>OX122899.1:0-2500 GCA_944738965.1 Nebria brevicollis | reverse complement strand
GAGAGAGACTGTGATTTGTAGGGATGTTTGTGTGACCTTGAGAAGTTTATGGACGGATAGGGTGATGTTAAGGTGAGATGCTTGTGACGTATGATTAAGTTTATGAACAGCCACTGTTGACACGTTGATAGGGTAATGCTAGAGTTGGATGCTGATGGATGGATGGATGGATGGACGGCCACTGCTTTTGCCGCTGATAGGGTAATGTTAGAGTGTTATGCTTGTGACGTAGGATTGGGTGTACGGACGAGCACGGTTGTTGTCTTTGAGAAGTTTACGGACAGGACTTGTCTTTTTATTTCTTTCTTTTTTTCAGAGAACTTTTCGGACGGGACTTGTCTTTTTTTATGTTCTTTTTTTTGGAGAAGTTTTCGGACGGGACTTGTGTTTTTTTCTTTTCTTTTTTTTTCCAGAGAAGTTTTCGGACGGAACTTGTGTTTTTTCTTTTCTTTTTTTTTCCAGAGAAGTTTTCGGACGGAACTTGTCTTTTTTTATTTCTTTTTTTTTCGGAGATGTTGCTGGACGGGACTTGTCTTTTTTTTTCTTTTTTTTTTTCAGAGAAGTTTTTGGACAAGACTTGCCTTTTTTTTTTTCTTTTTTTTTAGAGATGTTCTTTGACAGGACTTGTCTTTTTTTTCTTTTTTTTTTTCAGAGATGTTGTTGGACGGGACTTGTCTTTGTTATTTTCTTTTTTTTTCATAGGACTTTTTGACAGGACTTGTCTTGACCTTGAGATGTTTTTTTGACATGACTTGTGTTGTTGACCTTGAGATGTTTTCTGACGGGACTTGTATTCTCCAGAGAAGTTTAAGGACAGGACTCTCTCTTTCTCTTTCTTCTCTCTTTCTTTCTTTCTCTCTTTCTTTTCTCTTTCTCTCTTTCTTTCTACCTTCATCTACTTGGACGACTACCTTGGGTTAGTGCATGTTGACTTATGTTATGTTAAGGTTAGGTTAGGTTAGGTTAGGTTAGGTTAGGTTAGGTTAGGTTAGGTTAGGTTAGGTTAGGTTAGGTTAGGTTAGGTTAGGTTAGGTTAGGTTAGGTTAGGTTAGGTTAGGTTAGGTTAGGTTAGGTTAGGTTAGGTTAGGTTAGGTTAGGTTAGGTTAGGTTAGGTTAGGTTAGGTTAGGTTAGGTTAGGTTAGGTTAGGTTAGGTTAGGTTAGGTTAGGTTAGGTTAGGTTAGGTTAGGTTAGGTTAGGTTAGGTTAGGTTAGGTTAGGTTAGGTTAGGTTAGGTTAGGTTAGGTTAGGTTAGGTTAGGTTAGGTTAGGTTAGGTTAGGTTAGGTTAGGTTAGGTTAGGTTAGGTTAGGTTAGGTTAGGTTAGGTTAGGTTAGGTTAGGTTAGGTTAGGTTAGGTTAGGTTAGGTTAGGTTAGGTTAGGTTAGGTTAGGTTAGGTTAGGTTAGGTTAGGTTAGGTTAGGTTAGGTTAGGTTAGGTTAGGTTAGGTTAGGTTAGGTTAGGTTAGGTTAGGTTAGGTTAGGTTAGGTTAGGTTAGGTTAGGTTAGGTTAGGTTAGGTTAGGTTAGGTTAGGTTAGGTTAGGTTAGGTTAGGTTAGGTTAGGTTAGGTTAGGTTAGGTTAGGTTAGGTTAGGTTAGGTTAGGTTAGGTTAGGTTAGGTTAGGTTAGGTTAGGTTAGGTTAGGTTAGGTTAGGTTAGGTTAGGTTAGGTTAGGTTAGGTTAGGTTAGGTTAGGTTAGGTTAGGTTAGGTTAGGTTAGGTTAGGTTAGGTTAGGTTAGGTTAGGTTAGGTTAGGTTAGGTTAGGTTAGGTTAGGTTAGGTTAGGTTAGGTTAGGTTAGGTTAGGTTAGGTTAGGTTAGGTTAGGTTAGGTTAGGTTAGGTTAGGTTAGGTTAGGTTAGGTTAGGTTAGGTTAGGTTAGGTTAGGTTAGGTTAGGTTAGGTTAGGTTAGGTTAGGTTAGGTTAGGTTAGGTTAGGTTAGGTTAGGTTAGGTTAGGTTAGGTTAGGTTAGGTTAGGTTAGGTTAGGTTAGGTTAGGTTAGGTTAGGTTAGGTTAGGTTAGGTTAGGTTAGGTTAGGTTAGGTTAGGTTAGGTTAGGTTAGGTTAGGTTAGGTTAGGTTAGGTTAGGTTAGGTTAGGTTAGGTTAGGTTAGGTTAGGTTAGGTTAGGTTAGGTTAGGTTAGGTTAGGTTAGGTTAGGTTAGGTTAGGTTAGGTTAGGTTAGGTTAGGTTAGGTTAGGTTAGGTTAGGTTAGGTTAGGTTAGGTTAGGTTAGGTTAGGTTAGGTTAGGTTAGGTTAGGTTAGGTTAGGTTAGGTTAGGTTAGGTTAGGTTAGGTTAGGTTAGGTTAGGTTAGGTTAGGTTAGGTTAGGTTAGGTTAGGTTAGGTTAGGTTAGGTTAGGTTAGGTTAGGTTAGGTTAGGTTAGGTTAGGTTAGGTTAGGTTAGGTTAGGTTAGGTTAGGTTAGGTTAGGTTAGGTTAGGTTAGGTTAGGTTAGGTTAGGTTAGGTTAGGTTAGGTTAGTTAGGTTAGGTTAGGTTAGGTTAGGTTAGGTTA
>OX122911.1:7555014-7588541 GCA_944738965.1 Nebria brevicollis | reverse complement strand
CAATTTGATAACAATTTTTTCAAACAGAATAATGGCCTACCTATGGGCTCTCCACTATCCCCCCTTTTCGCGGACATTTTTATGAACGACTTTGAAATACAGCTATTTAATTCGGATACAACACTTATCAAACACATTTCCTGGTGGTATAGATATGTTGATGACATTATTTGTCTCTGGACCGGTACTGACAGACAACTGACGTTATTCTTAAAATTCCTTAATTCCCTCAACCATAATATCCAATTCACTATTGAAAGAGAAAATAATTGCAAAATAAATTTCTTAGATCTCACATTACCAGGAATTCAAATAATCTAACTTTTAATATTTTTAGAAAACCTACCTACACAGACACCATAATTCCTAACTCCTCAGCTCATCCAGACAATATTAAAAAATCAGCTTTCCACAGTTTCATTCACAGATTATTAAACATTCCAATGTCAGAATCTAACTTCAAAAAAGAATTAAATACCATTCGTGTCATCGCCACTAATAATGGTTATGACCCCAATATTGTAAATCAAATCCTAGGTAGGAAACAAAAGAAACTTTTATTAAAACAATTGTATTGTATCGTACCGGAAATTAATGCCATAACTTACAGAAAAATCTCGTTCATAGGGAAAACTAGCCATAAAATAGCAAATAAATTAAAATCTGAAAACATCACAGCAGCTTTCTATAATAAAGATAACTTAAAGAGTCTATTAGTTAATAACAAACTCAATAAAAGAAATAAATTAGATCACAGTGGGATTTATCAAATTAATTGTAACAACTGTAATGCTATCTACATTGGACAAACGGGTAGAACTTTCAACATCAGATTCTCCGAACACTTGAGATCTTGGAAATTACATAGAATTGAGTCACACGTTGCTAAACACATGCTAGAGCACAATCATACTTTTGCCATTACAGACTTACAGATCTTACACATTGTAAACAAGGGATTGAGAATGAATTTCTTAGAGGCACTTGAGATCAATAAAGCTATTTCTGAGAAAAAACTTCTAATGAACGAACAACTAGACTTAAATTCTTCACCTCTCTTGAAACCGTTTTAATCCCTTGTCGAATTCTCCATTTTCTTAAACCGCCCCACCTTTGATGAATTATATTATATATAAGAGCACTTGTAACCTTCTTGTATCATACCTGATGATGGCCTTTTAAGCCGAAATACGTATCGTAGAATAAAATTTTTTGAAACTTACCGAGTGTGTTTATTTTATTTTATATGTCTCATTTGAAACGAATTTGTATGAATATCTGAACATATTTTATGGAGGTCTACAACATTTTAATGAAATACGCAAGGATATATATTTCTCTGCTATTGGCATTTTAACGCTTGTATTTGCGTATGTTACAGCAAAATGTCTCATGAGAAACGAATTTGTATCAATATCTGAACATATTTTATGGAGGTATACAACATTTTAGTAAAATATGCAAGAAATATCTTTCTCTGCTATTAGCATTTTAACGCTAGTTTTTGCGTATATTACAGCAATATGTCTCATTTAAAACGAATTTGTATCAATATCTGAACATATTTTATGGAGGTCTACAACATTTTAGTGAAATTCGCAAGGAAATATATTTCTCTGCTATTGGCATTTTAACGCTTGTATTTGCGTATATTACAGCAATATGTCTCATTAGAAACGAATTTGTATAAATATCAGAACATATTTTATGGAGGTCGACAACATTTTAATGAAATACGCAAGGAAATATATTTTTCTGCTATTGGCGTTTTAACGCTTGTATTTGCGTATGTTACAGCAATATGTCTCATTTGAAACGAATTTGTATCAATATCTGAACATAATTTATGAAGGTCTACAACATTTTAGCAAAATACGCTAGGAAATATATTTCTCTGTTATTTATAATTTAACGCTTGTATTTGCGTATATTACAGATTTATGTCTCATTTGAAACGAATTTGTAGCAATATCTGAACATATTTTATGGAAGTCTACAACATTTTAGTGAAATACGCAAGGAAATATAGTACTCTGCTATTGGCATTTTAACGCTTGTATTTGCGTATATTACAGCAATATGTCGCATTAGAAACGAATTTGTATCAATATCAGAACATATTTTATGGAGGTCTACAACATTTTAATGAAATACGCAAGGAAATATATTTCTCTGCTATTGGCATTTTAACGCTTGTATTTACGTATATATCAGCAATATGTCTCATTAAAAACGAATTTGTATCAATATCAGAACATATTTTACGGAGGTCTACAACATTTTAGTGAAATACGCAAGGAAATATATTTTTCTGCTATTGGCATTTTAACAATAGTTTTTGCGTATATTACAGCAATAAGTCTCATTTGAAACGGATTTGTATCAATATCTGAACATATTTTATGGAGGTCTACAACATTTTAATGAAATACGCAAGGAAATATATTGCTCTGCTATTGGCATTTTAACGCTTGTATTTGCGTATGTTACAGCTATTAGTCTCATTTGAAACGAATTTGTAGCAATATCTGAACATAATTTATGAAGGTCTACAACATTTTAGCAAAATACGCTAGAAAATATATTTCTCTGTTATTTATAATTTAACGCTTGTATTTGCGTATATTACAGATTTATGTCTCATTTGAAACGAATTTGTAGCAATATCTGAACATATTTTATGGAAGTCTACAACATTTTAGTGAAATACGCAAGGAAATATAGTACTCTGCTATTGGCATTTTAACGCTTGTATTTGCGTATATTACAGCAATATGTCGCATTAGAAACGAATTTGTATCAATATCAGAACATATTTTATGGAGGTCTACAACATTTTAGTGAAATACGCAAGGAAATATATTTCTCTGCTATTGGCGTTTTAACGCTTGTATTTGCGTATGTTACAGCAATATGTCTCTTTTGAACCGTATTTGTATGAATATCCGAACATATTTTATGGAGGTCTACAACATTTTAGTGAATTACGCAAGGAAGTATATTTCTCTGCTATTGGCATTTTAACGCTAGTTTTTGAGTATATTACAGCAATATGTCTCATTTGAACCGTATTTGTATGAATATTTGAACATATTTTATGGAGGTCTACAACATTTTAATGAAGTACGATAGGAAATATATTTCTCTGCTATTGGCATTTTAACGCTTGTATTTGCGTATGTTTCAGCAATATGTCTCATTTAAAACGAAATTATATCAATATCTGAACATATTTTATAAAAGTCTACAACATTTTAGTGAAATACACAAGGGAATATATTTCTCAGCTATTGGCATTTTAACGCTAGTTTTTGCGTATATTGCAGCAATATGTCTCATTTGAAACGAATTTGTATGAATATCTGAACATATTTTATGGAGGTCTACAACATTTTAATGAAATACGCAAGGAAATTTATTTCTCTGCTATTGGCATTTTAACGCTTGTATTTGCGTATGTTACAGCAATATGTCTCATTTGAAACGAATTTGTATCAATATCTGAACATATAATATTTAGGTCTACAACAATTTGTGAAATACGCAAGGAAATATATTTCTATGTTATTGGAATTTTAACGCTTGTATTTGCATATATTACAGGAATATGTCTCATTTGAAACGAATTTGTATCAATATCTGCACATCTCTTATGGAGGTGAGCAACATTTTAGTGAAAAACGCAAGGAAGTATATTTCTCTGGTATTGGCATTTAAACGCTAGTTTTTGCGTATATTGCA
Organism: Nebria brevicollis; assembly: GCA_944738965.1. Taxonomy (NCBI): domain Eukaryota; kingdom Metazoa; phylum Arthropoda; class Insecta; order Coleoptera; family Carabidae; genus Nebria; species Nebria brevicollis. Next base: position 7,584,800 of record OX122911.1, on the reverse strand, counting down.
GCAATATGTCTCATTTGAAACGAATTTGTATCAATATATGAACATATTTTATGGAAGTCTACAACATTTTAGTGAAATACGCACGGAAATATATTTCTCTGCTATAGGCATTTTAACGCTAGTTTTTGCGTATATTACAGAAATATGTTTCATTTGAAGCGAATTTGTATCAATATCTGAACATATTTTATGGAGGTCAACAACATTTTAGTGAAATACGCAAGGATGTATATTTCTCTGCTATTGGCATTTTAACGTTTGTATTTGCGTACGTTTCAGCAATATGTCTCATTTGAAACGAATTTGTATCAATATCTGAACATATTTTATGGAAGTCTACAACATTTTAGTGAAATACCCAAGGAAATATATTTCTCTGCTATTGACATTTTAACGCTAGTTTTTGCGTATTTTTCAGCAATATGTCTCATTTGAAACGAATTTGTATCAATATCTGAACATATTTTATGGAGGTCTACAACATTTTAGTGAAATACGCAAGGAAATATATTTCTCTGCTTTTGGCATTTTAACGCTTGTATTTGCGTATATAACAGCAATATGTGTCATTTGAAACGAATTTGTATCAATATCTGAACATATTTTATGAAGGTCTACAACATTTTAGTGAAATAAACAAGGAAATATATTTCTCTGCTATTGGCATTTTTACGCTTGTATTTGCGTATATTACAGCAATATGTCTCATTTGAAACGAATTTGTATTAATATCTGAACATATTTTATGGAGGTCTACAACATTTTAGTGAAATACGCAAGGAAATATATGTCTCTGCTATTGGCATTTTAAAGCTTGTATTTGCATATATAACAGCAATATGTCTCATTTGAAACGAATTTGTATCAATAGCTGAGCATATTTTATGGAAGTCTACAACATTTTAGTGAAATACGCAAGGAAATATATTTCTCTGCTATTGGCATTTTAACGCTAGTTTTTGCGAATATTACAGCAATATGTCTCATTTGAAACGAATTTGTATCAATATCTGAACATATTTTATGGAGGTCTACAACATTTTAGTAAAATATGCAAGGAAATATCTTTCTCTGCTATTGGTATTTTAACGCTAGTATTTGCGTATATTACAGCAATATGCCACATTTGAAACGAATTTGTATCAATATCTGAACATATTTTATGGAGGTCCACAACATTTTAGTGAAATACGCAAGGCAGTATATTTCTTTGCTATTGGCATTTTAACTCTTTTTTTTGCGTATATTACAGCAATATGTCTCATTCGTAACGAATTTGTATCAATATCTGAACATATTTTATGGAGGACTACAACAATTTAGTGAAATACGCAAGGAAATATATTTCTCTGCTATTGGCAATTTAGCGCTTGTATTTGCGTATATTACAGCAATATGTCTCATTTGAAACGAATTTGTATCAATATCTGAACATATTTTATGGAGGTCTATAACATATTAATGAATTACGCAATTAAATATATTTCTCTGCTATTGGCATTTTAACGCTTGTATTTGCGTATGTTACAGCTATATGTCTCATTTGAAACGAATTTGTATCAATATCTGAATATTTTTTATGGAGGTCTACAATATTTTAGAAAAATACGCTAGGAAATATATTTCTCAGGTATTTATATTTTAAAGCTTGTATTTGTGTATATTACAGCAATATGTCTCATTTGAAACGAATTTGTATCAATATCTGAACATATTTTAAGGCGGTCTACAACATATTAATGAAATACGCAAGGAAATATATTTCTCTGCTATTGGCATTTTAACGCTTGTATTTGTGTATATTACAGCAATATGTCTCATTTGAAACGATTTTGTATCAATATCTGAACATATTTTATGGAAGTCTACAACATTTTAGTGAAATACGCAAGGAAGTATATTTCTCTGCTATTGGCATTTTTACGCTAGTTTTTGCGTATATTGCAGCAATATGTCTCATTTGAAACGAATTTGTATCAATATCAGAACATATTTTATGGAGGTCTACAACATTTTAGTGAAATACTCAAGGAAATATATTCCTCTGCTATTGGCATTTAAACGCTAGTTTTTGCGTATATTACAGCAATATGTCTCATTAGAAACGAATTTGTATAAATATCTGAACATATTTTATGGAGTTCCACAACATTTTAGTGAAATACGCAAGGCAGTATGTTTCTCTGCTATTGGCATTTTAACGCTTGTACTTGCGTATATTACTGCAACATGTCTCATTTGAAACGAATTTGTATCAATATCTGAACATATTTTATTTAGGTCTACAACAATTTGTGAAATACGCAAGGAAATATATTTCTATGCTATTGGCATTTTAACGCTTGTATTTGCGTATATTACAGCAATATGTCTCATTTGAAACGAAGTTGTATCAGATTCTGAACATATTTTATGGAGGTGAACAACATTTTAGTGAAATACGCAAGGAAGTATATTTCTCTTGTATTGGCATTTTAACGCTAGTTTTTGTGTATATTGCAGCAATATATCTCATTTGAAACGAATTTGTATCAATATCAGAACATATTTTATGGAGGTCTACAACATTTTAGTGAAATACGCAAGGAAATATAATTCTCTGCTATTGGCATTTTAAAGCTTGTATTTGCATATATTACAGCAATATGTCTGATTTGAAACGAATTTTTATCAATATCTGAACATATTTTATGGAAGTCTACAATATTTTAGTGATATACGCAAGGAAATATATTTCTCTGCTATTGGCATTTTAACGCTAGTTTTTGCGTATATTACAGCAATATGTCTCATTTGAAACGAATTTTTATCAATATCTGAACATATTTTATGCAGGTCGACAACATTTTAGTGAAATACACAAGGAAATATATTTCTCTGCTTTTGGCATTTTAACGCTTGTATTTGCGTATATAACAGCAATATGTCTCATTTGAAACGAATTTGTATCAATATCAGAACATATTTTATGGAGGTGAACAACATTTTAGTGAAATACGCAAGGAAATATATTTTTCTGCTATTGGCATTTTATCGCTTGTATTTGCGTATATTACAGCAATATGTCTCATTAGAAACAAATTTGTATCAATATCTGAACATATTTTATGGAGTTCTACAACATTTTAGTAAAATATGCAAGGAAATATCTTTCTCTGCTATTGGCATTTTAACGCTAGATTTGCGTATATTACAGCAATATTTCTCATTTGAAACGAATTTGTATCAATATCTGAACATATTTTATAGAGGTCAACAACACTTTATTGAAATACGCAAGGATGTATATTGCTCTGCTATTGGCTTTTTAACGCTAGTTTTTGCGTATATTACAGCAATATGTCTCATTTGAAACGAATTTGTATTAATATCTGAACATATTTTATGGAGGTCTACAACAATTTAGTAAAATATGCAAGGCAATATCTTTCTCTGCTATTGGCATTTTAACGCAAGTTTTTGCGTATATTGCAGCAATATGTCTCATTTGAAACGAATTTGTAGGAATATCTGAACATATTTTATGGAAGTCTACAACATTTTAGTGAAATACGCAAGGAAATATATTTCTCTGCTATTGGCAATTTAGCGCTTGTATTTGCGTATATTACAGCAATATGTCTCATTTGAAACGAATTTGTATCAATATCCGAACATATTTTATGGAGGTCTACAACATATTAATGAATTACGCAAGGAAATATATTTCTCTGCTATTGGCATTTTAACGCTTGTATTTGCGTATGTTACAGCTATATGTCTCATTTGAAACGAATTTGTATCAATATCTGAACATATTTTATGGAGGTCTACAACATTTTAGTGAAATACGCAAGTAAATAAATTTCTCTGCTATTGGCATTTAAGCGCTTGTATTTGCGTATATTACAGCAATATGTCTCATTTGAAACGAATTTGTATCAATATCTGAACATGTATTATGTAGGTCAACAACATATTAGTGAAATGCGCAAGGAAATATATTTCTCTGCTATTGGCATTTTAACGCTAGTTTGTGCGTATATTACAGCTATATGTCTCATTTGAAACGAATTTGTATCAATATCTGAACATATTTTATGGAGGTCTACAACATTTTAGTGATATACGCAAGGCAGTATATTTCTCTAATATTGGCATTTTAACGCTTGTTCTTGCGTATATTACAGCAATATGTCTCATTTTAAACGAATTTGTATCAATATCTGAACATATTTTATGGAGGTCTACAACATTTTAATGAAATACGCAAGGAAATATATTTCTCTGCTATTGGCATTTTAACGCTTGTATTTGCGTAAGTTACAGCTATATGTCTCATTTGAAACGAATTTGTATCAATATGTGAATATATTTTATGGAGGTCTACAACATTTTAGAAAAATACGCTAGGAAATATATTTCTCTGGAGTTTATATTTATGAGCTTGTATTTGCGTATGTTACAGCAATATGTCTCATTTGAAACGAATTTGTATCAATATATGAACATATTTTATGGAGGTCTACAACATTTTAGTGAAATACGCCAGGAAGTATATTTCTCTGCTATTGGCATTTTAACAATAGTTTTTGCGTATATTGAAACGAATTAGTATCAATATCTAAACATATATTATGGAAATCTACAACATTTTAATGAAATACGCATTGAAATATATTTCTCTGCTATTGGCATTTTTACGCTTGTATTTGCGTATATTACAGCAATATGTCTCATTTGAAACGAATTTGTATCAATATCTGAACATATTTTATGGAGGTCAACAACATATTAGTGAAAAACGCAAGGAAATATATTTCTCTGCTAATGGCATTTTAACGCTAGTTTGTGCGTATATTACAGCTATATGTCTCATTTGAAACGAATTTGTATCAATATCTGAACATATGTTATGGAGGTCTACAACATCTTAGTGATATACGCATGGAAGTAAATTTCTCTGCTATTGGCCTTTTAACGCTAGTTTTTGCGAATATTACAGCAATATGTCTCATTTGAAACGAATTTGTATCAATATCTGAACATAATTTAAGGAGGTGTACAACATTTTAGTGAAATACGCAAGTAAATATATTACTCTGCTATTGGCATTTTAACGCTAGTTTGTGTGTATATTACAGCTATATATCTCATTTGAAACGAATTTGTATCAATATCTGAACATATTTTATGGAGGTCAACAACATTTTAGTGAAATACGCAAGGAAGTATATTTCTCTGCTATTGGCATTTTAACGCTAGTTTTTGAGTATATTACAGCTATATGTCTCATTTGAAACGTATTTGTATCAATATCTGAACATATTCTATGGAGGTCAACAACATTTTAGTGAAATACGCAAGGAAGTATATTTCTCTGCTATTGGCATTTTAACGCTAGTTTTTGCGTATATTACAACAATATGTCTCATTTGAAACGAATTTGTATCAATTTCTGAACATATTTTATGGAGGTCCACAACATTTTTGTGAAATACGTAAGGAAATATATTTCTCTGCTATTGGCATTTTAACGCTTGTACTTGCGTATATTACAGCAATATGTCTCATTTGAAACGAATTTGTATCAATATCTGAAAATATTTTATGGAGGTCCACAACATTTTAGTGAAATACGCAAGGATGTATATTTCTCTGTTATTGGCATTTTAACGCTTGTACTTGCGTTTATTACAGCAATATGTCTCATTTGAAACGAATTTGTATCAATATCTGAATATATTTTATGGAGTTCTACAACATTTTAGTGAAATATGTAAGGAAATATATTTCTCTGCTATTGGCATTTTAGCGCTTGTATTTGCGTAGATAACAGCAATATGTCTCATTTGAAACGAATTTGTATGAATATCTGAACATAATCTATGGAGGTCAACAACATTTTAGTGCAAGGCTGCTATTGGCATTATAACGCTAGTTTGTGCGTATATTACAGCTATATGTCTCATTTGAAACGAATTTGAATCAAAATCTGACCATATTCTATGGATGTCTACAACACTTTAGTAATATACGCATGGAAATAAATTTCTCTGCTATTGGCATTTAAACGCTAGTTTTTGCGTATATTACAGCAATATGTCTCATTTGAAACAAATTTGTATCAATATCTGAACATATTTTATGGAGGTCAACAACATCTTAGTGAAATACGCAAGGAAGTATATTACTCTGCTATTGGCATTTTAATGCTAGTTTTTGCGTATATTACAGCAATATGTCTCATTTGAAACGTATTTGTATCAATATCTGAACATATTTTATGGAGGACTACAACATTTTAGTGAAATACGCAAGGAAATATATTTCTCTGCTATTGGCTTTTAAGCGCTTGTATTTGCGTATATTACAGCAATATGTCTCATTTGAAACGAATTTGTATCAATATCTGAACATATTTTATGTAGGTCCAAAACATTTTAGTGAAATACGCAAGGCAGTATATTTCTCTGCTATTGGCATTTTAACGCTTGTACTTGCGTATATTACAGCAATATGTCTCATTTGAAACGAATTTGTATCAATATCTGAACATATTTTATGGAGGTCCACAACATTTTAGTGAAATACGCAAAGAAGTATATTTCTCTGCTATTGGCTTTTTAACGCTAGTTTTTGCGTATATTACAGCAATATGTCTCATTTGAAACGAATTTGAATCAATATCTGAACATATTTTATGGAGGTCTACAACATTTTAGTGAAATACGCAAGGTAATATATTTCTCTGCTATTGGCCTTTTAACGCTTGTATTTGCGTATATTACAGCAACATGTCTCACTTGAAACGAATTTGTATCAATATCTGAACATATTTTATGGAGATCTACAACATTTTAGTGAAATACGCAAGGAAATATATTTCTCTGCTCTTGGCATTTTAACGCTTGTATTTGCGTATGTTACTGCAATATGTCTCATAAGATACGAATTTGTATCAATATCTGAACATATTTTATGGAGGTCTGCAACATTTTAGTGAAATACGCATGGAAGTATATTTTTCTGCTATCGGCTTTTAACGCTAGTTTTTGCGTATATTACAGCAATATGTCTCATTTGAAACGAATTTGTATGAATATCTGACCATATCTTAAGGAGGTCTACAACATTTTAGTGAAATATGCAAGGAAATATATTTTTCTATTATTGGCATTTTAACGCTACTTTTTGCGTATATTACAGCAATATGTCTCATTTGAAAGAATTTGTATCAATATCTGAACATATTTTATGGAGGTCTACAACATTTTAGTGAAATACGCAGGGAAGTATATTTTTCTGCTATTGGCTTTTAACGCTAGTTAAAGCGTATATTACAGCAATATGTCTCATTTGAAACGAATTTGTATCAATATCAGAACATATTTTATGCAGGTCTACAATATTTTAGGGAAATATGCAAGGAAATATATTTCTCTGCTATTGGCATTTTAACGCTTGTATTTGCGTATATTACAGCAATATGTCTCATTTGAAACGAATTTGTATCAATATCTGAACAAATTTAAGGAGGTCTACAACATTTTAGTGATATACGCTAGGAAATATATTTCTCTGCTATTGGCATTTTAACGCTTGTATTTGCGTATATTACGGCAATATGTCTCATATACAAAGTATTTGTATCGATATCTGAACATATTTTATAGAGGTCTATAACATTTATAGAGATACGCTAAGAAATATATTTTTCTGGTATTGCTACTATAACGCTGGTATTTGCGTATAATACTGCAATATGTCTCATTTTGTACGAATTTGTATCAATATCTGATCATATTTTATGGGGTCTATAACTTAGTGGTAAGATACGGTAAGAAATATATTTCTCTAGTATTGGCATTTTACCGCTTTTATTTGCGTATATTACATAAATATGTCTCATTTGAAACGCATTTATATCAATATCTAAACATATTTTATGAACTGCTACAACATTTTAGTAAAATACGCAAGGCAAAATATTACTCTGGTATTGGCCGTTTAACGCTTGTATTTTCATATATTACGGCAATATGTCTTATATACAACGAATTTGTATTAATATCTGAACATATTTTATGGAGGTCTATAACATTTATAGAGATACGCTAAGAAATATATTTTTCTGGTATTGGCACTTTAACGCTTGTATTTGCGTATAATACTGCAATATGTCTTATTTGAAATGAATTTGTATCAATATCTGATCATATTTTATGGGGTCTATAACTTAGTGGTAAGATACGGTAAGAAATATATTTCTCTAGTATTGGCATTTTACCGCTTTTATTTGCGTATATTACAGAAATATGTCTCATTTGAAACGCATTTATATCAATATCTAAACATATTTTATGAACTGCTACAACATTTTAGTAAAATACGCAAGGCAAAATATTACTCTGGTATTGGCCGTTTAACGCTTGTATTTTCATATATTACGGCAATATGTCTTATATACAACGAATTTGTATTAATATCTGAACATATTTTATGGAGGTCATAACATTTATAGAGATACGCTAAGAAATATATTTTTCTGGTATTGGCACTTTAACGCTTGTATTTGCGTATAATACTGCAATATGTCTTATTTGAAATGAATTTGTATCAATATCTGATCATATTTTATGGAGGTCCACAACATTTTTGTATTTGCGTATAATACTGCAATATGTCTCATTTAAACCGAATTTGTATCAATATCTGTACATAATTTATGGAGGTCTACAACTTTTTTAGTTAAACACGCAAGGAAATAAATTTCTCAGGTATCGGCACTTTAACGCTTGTATTTGCGTATAATACTGCAATATGTCTCATTTTGAACGAATTTGTATCAATATCTGCACATATTTTATGGGGTTTATAACTTAGTGGTAAGATACGGTAAGAAATATATTTCTCTAGTATTGGCATTTTACCGCTTTTATTTGCGTATATTACAGAAATATGTCTCATTTGAAACGCATTTATATCAATATCTAAACATATTTAATGAACTGCTACAACATTTTAGTAAAATACGCAAGGCAAAATATTACTCTGGTATTGGCCGTTTAACGCTTGTATTTTTGTATATTACGGCAATATGTCTCATATACAACGAATTTGTATCAATATCTGAACATATTTTATAGAGGTCTATAACATTTATAGAGATACGCTAAGAAATATATTTTTCTGGTATTGGCACTTTAACGCTTGTATTTGCGTATAATAAAGCAATATGTCTCATTTGAATCGAATTTGTATCAAGATCTGAACCTTTTTTTATGGAGGTGTATAACTTTTTTAGAAAGATCCGCTAAGAGATATATTTCTCTATTATTGGCATTTGAATGCTTGTATTTGTGTATATTACAGCAATATATCTCATTTGAAACGATTTTCTATCAATATCTGAATATATTTGTTGGAGGTCTACAACTTTTTAGTAAAATACTCTAGGAAATATATTTCTCTGGTATTGGCATTTTACGCTAGTTTTTGCGAATATTACAGCAATGTGTCTTATTTGAAACGAATTTGTATCAATATCTGAACATATTTTATGGGGTCTATAACTTAGTGGTAAGATACGGTAAGAAATATATTTCTCTAGTATTGGCATTTTACCGCTTTTTTTTGCGTATATTACAGAAATATGTCTCATTTAAACCGAATTTGTATCCATATCTGTACATATTTTATGGAGGTCTACAACTGTTTTAGTTAAACATGCAAGGAAATAAATTTCTCAGGTATTGGTATTTTAACGCTTGTATTGGCGTATAATAAAGCAATATGTCTCATTTGAATCGAATTTGTATCAATATCTGAACATTTTTTATGGAGGTGTATACCTTTTTTAGTAAGATCCGCTAAGAGATATATTTCTCTATTATTGGCATTTGAATGCTTGTATTTGTGTATATTACAGCAAAATATCTCATTTGAAACGATTTTCTATCAATATCTGAATATATTTGTTGGAGGTATACAACTTTTTAGTAAAATACTCTAGGAAATATATTTCTCTGGTATTGGCATTTTTACGCTAGTTTTTGCGAATATTACAGCAATATGTCTCATTTTAAACGAAGTTGTATTGCCAGTTTAACACTTGTATTTTCGTATATTACTGCAATATGTCTCATATACAACGAATTTGTATCAATATCTGAACATATTTTATGGAGGTCCACAACATTTTAGTAAAATACGCAAGGAAATATATTTCTCTGGTATTGGCATAAACGCTTGTATTTGCGTATAATACTGCAATATGTCTCATTAAACCGAATTTGTATCAATAACATTTAATCTATAACATTTAGTAAGAATCGCTAAGAAATATATTTTTCTGGTATTGGCACCTTAACGCTTGTATTTGCGTATAATACTGCAATATGTCTTATTTGAAATGAATTTGTATCAAAATCTGATCATATTTTATGGAGGTCCACAACATTTTAGTAATATATATATATATATATATATATATATATATATATATATATATATATATATATATATATATATATATATATATATATATATATATATATATATATATATATATATATATATATATATATATATATATATATATATATATATATATATATATATATATATATATATATATATATATATATATATATATATATATATATATATATATATATATATATATATATATATATATATATATATATATATATATATATATATATATATATATATATATATATATATATATATATATATATATATATATATATATATATATATATAATATATATATATATATATATATATATATATATATATATATATATATTATATATATATATATATATATATATATATATATATATATATATATATATATATATATATATATATATATATATATATATATATATATATAATATATATATATATATATATATATATATATATATATATATATATATATATATATATATATATATATATATATATATATATATATATATATATATATATATATATATATATATATATATATATATATATATATATATATATATATATATATATATATATATATATATATATATATATATATATATATATATATATATATATATATATATATATATATATATATATATATATATATATATATATATATATATATATATATATATATATATATATATATATATATATATATATATATATATATATATATATATATATATATATATATATATATATATATATATATATATATATATATATATATATATATATATATATATATATATATATATATATATATATATATATATATATATATATATATATATATATATATATATATATATATATATATATATATATATATATATATATATATATATATATATATATATATATATATATATATATATATATATATATATATATATATATATATATATATATATTGCAAGAACTTGGTCATAATACGAGTTCGAGTGCGATTGAAATAACCGAGATTTGACGTGCGAAAAGAAAAACGAAACAAATACGACAAAAATGCATGACGACAGTGCAGAAGTGAACAATATATTGAACAATGAACAACCCGAATCAAATCTAAATGAATCAAGCGTTTCGATAAATGCGAATGTAAATGGTGTCCCTCAAACTCATGTGACGATGAATGCTACGCAGCAGGAACGAGAACTGCTGAAATGGGAACGCGAGTTACTACGACGTGAACGAGAACTGCTAGCACGGGAACGCGAAATGATGAACAATTCGGTTCCGCGACAATCGAGCGTTAGATCAACGACCGATTCAAGATACGTAATCGATATGATTCCGGAATTCAATCCATCAAAACCTGCATGCATTACAGCCCAACAATGGATAAAAAAGGTAGACAGTGTGTCTGTAGCGTATGAATGGGATGATGCAGTTACAGTTTTACATGCAATTTCAAAATTGCGTGGTGCCGCCAGGGTATGGTACGATGGGTCAACAGAATACACGACAACATGGCCAATGTTCTGCGACAGTTTCTCCAAGCTTTCCCGAATGCAAAAGACGAGTCGGATACACACATCGAATTGATGAAACGAAAGAAAAAACGAGAAGAAAGTCATGAAGATTACGTTTATGACATGATCGCTATTGGACGACGTGGTGAGATTAGCGATCAAGCGCTAATCAAGTACATTGTTACGGGACTCGGTGACCATGAACTCACCAAATCATTGTCCGTGATGAGTCATAAGTCGCCACAAGAATTGTTGAAGAAAATCAAGATGTACGAAGACACCATGACTCATGAAAAACAGCGTAGAGATCCATCTTATACAACGCCGCTTCGAAAACATGATGGAATTCGCGGAAACCACACAACCGAAACAACGAAATGCTACAATTGTGAAGATATCGGTCACATATCGAGGGATTGTCCGATGCCCCAAAAAAGAAAACGATGCTTTAAATGTAACAAAGTGGGTCATTTGGCAAATAGTTGTGCTCAAAAGACGAACCAACAATCAGAAACCAGCACGTCAGCGAACCCCAGTATAAACAAAATTGCAACAACGATAACGACGCTACCAGATGAATACCACAAGATAGTCAACATTGATGATAAAGAAACAATCGCATTCGTGGATATGGGTAGCGACTGTATGACTTTGCGACAGCAAGACGCCGAAAAACTGGGTGTGAAATACATATCGCACCATGTTGAACTTAGAGGATTCGGTGAAGGACGGAACATAACCGTCGGAAAACGCACCTTGTTGATTAAAATCGACGAAATCAGCGAAGAAATAGAGGTATTAATCGTTCCGAATGAAGCGCAAGATGTACCAATGATAGTTGGACGCAGTTTGTTGGATAGACCTACCGTAATGGTCATCCGTTGCAACAACGAACTTAAAATTAAAGCCAACACGATCCCAAAAGCAACACCAATCACAGAAAATTTATAAGGTGAATCACGTCGAACCAATAATGTTGGAACAAGTTCCAGTAAATGAAAAATTAGACAATGATACGAAACAGGAACTTTGCGATATTATAAACAAATATCGGGATTGTTTCGCGCAGAATCTACAAGAATTAGGAACCACCGATTTGGTTAAATTCAAAATAGAGCTCAAAGATGCGAGTGTGACACCCGTAAATTGTAAAGCGTATAGGCAGCCGTACGCACAACGTGAAATCGTACGTTACATGATACAAGAACTACTGGACACTAACATTATTCGGGAAAGTAAATCGGAATACGCAAGCCCCGCTTTACTCGTGGCAAAGAAGACCGGCGACGAACGTCTCTGTATAGACTACAGAAAATTGAATTCAATCAGCAAGAAAGATAGTTTCCCAATGCCGACAATCGATGATCAACTTGATCGGCTAGCTGGAAATAAATTCTTTACTACATTGGATCTCGCCAGTGGGTATTACCAGATTGCTGTGGTCGAAAATTCGAAGGAACTCACAGCATTTACAACACAAGATGGACACTACGAGTTCCAGAAGATGCCGTTTGGACCAGTAAACATGGATGACATCTTGATTCCCAGCACAACGGTTGGCGAAGGAATCGAAAAAATATGTCGATTCTTGGATATAATAAGGAACGCGGGCCTGACCATCAAATTGAGAAAATGCATATTCTTTGGTGAGCAAGTTGACTATTTAGGCTATCAAATAGACAAAAATGGTATACGACCTGGAAAACGAAAAACCAACGCAATTGATCAACTAAAACCTCCAACGAACGTCCACGAGGTTCGACAGTTCATAGGATTAGTTAGTTTCTTTAGACGGTTCGTGCCCCAATTCGCTACCATAGTGAGGCCACTTACAAGCTGCTTTAAACCTTACCTTCAAGTAACTGTTATTGATTCCATACATTATGTAAATGAATTAAACATTTTCTAGACCAATATTATGTTTGTGAATAGTTTAGTTTAATTAACAGCTCAGTCTAAGCTTGAACATATCTATTTTAAATTATATTGATTTTATTTCCAAATATTATTTTTTTTATTCTATGATTAACATTGTTAATTAGATTGCATTAGATTTATAGGGCGAAATTGAGCAAGACGATTTTTTTCCACAGCGTTCCAATATATTTCAGGGTAGAAATAATTTTACCGACTGGCAATAAATTACCGGTCGAATCAGTAAAATTATTTATACCTTGAAGTATATCGGAATGCTGTGGATAAAATTGTCTTTTCATTTTTTACCTATGCATCTATCTCTTTCTAATGCATATACCTATCTCTCTCATATATCTATCTCTGTCTACTATGTCTATCTCTTTCTATACGTCTTCTTAAACTTCCAAACCCAACCCGTACACAATATTTCATAAGCCCAAGTTGTCGGAGTCTATTTTCAGTTATATTACTGACACCCTCTGGCCCACAAATATCCCTAAGTGACCTTTCCTGCTGTTCCTTAGTTCAGACTAGCTGCTGTGAGCGCTGGTGGTGGTAATATCTCTAAGCTCAACCTGTCAAATCTGTTAGATATTATAACTTTTACTCAACGTAATGGATCGATAGCAACAAGGGATATTGTTTAATATTAAATCAAACAATACGGGACAAGAACAAACAAAATTAATGAAATAAGAGATAAATTTTGAAACATATTAAAATTACAGAAAGTGGCACATTGAGTTTCGAGATATAACCACCACATGCGCTCGCTGTAGAACACAAGTGAAAAATATTTGAATTTTCATTTGTAAATAACTTTTTATTTCGACGCTTAACAAAACCAAAAGTAATTCTATATCATAAACACATCCTTGGCATGTGTGGTGGGAATGCAACGTTTTACAAAATTCTTCCGCTTTACCCTCTAAATTCAGCTCGTACCACAATTACTTCATTTTTCGGCCATTTACGCAATGCTAATATCTTATATTGCTATACCCCGGTTTTGAAAAGTGGAAGGGGAAGCTAAAATATTCTCTTTTTAATTTCGCATCTCTATTACAACAAAACCATATTGTACTTGTGCATTTTCGGCTTGGATTGATATGTTAAATATTTAATTAAATTGCACACTTCGAATTTTTGCTATACCCCGGTTTTGAAAAGTGGAAGGGGAAGCTAAAATATTCTCTTTTTAATTTCGCATCTCTATTACAAAAAAACCATATTGTACTTGTGCATTTTCGGCTTGGATTGATATGTTAAATATTTAATTAAATTGCACACTTCGAATTTGATTAATATAATTCATTATTAAGGTTCTTATTGAATTTGTCAGGATCTAGGGATAAATGACTTTCGCGCACTCTATTGGGTAGAGTACGTAACTCCTAAAGTGTTCCAACTAGCAATCGACACAGTGTTTGAGAATGTCTGACGTTGTTTGACAAAGTTTCCTTGCTGGAAAGCACCCTAATTTACCGACATAACCATGGTGAATTATCTATGGCATATATAATTCACTAATAGATCGTCGACTCCTTATTATATTATATTACTTATTTATTAGTATTAGCTTTGAATATATATCTTAATAAGAATGGCAACCTACATGTAACGCGTGTTAACGCTAAAAATGTATAGAAACGTACACGGCCATCTATCCGCCAGTACATTGAACTATTATGACAATTTCTTTAACTCACTGCGCATGTGAGTGATTGAAAAGGGATCGGTCGCGCTTTATCTAAGATTAATAAACAGACTAAAACTTATTATTATACTATATAACTCTTTATTTAATTACACAGACGTTTTAAACAAAATTAAAATGTAATTATTTAAAAAATTCAGAAATATTTAGCATAAAAAAAGAAAAAAAATTCAAGTTACAAAGATTGTTAGATTATTTCTAGCAGCGCATCCGATCCTAGGTTAATTATTTTTGCGATTATTCACACACAATATCACGAAGCTTATTCAATTGCCATTAGCTGATTTATTTTGGTTTTTGATTAAGCCCCACATATAGGCGTAATGCCTCAAAATATATGCACCACCGATTCTCGCCATAAGAAAACACATCTCTCAGCGTAGACCGTGTATATTTCCATTTTCCCTTTGGTTTTAAATAAATAAAACCAACGAGTAAAATATTTCCTTTTTATTAAATTTTTTATCGATATATGCATGTATATATATTTAAATGTATATGTCGATTTGCATTGCCATTGAATTTATTACCGTATGAGATCCACATGACTTTTTCTGGTCGTCCCCAGTATTTATAAAATTAGTTTCACCGTAGATCCTGGAATTTGCAAGTCAGTGCATTATTTAAGCTGAGTAGTCATTTTTATAAACAAAATTCTTCTAAAGTGTTATGATAATGATTACTAGTTTGCATGTGTATATCGGTGTGTATGTACAACAGATTAAATTGAATGAATGAAATGATTATTATACAAAATTGTTATTGCAAACACTGTTATTATTCGAACTAGATAGAGGGTTCATAACACCCTTATTGCCGCGTTGTTTTTGCAGATAGTGCCGTACCCACTTTTTTTGGCTATTACAGATTAATTTATTGCTGGGTTATATTATTTCCGGCGTAAGCATTGTTAGTTGATTGTTATGTATCATCGATCTAGTTAGAAAAATAACAGATCTTGTAATAACATTTTTGTATGATAATCATTTCCGCACTTAATTTAATCTTTATTGATGCCGATATATACGTGCAACCTAGTAAGCATTTTTAGAACACTTTTGATGAACGTTGTTTATAAAACTGATAACTCAGCTTAAATAAAGCACTGACTAGCAAATTCCATGATCTACAGTATCAAACTAACTTTATAAATACTGGGAACGAACAGGAAGAGTCAGTCTCAGCTTAGATCTCATACGATCAATTAACAAATCAACCCTTTCTTATAAATTCAATTTAACCTGATCATAAATACGTGGCAGTGCAAATCGACATATAGATACAAGCAAAAAAAAAAATTAATATTACATGATATCAAGCAACTACGGTATTGTTGTTCTCATGACTGAAATGTTATAAATCACCAGTGAAAATGACAACGGCATCGCATTGTTGTGTTTATTTAAATTGCCCAAATAGTAGAAAAAATAATCCTACATTATCTTTCTTTAAATTTCCAACGACTGATGAAAAGCGATTGGGTATATGGATTGAAAATAGTGGCAATGTGAATTTATTAGATTTAGAAAACGAAAAATTAGTGTCTAAAATTATTTGTGAAAATCATTTTAAACCCGAGTTTATATTAAGTGGTTCAAGTGGCAAAAAAAAGAGACTCGTAAAACATTCTGTGCCCTATAATTATATGTCATTATTTGCTGAAACATCACGATCTACGAGTGCAGCTGCAATATCCATCGATCTTCATGTGAAACAGCCAATAACAAATGTCTATTCAAATAAATTTAATTTAATTGAAAAACGACAGCGATCTCCATCTCCGACTGAAAAAGAAGAGGTACATTATATCACACCACCCAAACGAAGTTGTTCGATACCACTTGCATCAAATACGCCAGTTTTATTACAAATAGTAACTCCACCAAAATTAATTAGACTAACCGAAAATAAATATTGTAAGAGAATTAAGAAACAGTCCCGATTATTGGCGATGAAAAGAGTTCAACGTTTTAGATTACGAAAACAACTTAATAAATCTACAGGTGATGTGCTTAAGAGTAAATTAATAAATAAATCTGAAGATGCAATAACAATTACAAATATGGTGATAAACCATAAACCAAGGACAAGATGGACTGAGGATGAAAAAAGATTAGCTTTGTCGTACTTTTATAAATCTCCGTCACTTTATAAACATATGCGCGAAAAATCTAAATTACCTTTTCCAGCCACACGTACAATTAGAAAGTGGCTAAAAGTATTTCAATTAAATACCGGCTTAAACACATCTCTTTTTAAAATATTTGAACATAAAGTTTCAATTTTGGAACCTGCAGAACGACATTGTGTTCTTCTGTTTGATGAATTAAGTATTAAAAGAACACTGGAATACAATGGAAAACAGGATTTGATTGAAGGATACCAAGATGTTGGTGATTTGGGCAGAACTCAGGATATAGCGAACCATGGACTCGTATTTATGGCTCGCGGTTTACTAGCTCGATGGAAACAACCATTATCTTACTATGTTTCATGTGGTCCGATGAAAGGAGATATTTTAAAAAAGTTATTAGAAGAACATATTTTAAAATGCACAAAAATTGGATTAAATGTAGCTGCTATTGTGTGCGACCAGGGAACAAATAATCGAAAAGCATATACATTGCTTAGTGTCTCCAAAGATAAACCATTTTTTACATTTAATTCTAGAAAAATATATGCATTGTATGACACACCACATTTAATAAAATCCATTAGAAACAATCTTGTCTCGACAGATATTTTTGTGGATGGTCACCGGGTATCTTGGAATGATGTGCGAACAACGTACAATATGGACAAGCAATCACAGCATGCTAAAGCTCTCACGCAAATCACCGAAAGACATGTTTATCCTAAAACGTTTGACAAAATGTCTGTAAAATTAGCAACACAGGTGATAAGTAGAAAAATGTCCTCTTCAATAATGACGGCTGTACAAATCGGAAGTCTAAAATCTACTTCAGCAGAAAGCACTGCGACATTTTTAAGAAGAGTCAATGATATATTTGATTCATTAAACAGTCAGGTTCTGCGAGACAGAAATCCATATCGGAGCGCATTATCAAACAGCAATTTATTGGTAAAAAAAACATTGACGGATGCTATAAAATATTTTCAATCAGTAAAAGTCTATAATAAAAGCAACAATGAAAGATATAGCATTTACTGCTATAATGGTTTCCTCCAGACAATATCAGGGATATTAAAATTATTTGAAGATTTCAATAATGACGGAAATTTTTTTCTTTTAACGAGTAGGCTACAACAGGATCCGCTGGAGAACTTATTCTCAGTTATAAGAAACCGAGGAGGATATAGTGGTAATCCAACTACCAGATCTTTTCGACAAGCTTTACAACAAAATATGTTTATACGAATGCTTGATGCTGTAGGTACCGGTAATTGTGAAATAGATACCGACGAAACATTAATTTTATCTGAAACTGCTGAAAGTGTTTCCGCAATTTCTAATGACGAATTTTCGGAAGATATTTCTTTAATAGATAGTGATGGAAATACAACTGACAATGTAAATATTGTAACAACAGATAATAATTTACAACCCGATGACAATATGCCAGACATTTCTATGTTTGAAATGAATAGTATTGTATATTATGTAGGGTATTGTAACGCCTCGCTAAAATTTGAATTTTTAATTTCTTCCCGCTAATAACAATTGGTACAGTATTACAATATAATAATTATATTTAAATATTTAAAACCTTAGTAAAAGTACATTATACTCGCTGAGTATAAGTTTACATTTTTGTTCTGTTTAGTCTGGCAATAATTATTTCACACCCTCAAGTATTAGTTAGGCCAGACGCTATAAAAATCCAAGGATACGCGCCGCGGTTCACAGCCAGCCGAAGCCACCGTTTGTTTAGAGAAGAAATAGCTGGATGATAGAGATTTCACACGACTTCGGAGTGGGATAATTTAACCTCCGCCGATTCGTGAGGACGATACAACGCTACCACCGTGGCGAGACCTCGTGATCACACCAGCTCGTCTTCGCATTGGTCACTGGGAGAAAACAGCCCTAACAATAATCTTTCGTTTTTGTCTTTCTTGTGTATGTTCACTAGCTAACCTTCATCCCACCACCGTGTTGGACCCTAAGGAGGGATGCCATGAAGAAGGCATAAGAACCCTGGCAACAGTCATCAACAGGGAGAATGAGTCGAGAGAGCAGTCAGAGAAGGAAGTCCACCCTGAGCCCAGACCAGCCAAACCAAAGCCGACCCGCCACCAGCCCAGAGCCGAGACCAGTCCGCCCGCCAGAGCCAGTCACCAAGCCCGAGCCTAGCCCGCCGACCCGGCAAACGACAGCCCGCTGCCCGGCGAACGACCGCACGAGTCCCGAGCCACCCGCCTAGCTGATGCCCGGTAACATACGTCGCACGGCCCGCATCAACACGGCATTGCCCACATATATTTGTCAAACGTCACATACACAATTTTGAGTAACTATATCCCGCCCGTAACGTAAAGTAATATCCAATACTACCCGATTATGATTATTATTTGTTAAAATTTATTCAGTACAGAAATGACAATCTCTTTATGATTTCTTGTTTTTAATAAGGACGTTATGTTTGCATACGTTTCTTGAGCTCAACGTACATCCCTACTGATTATTCTTATTAAATAACTACCACCAATAGTTGACCGATGTCTAGCTGCCCAACGACCAAGTTCACTGATGCCAAAATGCTATAGCCCCAATCACGCCACACATATCTAATTTATCGTCGTGTTAGGCCTGTAGTAACGATTCTCACAAGCCCAAGAAGGCAGAGAACGGATACGTACGCTAACAATTACCGTGTATAGCATCATTCAGTGACTCGTCGAATAAATGTGATATCGGTTGCATTTGGTGATATCTTGCAAACATATATTTCATTGAATCAGTAGCCATGTGCTGGGGGAGCGAGACTCAGATGTCTAACTGACGAGCCCGACCTTTTGCATTCGAGCCATGAAAACATAACTAAAAACTGTTGTAATATAAACTATTCTTTGCGTGATGTTGACAATAAAACTATCTGTTGTGATATGCACTCTTTTATTTCAAATGTGACCTTTTCCTTTCCAATCTGTGACGATTTCAGATCCGAATTGTATTACTACCAAACACAACGTAGGGGGATAACAGACGATCACACCCAGGCCAAACACTCATTTTACACACATTCAAATCTTGCGCGTTTATATTTTACCGTTAGGCAACCAACTTAACATTCATGTAGGTACACTAGCAAACACACAAATTATACACAACTGCCGCGTTACAATATTCAGCCACATCTGACGTATGATATTGGCGAAGATGTAATCAGGGGGTTTCAAAATTATGGTACGGTGCAGAAACCTCTGTTCGCCGATCGCGCTCTTGTGTTCATGCTTCGTGGCTTTCATCGCAGATGGAAGCAACCATATGATTTTCTATTTGTTGGTGGTGGAGATGGAGGTACCCAGAGTGGTTTTAAAACACTCGATTTGGTGCGAAGCATCAAAGAGATACTTCGATCTGCACTAGCAACAAATCTTAAAGTAGTTGCTACTATCTGCGATCAAAGTTCCACGAACGTGGCTGCAATGAATGCGTTGAAAGCGGACACGAGAACTTTTTGCATTCGTACCGGGTGGGAATTTCGGCCAGAATATTTTATTTTTGAAGGGAGGGAAATTGTTCATCTTTTTTATTCCCCTCATTTGTTGAAGGGTATGAGGAATAATCTGCTGACAAAAGACCTACAGTTCAAAAAAGACGGACAGGACTTGACCGCGTCGTGGCGTGACATTGAGAAACTCTACCGCTTTGATAGTGGTGAGTTTCAGATGTTACACCGACTGACTGACGAACACGTACTACCAGACAAAATACGTAAGATGAGCGTACGACATGCTGTGCAGGTATTTAGCCGCAGTACCTACACAGCATTTAAAATTACGTTGACTTTACAGCCAACTGAAAGACATGACTTAACTAATACCGCATGGGGTACGGCTGAGTTGGTTAATTTTATGGACAAATTATTTGACAGCGTGAACGGAGCTCGCGATCCTACCACCGCTGTTCATAAACTACGGTCTGCATTGACAGAAGATTCGAAACACATAGAGTTTTGGAATGAGGCTAAACAAATGCTGAAGGATATGAAATTTGTGAAGGGAGGCATAGCTGTTAAACCTCAGCCACCCTCCCTTTCAAATTTTGCGGTTACCCTAAATGGCTTAAGATATTTATGGAATTCTCTAAAGGAGAATAGTTCATTTGAGTCGCTCGATTTAAGAGCTCTGAACCAGGATCCTTTAGAGAATTTCTTTGGTAATATCAGAAGTCATTTAGGGGCCAACCGCAATCCTACTTCATTTCAATTTATTTCCTCATTCCGCACTTTATGTGTGAACAATTTTTTGTCTGTGCATTCTGTAGGAGCGAACGCGGAGGAGGATGGCGATAAGCCGTTCGCGGACTTGAAGAATTTTTTGTTAGGAAATCAACCAACTCAATCGTCCTCAACTGACTCCAACACTTATGTTCCTCATGAGCGACTTACGATTATAAAACAGACTGACAGACGCATGGACATGGAAATAACCAGCTACGTGGCTGGTTATATTGCCAAAAAAATTATCAAACTGACTAAAACAAATGACTGCAACAGATGTAAACAATTACTCATTTCATCAGACACCTTACCTGAACATGTTTTTATAACCGACAAAGAACTTACAAAAAACGCACTTACCAGACCGCACACTAACTTTACCTTAGCATTTAAGACTATCATAGACTTGACATGCAGATTATTGCCTGTGCACTGTCACAAGAGGGGGATCAAGGAGATGATAGCTACGGACATAAAAAAACGTGTTGACTTGAGCTACTTGTCTTGTGGGATTCATGATGTGCCGAATACGTTTGTTGATTTTACTGTCAGGTTCTGGATATTTGTGTGGTGTGGCCGAATAAACAGAATGCTGACAGGTAAAGACACTCGTATTCGACCCAACATGGATGCCATTCAGACATTAGCCATGTCAACACACAAAAAAAGGATGCATCTTCGCAAATAATTAAATTTTTTATATCATTTGTCAGCTGTGCCTGAATATTACTATCATTTTTAAATGTAATCGTAACTTCTTATTAATTTTCTTTATCTTTATTTGGTTTTTTCTAAATTAGCTTTTTTCATTAATGTAATTTTTTCATATCACAATATTTGTCCTTGTCGTAGTCATATTCTTTCATCTTCACATAATACATATTTTTTTATCTATGATACATATCGTGTATTCAAAAATATCAGATATGTATTATTTTATTTATGAGAGTATGGCTACTGTTACACACAGATTAGTACTTGTCCTGCGATTTATAGCAGCGATCATATAAGACTTATAATACGGTATTGCAACTCGGTACGTTTTTTTTTGCGTCTTCTGGCATATTACATAATTTAGAATTGTAAACCTACCCAAATCATTTTTTATACATCGTTATTTCACTTCGTAAAACTGTATTCATTAGATTTGCAACTTGAGGCGACTCAAAACCTATAACGCACTCGTCGTCTATATAATGCGGCAAAGAACATGTACAACAACAATCGTGGTCTAATATCACCAGCCGAAAATGCAGAACATCCATCATAATCTCCACATGCGAAAGAAGAAATACTAGTGAAAAGATGCAGCAATAGCATTAAAAGCATCCACATATTCAAACTCGCACAATATCAGCGCTAAAAATATTATGGTATTCAATTCCAACATTTTGCAAGTGCTTCTAACATCATCATTCTACAACGCTTAAAGTCCGAAACACTAAAAACAATCGTCATTGCTTCGTGGTGAATTATCGTTGAAGACATCCATCATAATCTCCATATGTGAAAGAAGAAATACTAGTGAAAATATGTAGACTTGAAAAGCATCTGCATGTTCTCCCACACGAGACCATTGTTAAATATCTGCAATGTCTTATACTGAACTTTATTATACGTATTTTGGTTAGATTATCATATTTTTATTATTATACTAATTTATAATATTTTACTAACCTTTGGAACACTTTTTCACTAAATATATTATAACATAATATATTATAACAAAGGTTGTACAAAATGTTAATATTTATAATTTTTGTTCTAACTATCTTTGCTTTAAGTGCAACCGTTTTCGAGTTATTGCAGAAATCTCAAAAAATTATTAGAGTAAATATGCATTTCCGGTTTGAATATTCTTTTCAAAAATGGGAGATTTTCCAAAAGAGCATATACAAATCTTAAGTTTTGTAATTTTATATTCAACGTTCACCTACACGCACACTCACACACACGACATTTCAAAAATAATCAGAATCGATTCAGGGAAGGTCAGCAGGTATATTTCTGTTAAAATATCGAGATCTAAATTTTTCATGATTACAATACTTATACTGCGTATAAGAAAGTAAAAATTAAATTTGTTATAACAAAATAGAGGCAATTTTGATTTTATGGCACTGCTTAAAACCTCGCCTTCAAGTACTGTTATTGATTCCATACATTATGTAAATGAATTAAACATTTTCTAGACCAATATTATGTTTGTGAATAGTTTAGTTTAATTAACAGCTCAGTCTAAGCTTGAACATATCTATTTTAAATTATATTGATTTTATTTCCAAATATTATTTTTTTTATTCTATGATTAACATTGTTAATTAGATTGCATTAGATTTATAGGGCGAAATTGAGCAAGACGATTTTTTTCCACAGCGTTCCAATATATTTCAGGGTAGAAATAATTTTACCGACTGGCAATAAATTACCGGTCGAATCAGTAAAATTATTTATACCTTGAAGTATATCGGAATGCTGTGGATAAAATTGTCTTTTCATTTTTTACCTATACATCTATCTCTTTCTAATGCATATACCTATCTCTCTCATATATCTCTTTCTACTATGTCTATCTCTTTCTATACGTCTTCTTAAACTTCCAAACCCAACCCGTACACAATATTTCATAGGCCCAAGTTGTCGGAGTCTATTTTCAGTTATATTACTGACACCCCCTGGCCCACAAATATCCCTAAGTGACCTTTCCTGGAGTCGACATAGCGTGATCTATGGTTAGGTTCCGAAATGTCATCCTGAAACCGCGATTTTTTTATCTATGATTAAATCGCGATCACCGTAACTGAAACCGCGGTTCAATTTAGGAATATACTAATTATGTCAAAGAAAAGAAAAATATCAATTAGTTCGTCACCAATGATTAAAGTTGAAGTGAAGGAGGAAAATATCTATGGAGACGATGTTCTAATAGCGCGAGGAAGATTGAAAGGTGCGTTGCAAGAATTGATAGAGCATAGTGATGATGAAAGCGGGTCCAGCGAAGATGATTCTCGAAAACATCGTTATCGTTCACCAAGAAAAAAAGAAACGTACTGTATTTCTATATGTATATTCTTCATGTGTTTTGGTAATATGTTGCTCTCATTCAGTGATTCGTCGCGTTATTACACCAAAGTAAAACGACGAAAATCGGATACATCACCAGCAGCAGCAGCAGCAACAGCATTCCATCACACCTATGTGATGAAACTGTTCGATAGAAGCGTGGATCTGGCGCGCTTTGAAGAGGACACGCCACTATATCCGATCTGTCGAGCTTGGATGGCGAATCAGCCACGAAATCCACAAACAATTATTAAGTAAGTGATCAAGATCAAGTAAGTGATTATGTACGACAAGTACACATCCTTGGACTATTACAGACGTAGAACATCTTCGCCAGACCCAGAAAGCGAGAAAGGAGGCATGTCTGCTTTGTGGAATGGTGATCGTGTTCGAGAAATCTATCAGATGCCCTGTGCCAAAGGTTCCCCTGTAACGCGAGTGCCATCACCATTGCCAGAACAAGTTGCAGAAGCGAAGCAAAATGTCAGCACTCATTACGTATGTTTATTATAAACAAGTGTTATGCACTGAGTCACTGATTGTTGCAATTCATATATAGGATGAAAAAGCGCCGGTTCCACGAGATGAACTCATCAAAAACCATCTGCAACGCTGGACGAAGGTGAAACAGAAGTGGTTTGCCCAAGCAAACAAAAATGAAGAACGTTTTGAGCAGAGTTTTAACATTTTAACTACCATATACAACAAGTAAGTTGATCACTGTTGAGCTGACTGTTATATGCGTATACTTAAAATGTTGTTTTTTTACTTTGAAACAGGGCTCAAGAAAACATGGAGTAAAATTGGATTATATTTTATATAGAAGCTTGAAATGGAATAAATAAAAATCAATAATTTATCAACGATCTTCATTAAATGAATCATCATCGTTTGTTTGTTTGTTTTGATTGAATGATTTATTTTATTATTTATCAGTAAGTGAGAGTTGTAATATTTCTTCAAGCATCTTCTGTTCTTGCAACCGACGTTCTTCTTCCTCTTTCCGCTGTTGTTCGGACAGCATGAGTGCCATTTGAAGATCGGAATCGACAAATGCTTCCGTAGAGGTACTTTCATCTGTTGCTGCAGGAGCTGCTGGTGGTATTACATCTGCTGGGTCATCATCTGCAGCGCCTAGTGATCGTTGGTACAATGCTAAACTAGCTTGGATTGCTCTAAAACCATACAAACATCTACACTAGCTACTAATAGCATATTCTAAGTCGTTTATTAAACTACAGCAGGCATTTTGTTATTTATTTACGGGCAATTTTTCTGAAACAATTCATCAAAGTATCAACACTAACAAGAAATACACCACACATACATACATACATGCATACATATACATACCTTTGTAATTGACGTTCTTCTTCACCAACAACAAGATTTGGTGTAGTAGGTCTAGAAGGTTTTTGCCCTTTAAGTGCTTCCCAAATGTCGACCTCTTCGCGATCGGTACCGGCTTCAATCAAACTTTGTTGAATGGCAAATTGTAACAAATCGTCTTCTTCTTCAACACTAAACTGTCTACGGGCGTCTGTTGCACCTATAGCAGCAATCCGTTGATTGATTGTGATAAATATGTTTACTGGGTTGGGTTGCTACTTACCTAACAGTGTGTAACCAGATGGAGTTGCAAAACAAGCATCGTCCACAATGCATGTAATACGGCCACCGTCTTCATGAATGCGTGCCACCCCAGAGACCGGCGCCTCGCTGTCTATCGCAAATATATTGCCAAACGTAATGCGCGCGTTCATTACATGAAACAGGGGTATCTCTATCTTGACCGGGAACCCAGATGGCAATTGCATCTGTATAAAGTCTTTTAATTTGGCAAAATGTGTACTCGTGATGGCCATCAGGTCGACAATTGGCATGATCTGTT
This sequence comes from Nebria brevicollis, assembly GCA_944738965.1. Lineage (NCBI taxonomy): Eukaryota > Metazoa > Arthropoda > Insecta > Coleoptera > Carabidae > Nebria > Nebria brevicollis. Next base: position 7,557,800 of record OX122911.1, on the reverse strand, counting down.
CTTGCAATGAGAGCGGATAGTTTTCCGCCAGCCAGAGGGTCGCCCGAAATCGATGCACTTTATTGTTGATTTCTCTCGGACGACCGATATCTCGGCCACCGGTTAATGGACAATCTGTATCAAAGTATTCTTCTACAGATATATCGCACGGATTGCCGATATATGTTGAATTGTTTGTTATCGTGGTTGCTGCAGCCGCCGCTGTTGCTTCGTCAACTATATCATTTGTATGTTGTTGTTGTTGTTGCTGCTGCTGCTGTTGAAGTTGTTCATTTTCTGCAATACCCAGAAAACTTTGTAACGGGGTTCGAGGTGAACGAGATTTCGCTTTATCACTTTCCGTGAGATGTTCTGTGCGTGTTTTCGTCACCAATTCCACGTTTGTCGCCCCAAACACTTTACACTCGTGCCCATTGACTTGCTCCGATTTATCGGACCGCCAGCCCCACATGCCAGCTTTGTTTCGCTCGAAAGCGATCTTCTCGGTATCGACAAACGTGGTGACTACCGGCGAGGTTAGCCGGTGCGAGACCATCTCATCCGTGGTGTAAGCCCGTTGTTCATCTAACGATAGTGGTGCCGGAGCAACCATTTGCATACGTTCTACGTACACTTGTCTCGTGTCATGGTCCACTTCCATCATAATTGTGGCCCCGTCACTCTGTCCTTTGAACACGTAGCTGCGACTGCCTCGCTGCCAATTCGTATGGTCGAATCCTAACAACGTTGTGTCAATCCGTACGTTTGAACCCTGTTTGTATACTTTATATGTATCGCTGGGGCACATTCGGGCTACTAGCGGCACCCAACTCGTAAACTCCCATTTCATTTCGACATAAAAATCAGGCGCTTGATTCAGACGTTGCAGTAACTCTGGTATCCCGGCCATTCGGTTTGTGTATCGCTGGTGTTCTCTTCTTTCGAGCACCATTTGTAATAACTCCGGATCGCCCGTTGCAATTGCTTCCTGCACAACTAAATCAATCACAATATATATATATTTCTATTCTTTATTTATTAATTTTATATATATCTCACCTGTCCATCCCTCAGGACTCTCACAATTCACATTCGCATCATTATTTAATAATAACCGCACCGATTCCAAATGTCCCAGTGTTACGGCCAACATAAGCGGTGTTCGGCCTCTTGGATCTCTTTTTTCTTTATCATGCTGTAATTGATTATATTATTTAATTTGCCATTCATCTTTAACACCATCAGCATACCACTGTACCTCTTTTTTTGTTAGTTGATCCTCTAGTTCTTTATGAAAGTTATTCCAAACTAAAAAATGCAACGGGAATTCTTGTTTTACAAACTCAATAGAAACCATCGCACCCAATCGAAAAATACCGAAAAAGAAATGATTGTAAACACACCAATTTTGTATGTTTTTTTTTATGATTCTTCGTTTGCTATCTTGTAACGTTATAATCCATCATGCAAAAGTACTTCTCTTAACACTCGTAGAAGAACTAAAAGGTTGCTTTCACTTCACAACTGTCAAAATCACGTTTGGTTCGTTCACAATAGACTTGTCATCATGTAGTCGTAAATTACTAGTTTAAATGCTACTTATATAATATCTAATCTCTGATAACATATAAAGAACATTTATTTTATATTAATTTGTGATTTTCTTTGTAATACAATGCAAAAGCGACAAATTGCGTTCAAGTTCATATTTTATTAAAACTTGAAATTAGTAGTATAAGATGAACCGACAATATCGTAAATCGGAATTACTGCTGCAAATACGCAAAAGGCAGTTTTAGGTCTTCCTGATAAAAATATTGAATTTAGATTTTAAAGCTAAGAACCAATATTATTAAATTATGCATATTCAATTAGGCTCTATATAGATATATAAATGATCAATCAAGGGAATATTTGGCAAACTTTTTTAATAAATAATAAATTCGATAGAAAATGATTTTTTTTAACGACCACAAATCAAATTTAAATTACTATATAGGTACTATAGGTACATATATGCTAATGTGTTAAACGTTGATGTCATCAAAATATGTCTCATCTATCTATTTCACCATAGCAACAAGATCGTTTAAAAAACAACATACATTTCTCACTTAAGAAGTGGTTTTTTTTTGTAAAAAATGTCCGAATCAGATGATGATATGTGTGAAAATCAAATAAAAGTCGTTATTTTAGGAGATGCTTCAGTAGGAAAGGTGTTTTAAATGCATGTTATTTGTTACGAATAATAATAATGTCCACTCACTCGTTTTATTGTTAGAGTTGCATCGTTCGAAGATTTTGTTACGATGAGTTTTCCCGACAATATAACTCAACAGTCGGAGCTGATTTCCACATAAAACGCACAACAATCGGTGGCCAGCGACAGATTGTTTTAAAAATAACAGATATTAGTGGATATGAACTATCAGGCAATATGTTGGATAAATATATGTTCGGCACAAATGTTTGTTTTTATTACTTACAATACATTTTAATTACTTACAATTAGTAAATGATTGATAGTTGAAAGAAGAATTTTGAAATAATGATTGTGTATTATTTCAAAATTCTTTAAAATATGATGTTTCCATAATAAAGGCTTCAGCCATCGAATGTTTTTATTAATAATCATCTAGATCGCAATTCTCATCTATGATATAACAAGCGTACCCAGTTTTGATAATTTAAGTCATTGGCTGAAATATCTATCGCTAGTGTCAACAATGCCAGCCACAGCGATTGTTGGCAACAAATGTATCCAATTCAAATGTTGTATCGTTGCAGACAATTCGTTAGTAATTGTG
>OX122911.1:7547514-7550014 GCA_944738965.1 Nebria brevicollis | reverse complement strand
CACACCGCGATGAGTTGACTGAGTAAACGAGCGAATCCGACGGCTCCCAGAAAATGATGAGCATGAACTCAATCAGTGGAGCATGACTGTTTTTTTTTTTCATTAAGTAATACACAACCATCCATGCATCATATAATTATTAGCTATTGCATTTTATCAATCCACATATTATTATTACAACATATATTATTATTATTATGAAATTGTACCAAAGGTTTATCACAACGATTTTTGACCTTGAATAATCAGGCTAATGCTTACAACATGCACCGGTTTACTAACTGTGATCCAACATGAGGAAGAACCTTGTCCGAGTTCAGTTCAATGAACTCTTCTGATATTTAATTCGTTATTCATGAATATATAACATTGCATGTAATTATTTATTACTTAAGGACATTATTTCTCTAAAAAACTATATGCGCGGCCAACATTCAAATGTTTGATGCGTGCGCCGAGGCGCTATTGCATCAGCGCTAGAGGAAGCGTCGGTTATTGATCGGCGCCGATTGTAAACGTATAGATTCACTGGTTTGTACCTCTTACAGTTAATGTTTATGTGTATGTATATATGTATATATATATATATATATATATATATATATATATATATATATATATATATATATATATATATATATATATATATAAGAATTTTTTTCTTTTTTATCTATATCAACATACCTACAGTTTCTAGGAATATGATGTCTCTGTGGGTGTGATTACATTTCTTCTTACATCATCTATTTAATCTAAGCTGGACATATATACTTATTAGGTAAATCCGTTATCAATTGCGAAACAAAAAATAGGCACGGTTCGTAGAATGCTCGTGTAATACATGTCTTTACAATAAATTACTATACGTGAAACAAATAGAGCACCATGTCCGGTAAGTTTGAATCTTTTTATATATATTTTATATATATATATATATATATATATATATATATATATATATATATATATATATATATATATAATATACAAATAAACATAGTTTGCGCATCGGCGTCTGTTTCAGACAGACGGTACAGGCAGAGATTATATCGGATTCGCTACACTTCCAGACCAAGTCCATCGCAAATCAGTTAAGAAAGGCTTTGACTTTACGCTAATGGTTGTAGGTGAATCAGGCCTGGGCAAATCAACGCTTATCAACAGTTTGTTTTTGGGCGATTTGTATAAGAATAAAAGAGTGCCGGATGTGAGTGAACGCATCCACAAAACAACGTGCATCGAGAGAAAAACGATGGAGATTGAAGAGCGCGGTGTAAAATTGCGGCTGACCATCATCGACACACCTGGATTCGGCGATGCGGTCAACTGTGACGACAGCTGGAAAGTGTGCACCGACTACATTGAAGACCAATTCCGACAGTATTTCACCGACGAAAGTGGCCTAAACCGAAGAAATATTCAGGATAATCGTGTGCATTGTTGTTTGTATTTTGTACCACCTTATGGTCACAGGTATTTGATGCTATAAAATAGTATATAGGATGAATGAACTAAAAGTTATTACTAGTTTACGACAAATGGACCTGGAACTAATGCGACGGCTTCACCGTAAAGTGAATATCGTCGTGGTGGTGGCGAAAGCGGATACACTCACTACTTTGGAAATGAAACAATTAAAAGAACGAATATTAACAGATATTAAAGATAATGAGATACAGGTATATATATATATATATAGAATATTTATTTATATATGAAATATTCGTGTAGATATGCGTTATATTTATAAACACTACTAAGATGTACGAGTTCCCTGATTGCGACAGTGATGAGGATGAAGATTTCAAACAACAAGACAACGAGTTAAAAGCAAGTGTTCCTTTTGCCGTGGTCGGTAGCAACACAGTGATCGAGGTAGCTGGCAGAAAAGTCCGCGGCAGACAATATCCATGGGGCGTTGTCGACGGTAAGAAACACAGTCTTTGTTATTAACTTGTAACATTCTAGTGTGCGTGTGTGTGTGTTAACTAGTGGAAAACCCGAAACACAGTGATTTTATTAAATTACGGACAATGTTGATTTCAACACACATGCAAGATTTAAAGGACGTCACTGAAGACGTTCATTATGAGAACTTCCGAGCACAGTGTATTTCACAAATATCCCAACATGCACTCAGAGAACGAGGGTAACTAATTGCACACGAAATATATTACTGATACTAAATCATTGTCGTTCTTTAGAAAATTGAAACGAGAATCTGGGCCGCAGTACCATGCAGATTCGAATATTACAGAGACGGATCGATTGTTGTTGCAGAAAGACGAGGAAATAAGACGAATGCAAGATATGCTTACACAAATGCAGGAGAAACTCAAGTTAACTGGACAAGATAATAATAAGAAGCATGATAGTATTATCGATGTTTAAAATAGATAAATACCTAAGCGCGTGTTACATATTTACCATTATATAAACGATTCTCATATTTATATTATTGTGATTTGTATACTTATTATTATATATCTAAATTATAGTC
>OX122911.1:7526039-7547314 GCA_944738965.1 Nebria brevicollis | reverse complement strand
TGAGTGTTCTCTAGTAATTATCAAATAAAAGTTATTAAAAATGCCAAGACGCGGACGATCTGCAAGCCCACCACCAATGGCACCAAGAAGGTAATTATTATATAGCATCTTGAACAATGTCACATGATTATATAAACGGATAATTAGTAGCTTAGCTTAAATGACGACCAGAGCACTAAATATATAGTTTGTTTTCGAATAGGCAAACAAATCTGCCAGCTCGCCAGCCACAGCAGGCTGCGGCCCCAATGCAAGCAGCTCCGGCTCAGGCGCAACAGCCCTCCATGTTCCAGCAGATGGCTGCCACCGCCGGTGGTGTAGCTGTCGGTTCAGCCGTGGGACATGTAGCCGGAAGTGCACTCACCGGTATGTTCAGCGGAGGCTCCAGCGACGCCCAACACCATGATGCGAGTCCTGCGCCTCAGCAGCAACAACAGGCTGGCGGAGTCGAACCCACCGGACCCTGTGCATGGGAGATTAAACAATTTTTGCAGTGCGCCCAGGGTCAGTCCGACCTTTCGTTGTGCGAAGGCTTCAACGAAGCCCTGCGCCAGTGCAAAGTACAACATCATATATAATACAATCGTTCGTCCGTGAACGAACATATTATTCCTGTTTACTGTTGTGATTCTATGTTTTAAAATAGTATCTTTATAAATTCTAGTAGTACGGACGTTTTTATTACTTATCCGATACTCATTACTCTGAAATATATTATTTATTATTATATTATAAATGTAATAGAGTTAAATTGTACTATATTCCATTTAGATGTAATATTATTAAAAAATTGTTGAGTTAAATAATGTTTTATTCATTTTGAAATGCTTTTGATAATAAAAAAACAGAATCACACAAATAATGAAACATTTCAATCATAATCGAGAGCAAGTGTCGCAGTCTCTTGAAATTTCAACATGATCTTCTGTTGAATATTCATACTTTTCTCCAAATCATCCAATAACATTGTTAACCTCGTCATATTCTCTTTTGCGTCATTCGGTGCTACATCACCATCTAAGAGATCAGTGAGTGTCTTACTGATATCAATTTCTACGTCATTATCAATCATAATTTCACTGGTCTCTTCTTCGATTTGAACATTGCAAATGTTCTCTTTAATTACTTGCGTGTTGTACCACCAAGCGACGTGTTGAAATTCTTTTAATTCTATACTGTTATAAACAACAATCAACATATTTTCTTCAAACACTACGTCTTGCATATTCTTTATCTTTTCTAGTACTAATAATTCCACAATATTTCCCCATGATATGTGGTTGTCATCGTTGCAAAGAACACTACTAAGTAGCTTGCATAATATGAGATTTGGATTCGTAAATGCTTTGGAAAGATATTGCTGTAATTGTTCTTGTAGCTGTTGTTGATTTTTCGGTGGCCAGGTATCATCGTATACAGGTAAACGCATAGATTCTAATAATTCTTTTATTTTTATCTGGTACGACTTTGTTTTCCAATAACTTGGAAAATATTCATAAGTGCAAGGCAGCGTGATTTGTTGTTTAATGTTTAACAATTGTTTAAATTCGTTTGGAAAATCTAAATGTTTGCTTAAATCGGAACAGAAAATGATTTGATTCGATAGAAAATCTAGCGCATTGTTGTGAAGTTCAATCGCTACATTTGGTTGGCGAAGTAGCAATTGCAATCGTATATTCATATCCGCGCTAGATCGTATTCTATGCCACAAGTCGTCACCGAGAGAATTTCGCAAACAATTCGTCAGAGAATCCATTCGTAATTTTGTGGAAATATCTGAATGTTCCGCTAACCATCTTACCGAATGGCTCAATGTTTCTGCGATGTTTATACTTGTGAAGAAAACTACATCGTAGTCTGTAATCAATTCTAGATGTTCTAGCCTTAAATCATCGATCAATTCTTGTTTGTTATCAGCACTAACATTTGATATAATAACCAAAGGAATCGCAGTTTGATTTTTTTGTAAAAGATTTAATAGTCGTTTATACGTTTGTTCCATTGGAATTCCGTGTAAATGAACGAAAATCAAACCGTGTGCATCATTTTGCAATGTAACAACATTCGAAATGCAATAGGTGAAGTATCCACCGTTATTTGCGCGAATTGTCTGCATACATTTTTCACTAGTACGCCAATCAAACGCACTTGAAATTGTTTCTTCTAAACGGTACGTTCCTTTTGTTAGATTAGGTGCTGGTAATGATACACCAATTTTCCAAAATATATCTAAATTTAAAAGATCTTCAGAGCAGCTGTTTGATTGCTCAAATAAAAATTTCCAAGCAAGTTTAAAAATGTCTAAAACTTCAATTTTTCTACATTGCTTCGTCATTAAATTGATCGGCGAACCTAATTTGTATCGTTTCATATCATGCAGCGCCATATTTTGACTTGTTGAATATAGTTGTTGTGCTTCTTCTGGTAGACCTCTGCTAGAAATCCACACTGGATTGTCGAAGAAGCGTTTACGTTTCTTCTTCGAAATCCGAGTCAAGTTCTTCCATTTATTTATATACAGTTGTATTTTACGTTGCTTTATATTGTCAGATATTTGTTTCAACCTTCTTTGTACTTGTTGTTCCTCCACTTGATTCAATAGTTCCCGCATAATTAACTGAACGTCGGCATTCAGTTTTCTAGCTTCGGCCTCTGCAAGCTTGAGTTTTCTCATTTGATCCAGCCTTCGTAATTCATCTACACGTTGCTGTTCGGCTAATCGTTTGGCTTCATCCTCTTTTTGTTTCTTGATTAATTTTTCCCGCAGTTTTATTTCTTTTCCAATGTCAACGTTGCTCTTTTGATCGATTTGAGCACTCTTTGGTTTATTCAATGGGAAAGTAAAGTCAAGTAAAGCTTCATCATCCATTCTCTTTTGTATTTCTAGTTCTGCTTGTTGTGTAAAAGAAAACGCTATTTGGTTACTCGACGAGTTACTAATCTCAGTGTCAACAAGTTGCATTTGATGCGGTTTCGGTGATGATATAATACTTTTTGTAGCAGCTTTTAAATCTTTAGTCTGCGGAATCGTTGCACCAAAGATACTTTTATTTGCAGTTTTACTAATTGGGATGGTAGCATGGATATTAGACCAAAATGGTGAACTCATGCAATGATCAGTCGTGTCCGATTGTTCAATATTAATTGTATTTCTAGATTGACCAACCTTTGCTGATACAGTTCGTTGTAAAGTTGCTGTAGTAGTAGCTGCAGAAGTAGCAGTTATGGTGGTAGTAGTAGTAGTTTTATTAGTAGTGGTAATAGTAGTACTGGTGGTAGTAATAGTAGTAGATAAGTTCGTAGGGTGTGGAAATGTAAACGATGTTGATATCAAAGGTAAATTCGTTTTGGGTTCAAATCCGGCAGGATTTGAAAATATAAATAACTGTTCGGTACTTGGTTCATCCGTGTAAACCGCTGGAGAAACGGAGTGAAATTCTCTTGGTATTTGAGCAGGTTTTAAATAACCATTTTCATCAAAACTATTATGCGGTACGTGATTTTCGTAGTGTTTATCTGGTAGAGCCGCCGGTCCGCAGACTATTTGACCGACTGAAGCAGAGCGTTTGGACTCGATGACATTCACAGCTCGTTCAAGCGAGAACGGAACATCCGGTTGGTGAAACATGCGCCGGTTGAGCACCACGTGCGTTCGCGTCTGTTCCGGACTTAAACTTAACTCGTGATACTCTAAAAACGCTATGGTATTCTCAACGTCTTCGAACGCTAGTAATCTACCTAATTCGTCAACGGGAAACTGGGTATATGGTTGCCGTGGCGAATACGATTTGATGATGGTCCGGAGGGCCTTGTATCGTACTTGATTAAAATAACGCAACAAAATACATGCGTTTAAGTAACTGGTTGATTTGACAAGTTTAAAAAATTTAACATAATTGTTTTTATCTAATGCGGAGTACACTTGCATCGCGAATTTAACAGGGACTGATTTTTGGGTGGTTTCTTTCAACTGTTGCACCTCCCACATGAAATTACCGTCATGCAAATTTAACAAGACGATGTACGCCCGGAATTCTGCTTCATTAGCGCATGTTTCGCCCTTTAACGCTAGATCGTGGTACATATATTTGAGAGTCTGTAAACATTTCGTTAGGTTCTCTGTATTAATTTTCTCGTCGAAGACGGATACGTCTTCGGCGACTAGACGCGCGGAACAGTGGATATGGAAGCGAGCGCATTGTTCCACCAGTTGCACGGAGCCCTGGCTGCAGAGTTCTTGTTGTGTTATGTCTTTACGGATGCCTCTAGTACGGTCCCAGACATAATGATACCATTCAGCTAGATTGACCTAAAATTAATGCAATTTCATCCATTCATACAGGAATTAATGTATGGTTAATAATTACATCAGGGGTTTGGCATAAGTCCATAATTCGATGTAACATATATCCCATTGTCATCTGTAATACGTGTACTGGTCGTAATTCGTGGGCCAGTGGTGTTTCTTGGTCTGCCGAGCTTCTGGAGTATTGCTTAACAGCAATTGAATGATTCATAATACCTCGACTGCCGCTGATTTGTTCATAAACGGCTACCTTTTAAAATATTTATAAAGAACATATACGTATAAATACGTGTATCAAACGCTTACTTGATGTTGCGCTTCGCGCATTAACCTTTCCTTTTCCGGGCACATATCCGGGCAAGTTCCAATAGTTTTTCTCGCCTTTGCAAGATTTGATTGCCGTACAGTACGTAATCGAATTAGTTTATCTCTAGCATCTAACACTCGGTATTTTTCTTCACTGGTACTGTTCGCTTTTCGAATAAAATTCAATAGTTCATCTTGGTCTGCGTGTTGCGGTATACTGTAAAATATATACATATATTTTATTGCTTATTACTTAAATTACTTTATTTTCTAAATACATTTTCGCTATCTGCTCCGGTTGTTTTGATTTTGGTAACTGCTCGCTCTTCCATTGTCGTAGTTTTGTTGGTTTCTTTAATATTGGCGTTTTTTTTACTATAAGACTTTCAGGTTTTAAATTATACATCGCAGTAAAATCCCCTTTCATGGAGTCCAGTTCTGCTGTTGTTTCCGAATCCGGTTTCCAAACCGCAACCGTCTTCTTATGTATTTTAGATTCTCTTTTCTTTTCAACACTATACATAGACACTATTTACCATTATTGTACCTAATATTGTTATTTTCTTGCTTACCGTTTAGGTAGAGTCAAACTAATTTTAAACGAATCACCATCGAAGGTACCACCTTCTGTGAGAACACGTTGCGCATCCTCCTCATGAGCAAATTCCACAATGCACATTTTTTGTTTCGGACGTAACCGTATCTTTATTACCTTGCCAAACTGTTGAAAATAATGCTTGGCCGCGGTTTTATCGAGTAGTAATCTTGTTGGGACATCATAACAACTAAAAATGCATAAATATAATATATAAGAAATTTATAAAATATCCTTTATTGACAAACAACCTTATTGAAAGCTGTGATATTCCTGTATTGTTAAGATTCATTGTTGCTTTTATAGGTAGGTATAGTTGATTTGATTATAATAATACATCTGAAAAGACCCATGTATGTAAAATAATAATAGAACTCAACCAATGACGTCACGAAAAACAATCTATTCTTTCTCGGTGTGCATAAAGAACGCAGTACAATCAAATGAAATATGTCAAATAATAACATTTTAAGGCTAACTTTTTTGAGCAAGAATAATTTCGTCAAGGATATTCTGTTTGACTATAAAATAACGTATATAATTTTTAATTTTATTAGTTTGGTGCATTACCCATGGCTGAACAAAATATTATAGCTGTAGTCAGCGGTAATGGTAATTGGTAATGTTTGTTGATGTAATGTTTATTTTGTGTTCTTGTTAGAAGATGAGGATAAATTGTCAGAACTCATTGATAAGATCAAGCAATTGGAAAGTGAGAAGAGAAACATACAAGATGAGTTCAATGTGCAACGAGCGAAAATGAAAGAATTGTTTTTACAAAAAGAAGGTCAGCAACACAGTAAAATGTAATCTTATTCGGTATTTTTAATATACATGTTATTGTAGAAGAGTTCAATAATGATAAATCGAGATTAGTTCAAGAGATGGATCGGATTCGAAACGAACTGGATGATCATAGAAGTCAGTTGTTGATTGCTGGTATGAAATTGGAAACTGATTTGGAAGACGAAAAGCGGAAAGCATCGGAGGAAATCGCAACATTGCAACAATTAGTGCAAGGTTATTTATTTTCATTTAATAATTACACATAGCTAATATGGTACAATTTTAATGCAGAAACTGTCGATGAATCAAGTTCATCGCGATCAATGTACGATTTAGAAGTTCGAAAATTACATTTGATGATCAAACAACTGCAGGATGAGAATAGAGAATTGAAATCCATCGGGCAACAATCTTCACCACATCACGCACCTCAAGTAAATTATCTGATTGTGATGTGTTATCAATTCGAAATCAATATCTTTAATTAATGTGTTGGTAATCATAATCATTTCAGGAACAGAGTCTTGCACCTAGCGTCATGCTTAGTGCCGTCACGAAATCATTGGTTCGTAAACTGGGCGCAGACGCTTTCTCCTCGCAAGACAACTTGGAGGAAAGTATGCGCAAAGCGCAAGAAGATGCAGAGATGTTGCGCTCATTAGTTGTTCCTCTAGAAGAAGAAATCAAAGCTTTAAAAGACAAACTGCGCTCCACGGATGATCAACTACAAAAATGCAAATTATGTTGTTATAATTCTGAGTCATCTCAAGTAATTGCAAGGCAACAAAAATTAGATTCCCTAACGGATGCGAGTACAACGGCGAATTCGAATGAGGAACCACCAACAGATACAGATACACCTTGCGACATGTGCTGTAACTATGAAGCACAACTTGTTCGCGAACAACAACGAAATCTGGAGCTAGAGAGTCGATTAGCCGCTGTCGAGAAAGGCATGGAACGGCACAAGGAGGATCTGCTGAAAGAGATTGGCTTTCGGAAAGATATGGAAGAGAAATGGAATGAGAAAAAAGAAGAACATAAACAACATGTACTTAATGACTAATATACGGTGCGATTCTGAGCAACTCTGTAGAGCTGTAAGCGTCATAAAGTGGATTCAATCTAATATTCGATCAATATATATATGTATATATATATATCCCCAATAGCACAGTAATATAATACCAATATTAGATGACATATTGGCTCAATGTGGTTAGGGTTAACGTACAATATTGGCTGTATATGTCAGACTCAGAGGCGTCCTGTGTTTAGCTATCCAAATTTTTGTACTCGTTTCTACGTTCCGCACGTTATATTAGGAAGTTAAGCAAGGGAAAATAACTATTTGGCGATAAGTATAAATGACTACTTCTGTTTTTAAAGCAGGTTTCATTAACATTTTAGGTAAATTTGTGCTAGTTTCAAATAATACTACACTGGTCTTCATATTGAGCCAAGACACAATATACATATCCAATATTTTATATTTGTTTGGTATTTGGTGCTACTAGGGCTATATATATATATAAAATATCCTTGAAAGAAAAGCAGATTTATACAAATGTTCAGAATCACACCAAGCGTTTCACTTTGATTAATAACGATTTCATTTTTGGATGTTCAGGTTACAGAGTTGAATAAAAAAACTCTATGTACCGAACAAGACTTGAACGAGTTGAAGAGTAATTTTACAGAGCATGGTAAATTGATTCAAGAACAACTCGCCACTTTGATGCAAGAACGAGAACAAGTTTATAATAAACTAACTAGGTATATAACATGTAACAATGAATTAATGAATGCAATATAAATGTACGTTTCAGTTTACAAAAAGAAAATGATCATCTAGTTGGAAAATACAGTGCGCACTCCGAGAAACTTCAAAGTGAAACAATTAATATTCCTGATACGATTGAAGTATTTCGCTGTTTTATTTGAGTGAGTGCATTTGTTGATGAGTGACATTTTTCAGGAGTTACAAGAGAAGGTTTTACGATTACAAGAAGATCTGATCATTGCGACGATTGGAAAGGAAACCGCATTAGAAAATCAACAAACTCTCCAAGGTGATATAATACTGCTTCGAGATCAAATCTCGGAGCTTATGGTCAACGATGATGAAACTAAGTAAGTTTACAAGAGAAGATTTTCCATATGAGATTCATTCAATGTTCGTTTAAGGAAACAAAATGAAATATTGCATAAAGAAATCCGACTTGCGATGACGATTCAAGACAAGTTTAAAATCAACGAGAAATCTATTCATGACCAGTTCACTAGTGTCAATAATAAATTAATTGATGCGTTGCGCCTAAACGTATGTTTCGCAATAAATAATTACGCAATTAAATGCACTATTTAATAAATATATTTGTAGAAACAATTTGAAGAATCAAATAATGAACTTCGAACTAAAGTGTCGTCCCTGCAGCGAGATCTAGGGGTGAGCGAGGCTGTACAGAAAGATTTCGTGCGGTTATCGCAATCGTTGCAAGTCCAACTGGAGAAGATCCGCGCGTCGGATATCGAAGTGCGATGGCAGCACGAGGACGATATCGAAGAGTGTCCGAATTGTCGAAGTGTTTTCACCGGCTCTAAGAAGAAGCAACATTGCCGGCATTGTGGTCAGGTGTTTTGTACATCGTGCTTGAATAAGAGTGTGCCAAGTGGGCCCAAGCAACGGGCTGCTCGCGTTTGTGATGTGTGCCACACGTTGTTGGTCAAAACATCCGCTCCTTATTTCAGTACGGAAGCTCCTCATTCGCATTCACCTGATTGAATGTAGGTAGGTTAGGTAGGTATGTATGTATGTGCGTGCGTGCGTGCGTATGTACATTTTATCTTGTCATATACAAATATAGTATGTATTTTAAATCAGTCAATCAATAGGTGGAAGCAAAATCAAAGTAATTCTATTTCTATTTATGTTTATTCTAAGTTAGTGCCATACGTTTTTATCGAAATCTTCTTTTCTTGTCTCTCACCACTATTATAGTTGAATTTTATTAATACATTGTGAACAATAATCATTTGTATCTTTAGTTAGGGCAATGTTAGTTAAGTACAGTGAGATTATTATATTATTAATATTTATCGAAAAGCAAATCGAATGTTTGATTATTTATTTATTCCTTTATTTACAAATAATAAGTAGTAGGGATTTACATAGGAAAAATATATATGAATTACATTAAAAATATGTTTTTATATATAATGGCACTCTTACGTTTCTATATATGTATGTATGTACAAAAGGAATACGTATGCATATTTCAATACAATATCATTTACCTACTACTTTATACTAGACTACGAAAATAATTCAAAATTAAAACTTCCGCCTGACTAGTAGTGAATGATAACTTGATTTATTTATTATAGAAATTGTTTCTTAAACAAAGCGTTATCTGATCAATATCATTATTAGTTTATATCGAGCTTGTGTTTTTGGCAAACAATACAAGATATGTACATATGTATAATACTCATGTACATGTCTATATAATAATAATAATAATAAAAGACTAGTCTCTTTTGGTCACACATCATTGGTTAGTCATACTAAGTAAAGCTTAGCTCACTCGCTTTTCCGTAGCCGCGCTCTCCGTAAGTTTATTAGATACCTGATGCACTACTGAGGGCGGAACGCTAGCTGAGCGCCCGCCCAACGACGGCATCTCCATGTGATACGAGATTCCATATGGCCGCAAGTGATATATGAGGTATTCCAGAACGTACATTTGATTCGGCGAGACATAGTGGAATGATACAGCGTTGTCTGAACAACAATCCATGCCCTAAATATAACAAAACATACAGATAGACGTGGCACCTTTATATGTGGATGTGAATTTCTAAATACCTGTTTACTTTCGTAGTAAATATACTTCCAGTACCAAAAGTCCTTGTTGACTGGTTTAGGGATCAAATGATGTTCGGGAACAAAAGGGAAAAATCGACCCCGGCCTAAAGAATCCCGCGTGTCTTGCGCCAATACACCGATGCGTTCGAGACATTTACCCATTTCGACGTCCTCACTACCGCCGTTGCTCGGCTTGCAAGCTTTGCTATCCGGCAAGCCGTGCTCAACGAATCGCTTCAGGGCTTCTTTACTCAGTACATAACCAGCGCCGCCGCTCATGTAGCCCTGTTTGACAAACGGTTTGAAGCGACAGCCAAAGTACAGCGGCTCCGAAGGGTGGTACGGCGCCAACATGTACCGTAAATTCTCTACGATTACATACGTGTCATCGTCTGCTTTCAAAAACCAATCGGCGTCATTCCAGTGCTTCTCGTAAACGTATTTGAAAGCGTTTTTCGTTTTCGCCCAAAGATTCTCTCTGCCCTCCGCCACAGGCAACGCGACCGCCGGCAATGTAGGATCCTCTTCGGAGCTCATAAACAACAGAACGTTGCACCGTTTGCCCCAGGTGGCCTTCACGTGTTTGGCCTTTTTCTCGTGGTTCTTCGGTCCAGTCATGATCCAGCACAAGATGCGGATCTTTTTCGACATTTGGTCGGCGATGTGCGAGTCCTCCAGACGATGGAACTCATCATTTGGATCGTGGACCCCTGGATCTACATCCGGACCCTCTGCGGCATCCAATACTGATGACTCGTGTGGGTCAGCATCGCTCAACGGAAACGGGAACCATGGACCGGGACTGTTGCCGTTGCCAGAGCTCACTAGCATCAAGTATGCAAACGTAAAACCCGACAGCATTCCGATTGTCAATGCAAATAAAAAATTCCTACTCACATGTGCCCTGCAACAATTAAATATTGTCATTTTGTACTTTTAGTACCAAAAAAGAATTGTTTAATCAAATTAAAGCGATTTAGTGTTATCACGGAGTAAATAAAAAACTAATTGATACTATCATGTGTGTGTGTATGTGTTATGCAATATTTATATAAAAGATAAATAAGACTTGGTAATAATTAAATGAATTCGTTGATATTTACCTGATAAAAAGCTGTGTAATCATTTTCGTATTCTCTTAAATTACGTTAAGTATGCAGTAGTACATACAGCTAGTCTATTTATGCATATATGTACATACATGTAACACACATTTGGTACAACCAGCAACAATATGCATACATGAAAAAAGGTATATGATAAGCAAATGATTTATGACTACATGCATCGACGGCAATAAATTGAAGTGAATGCGGGATATAAATAATGATGATTGTGCCACTCACACCTCGTACCTACAAACGAACGATTGCATTGCATTCTTTTAAATGAAACAACACCTAACGCCACCTTACCTACATGTACGTACACAAAAGTATGTACGTATGTAGATACAAAACATTATACTCCAATGAAAATCATCAATATTTTTTCTAAATAAATTATTCTACCGTATATCCTGATTAAACAACCATTCAACATTCATAAATTATGTCACCTAAGTTTATAAAAAACTGCTCTAGTACATATTAATTACTTTGCGTGTTAATAGTTAATGATTTTAAATAATAAATATTTTATTTGAAACCACAATTACAGCTTATATATGTACATTTTCTATTTGTTATACAGCCTCACTATCAGTTTTTGTTTTATCAGAACATATTACTATTTATATAGCACTATGATAAAATAGCCGCACATTTTAATCGATACATATATATATATTTATAAATATATCCTAGATATCGCTTGATAGTAACCAATTTTACGTAAACGATGTGCGGGTTGCATACATACAAAACCACACAAATCATCAAATGTATCGATGAATTATATATTTCTACTTTATTTTTAATTAATTTAAACTAATAATATTAACTTCTTATGCGTTTGACAAATAATTTAATCTATTGGGTACTTATCTTTAATTAATATTTAAACGTAAGCTAAACTCATGCGAAAGCTTCAATCAATTGATAATACAGCATCCAGATATCACTGTTTCAACGATATTATTATCTTACCATTTTATACAACGCAAATTAATCATCTCTTCATACATAATGATCAACGGGCGGGCAATGATAACATGACTACCATCATAAAGTAATTGACCTAAGTCATACTGTATTTAAATTTTTGATAATAATCGAATACACATACTAATGTCTCATTTCTATTAAGTACAAATGCTGACATTTCTAATAAACAGACATTTTCTGCAATTTTGACAGCTTTCGCATTTGTTCGACCAGTGAAGAACATTTGATAGGAGAATACTACAGAGGGCATATTTTTGGTCGAGTGTTCTTTTATTTCTGAGTCAAGTTAGAATTCCCTATTGATACTTTGCTGTGACGTCATACAAATATAAGCGCGCATAGTGAAACGTGAATGTCTTGTATACTTTTCTCACTTGGCTTAAAATGAACGTAATTCCCTGTCCCTTCTAAATGACTAACCCTGCACCCTGTTATAATTTAAATGTCCTCTATATATTCATCCTATCACCCTAGATTTGATATGCGAATTTTGTTTTGTTAATAATAATAATTTAATATAATTATGAAATGTATCGTTTAAAAATAGTAAAACAAAATGAATCAATGAATAAACTATGGTGATTTGTGTGTATATATTTAATATTTAATTTCCAATTTTTGTATGTTTAGAGTTTTTGTTATTGTTTTGGTGTCGTCGTGACTGTCAGCGGTTAAACAAATTTAAAAGGGAAAATAAAAACCTTTAATTAAAAAAAAATTCAAATGTGTGAGTAGTATACTGTATCGATAATTTCAATTTAAGCATTCACGATTTTAAAACAGCGCATTTCAGTTTACAATAAATATATCAAGTGTGTCTATTGAATCGGGTTTTATTTAACAAAGAATTATAGAATGATATAAACCATCATGACGACCAGTGCGAGTAAAATGAGTATAACAAGTATTGGTTCTGCAAGTTCTACAGGGGAAAAAAGTCATATGCGACAGTTTATCAACTCTAGTCAGGAATACAATAAAAATAAATCAGAAGAAGTTGCAAGTGTCTTGAGCAGAAAATTACAGGTAGGCTAGGCTAGGCTAAGCTAGGCATAACATGTGTTTCGAATTGGGATGAAATGTTTCGTTTCAGTTGTTGGGAGTTTCGTTGGATGTAAATATATTCGACCCAAGTAGCAGTGTTGTATCCGAATTCTATGTAAGCCTTCATGAGTTGATGGCTGGCTTAGATTCTCGATCGCCGCTCGTCTGGTTTGGTATTGCGGTGCTGCAACAAGCATGCAGAAATCAAGTAGCGCACAAAGCTCTCATCCACACTTATCAATTCTTACCAATTTTATCCCGGTTGCTCGGTGATCACCTCACCAGAGACAAAAAACGAAAGTTACTAACATTAATGCAAGAGTTAACATACGGCATTAACGTATCATGGCAAATATCATATTTACCGCAACTATTATCGACGCTAACGAAATGGATTGAATCTGGAGACGATGCGATCACTTCGCTTTCGCTTGAAGTTCTGCTCAATTTGTGCTATAAAAATCTACCTGTGATCTACACTTTAATGCGAACTGTTAATACTAAACAGTTTTTAAGAACTGTAATGGCAATGAAGGTATTTTTTAATTGAATTATGAAACTATTGCGAACAGAAGTAAATATATTATACTTTTAGACTCCTTCGTCGGAAGTTCAAGTTTGTAAACTCCTCATCATTTTAGAGCATATTAGTGGCCAAGTGCCCAAAGATGATATTTTAAATTTCGTACGTGTCACATTTCGTACGATTGTCGAAGCATTTGAAAATAAAGATTTAATACGTTTGCGGCATATCGTTACGTTCTTTTTGGAGCTCCGGGGGCAAACAAATCGTAATGAAGCAGTCGCTGAATATAATAACTATCACGATGATGTTGTTCGGGTTTTAGATGTGAGTTGTATTTATTTTTAATAATTGTTTCTATTTATAATTTTTTTTTTAATATTTATTTACAAGGCTGTCGAGAATAATGTGACAAAATTAGACGGCGATTCCAATAAACTATCAATGGATCTAGAATGTATGGCGCTTCTATTTGAATTCCTTCGCTCGTTAGTTGAATTACGAATTACAGAATTGGAAGTGTTGTATACTCGTATTGTCCATTTGACCTTAGCATGGGTCCAGACGGATACCGTGTGCACGAAGGCCCTTGCATTACTGACGAGTATTGTCGTTCACAACCCGAATATGAATGAAAATGAGAACGTTCTTATTCCACTCGCTTCCGGCCTAAATGTGTTGCTGGAAATTATTGATACCGCGTCAGCGGTTACGTACATTGATATCTCGCCCAACGGCGACCAAAAAGAGACTTTAAGTGCATTGTTGCAATTGATTCGAGCCATTGTAAGAAGTAAATGTCTACGTAGTAAGGTGATCGCTACGCTTAAGCAGGTATCGGTGATGGCTGTTTTCGATCCGTTAGTAGGCTTGACGGATGACCGCAAGTCGAATGAGCCATTCACGCATACCAACAACGAAGAGATGTACGTGCACGCGTTAGCACTGCTTAGCGAGCTTGCGATGCACAGCGACGATTGGCATGGTGCGTTTTTGCAATTACTATCTCATCGGCAAGTGCAAGCGTTGCTCGCGCGTGCCTTTTACGCCGATTCAGCCGATACGAAACAAATTGTTTTGGAAATGGTGCGAACTAAAGATTATCCAACGAAAGAGATCACACAGACAATGTGTGAAATCCAACCGACAGTTGTACAATTTGCAACCACGAGTCCTCCGTTACTGTCCGCAACGAAATACTACCGCATGTCTGCGGATAGCGTGTGCGACGGGCCGCCAATCATGTCCGGTCCGCAGGTGGAACAACTAGACCAAGTGATAGGCCGTTTGAAAACTGCGCTCACCAGCAATTCCGTATCGAGCGTAGCCACCTCGGAAGTAATGGAACTGTACGAGTATAAAATGGCAGCGATTGGACACGCAGAACGAGCCGCACAATCCAGTCTCGAAGCGGCTAACGAGCACGCGACACACCTGCAGCATCGGCTCGCGCAGATGTCGACCGAAGTGTCGCGGTTGCATCAGTTGTTGTATCACGCACAACAGTTGAACGAAGACACGCAAAAACGGTTGGAGAAAAGTGATGACAGTTGCCAGACGTTGACGGCGCGTTTAACAAAGGAACAGGTGCGGAACAAGGAGCTGGGGCAGCAATTGGCCGAACGTGACAAATGTGTCGAGAACCAGTTGACGACAATACAGATACTGGAGTCAAAACACAACGAGGCTGTGCAGAATAATAGTTATTTGAGTAAGAAATACGAGGATCAAGTCAATAAAAATATAGCGCTGGTCAAAGCTTCGGCGACCATTGAAAATAACGTTAAGACGCTGCAATCGACACTGGAGGAGAAGAATGATACGCTCAGCAAAAGCACTATTCGAATCGATGAACTCATCTTCCAAGTGAAGGAGCTTGACGAGCTGCGCAAACAGCACGAAGCCATCATTTACAATCGGGATAAGGAATTGGCGGACACGCATAAAGAATTGACTGAACGAAAGAAAATATTAGAGACAATCACGAGACTAACAACAACATAATTGAAATTCATTTTTCTATTTTATTAAATATTTATTTACAATAACTTGATTGCATTACACACTACACATCTACGTTAGAGTTTTCGATTGTAAAATACATTAAAAAAAAGAAAAAGAATAAATCATACACTGCAATTAAAATCAAAATTCTGTATTATTAAAAACATAATACATACATACACACACATACATTATAACATTGTCACAGTCAAAGTGATTTGTCAGTTGATCCACCTCCACCTAAAGTAAATAAATATACGCCATCCACAACAAAACAATACAGTAACAAAGAATGGCAGCGCATTATATAATTTGCAAGAAATCATGAATATCATCATTGGATTAAAGTTAATTAAACATTATTTTATGTATATATATATATATATATATATATATATATATATATATATATATATATATATATATATATATATATATATATATATATATATATATATATATATATATATATATATATATATATATATATATATATATATATATATATATATATATATATATATATATATATATATATATATATATATATATATATATATATATATATATATATATATATATATATATATATATATATATATATATATATATATATATATATATATATATATATATATATATATATATATATATATATATATATATATATATATATATATATATATATATATATATATATATATATATATATATATATATATATATATATATATATATATATATATATATATATATATATATATATATATATATATATATATATATATATATATATATATATATATATATATATATATATATATATATATATATATATATATATATATATATATATATATATATATATATATATATATATATATATATATATATATATATATATATATATATATATATATATATATATATATATATATATATATATATATATATATATATATATATATATATATATATATATATATATATATATATATATATATATATATATATATATATATATATATATATATATATATATATATATATATATATTGATATATATATATATATCTAATAAATATATCTAATAAATTACAATTTGAATATAGAGATTAAAATTGATGAATAAACAATTTATTATGTAGGTGTATATACAGATAAAAACATGATCTTATAAGGTAAATGTTACTCTCTCAACTGAGCACTTATCAATATAGAGTTTGTCCGTAATCATTTTAGGTATAAATAATTCACTATTATTAGTTTGCTGTTATTGTATGTGTGTGCGTGTGTACACATATGTTATACACACATACAAACAAAGCAACAAACAAGCAATAAATGTCTTTGATTAGTAATGATAGTGAATTCGTTAGTAATATTTATTATGAAAATATGCACTCGATATTCTTTTGGTGCGACCACAGCCGTGTACTATCTGCGTACGTTGAAACCGCGCGTGCCATCCGGTCCACGCGGCATTCGTATCACAGTGTCTGTATCACGCGATGAACTTTGTGTCGGACTACTCGTACTCGATTTATTATGGTGGATTCCGCTTATTCTATTACTTGAAACCAAAACCAAATTATTTATATTATATTGCATTCATTACTAAATAATCGGTCACAATTACCATTCTTCCTTTTCGAAACTATGCGCTTCTCCAAGTATTCGCAATCGTGCTTCAGCATACTCTTGTTCTCTTTGTTTCAACGTTTTGAATTGTTGCCGTGGTTTGCAATCGCCGTTCAACACTTGCGCGTCCTTCGTCGGCCTTTTTAATATTTTCACTGTTGGCTCCGGAGGAACGTACTGTGTACGCAATGCGTCATCTCCTAACAATATTACACTTACAGGTGATTTGATGTTGCTGAAAAAAAGGGGAACAATTATATTAATGCGTGCGAGGCGAAAGGCTAGAGCTCAGTGTATAGTACCTGTTTGTATCTATTGATTTTACTGGCCGAGGTAAAATTTCTTTCAATTTTCGGTCCAATACCTAAAAATAACATTATCTTAAGTGTGTTAACCACAAATACTGAAGTAAAAAAATGCAACAACTAGCGAATTTGTCATGCGAACATTATGTGAACATTTAAATCAATACAGTCCAATCGTGGTTATAAGACCGTGTTAGTTATATAAGCAGAATTACTTCTGTTTCGTCCATATCCTCCCAGCTATCAAAAACATCCACATCTTCCTGACTGGAAGCCATGATTATTCTCTTTTTATTTTTCTTTTTTCAAGTTGGTAGTCGGTTAACCTTCTCTTCCTAGGAAGCTTCTTGATCCGAGGTTCCATTCAGTAGCATTAGTTCATAGGTGCGTTTTTTCGATTCACTTTAAGCAGAGAGAGCGATTTCCATTCTCCGCTTGGAACAAGCCAGAGCGCACCCAAGCAGAACATTGATGTTTTTTTTTGACATTTTTTGACATATCACTTTTCTTATCATTTTCTAAAACGCATCTGAACCATTTGTTTCCGTAAATATTGATATCATTTAAGAACTATGTCAACTATTTACGACAAACTTATGAATGATTCACCACAACTGATTACCATTTGGGCAACAGTAGCGTAATCATTTTTTTGTAACAAAAGAATTTTGTGCTATTGTAGTAAGTTGATGATTGTAAATAAATATTATGTTCTCAGCTGCAAGGGAAATTAAACCCTTACATCATCATGATGATGATGATGATGAAGATAGTGATGAAAATAATGATGAAGACGAAGATGAACTGACGCGAATCATTCCACCAACAGGTTGTTTTGATCAATTGTTTTCTTTGTGAATAACGACTAAAATAGGGATTATGTTTTATTTTAGTTGAAGATACGAAACAACGTACGAAATGTCGATATGTATTAGGTTTACTAGGATTCTTCGGTTTCGCAAACGTGTATGCGATGCGGGTGAATTTATCTGTCGCTATTGTGGCAATGGTGAACAGTTCTGCTATTCCTCAGTCTAATGCGTCGATTTTAGATGTGTGTCCGTCCGGTGAGAAGACAAACGCTACTTTACCACCAGTATGTGATTAAATGATAAATAATATACATACATACATACATACATACATATATATATATATATATATATATATATATATATATATATATATATATATATATATATATATATATATATATATATATATATATATATATATATATATATATATATATATGTATATATATATATATATATATATATATATATATATATATATATATATATATATATATATATATATATATATATATATATATGTATGTATGTGTTAAACAGAGTAACGGCCCGTTTGAATGGGATGAGAGCACCCAAGGTATTGTGCTGGGTTCATTCTTTTATGGGTACGTACTGACCCAAATTCCCGGCGGTAGATTGGCTGAGTTATTCGGCGGTAAACGTGTGTTTGGCATCGGGGTGCTGATGACGGCACTCTTTACATTGCTGAGTCCCGTAGCCGCGTACACAAACTTCCCACTGTTTATAATTGTGCGGATTCTTGAAGGAATGGGTGAGGGTGTGACATTTCCAGCGATGCACGCTATGTTGGCGCGTTGGGTTCCACCTCTAGAGAGAAGCAAATTTGCTGCTTTAGTATATGCAGGTAATGTCTTTATTATTATTATTAGGTTGATTGTGAATGTATAGGTTTTCATTTATTTATTTATAGGTGCTAATTTCGGAACAGTGATATCACTTCCGGTTTCTGGTTGGCTGTGTTCACTAGAGTTGTGGAACGGTTGGCCGTTGTGTTTTTATTTATTCGGCGGCCTGGGCCTTGTGTGGTTCGTGTTTTGGTGGTTGCTTGTGTACGATACGCCATCAGTGCATCCGCGCATTTGCCCGCAGGAGAAGGCGTACATCGCCGAGTGCATTGAGCCCGGATGGCATGATCAGCTGGCCAATGAGAACGATGAAGACGCCGACGTACGTGTATCAAACTCGATTCCGTGGCGCAAGATGGCAACGTGCGTGCCGTTGTGGGCGATTCTAGTGACACAGTGCGGCCAGTCGTGGGCCTTCTACACGCAATTAACCGAGCTTCCTACTTATATGAACAACATGCTGCACTTTGACATCCAGCAGAACGCTTCGTTGTCCGCGTTGCCCTATCTGAGCAGCTGGTGGCTGGGCATCGTAATCAGCGTGTTCGCTGACTGGTTGTTGGCACGCGGTTATCTATCGCTGTCCACCTCGTACAAGCTGTGGAATTCAATCGCGTCTGTCATACCGGCACTGGGCTTGCTGGGGGTCGCATGGGTCGAATGTGATCGCTTAGCGGTGCAATTGCTGCTGACGATTCCTGGGGCATTTGCGGGCGCGGTGTACGCTGGTAACCAGATGAACCACATCGCTCTGAGTCCCAAGTACGCTGGCACCATGTACGGTATTACGAACGCCGCCGCAAATATGTGTGGGTTCCTTGCACCGTACGCTGTCGGCAAGTTGATTGATGGCCGGGAAACGCTGGGCCAGTGGCGCGTGGTTTTTTATCTGGCCGCGGGGATTAGCATCGGTGCGAATTTGTTTTATGTTGCGTTTGCTAGCGCACGTGAGCAACCCTGGTCGAGAAGTGAACGGGAACGCGAGCCTCATATTAATTGATTCAGAATTCACTCTAGGTAATGTTTTATTATAATTAATTTTTTTATTTTAGTGAATTCTAGTATTTTTTAAATTAACCTATTCTATTCGTTATAACGAACAATAGTATATTTCTATTAATAGTAGAACATTTTATAATTGACCAAGATCGATTGAATTTTAAGTATACCCACTAGTTTTAGCTCAGTACTGAATTTAATTATGTGATATTTTGTAGTATCTATATATATATATATATATATATATATATATATATATATATATATATATATATATATATATATATATATATATATATATATATATATATATATATATATATATATATATATATATATATATATATATATATATATATATATATATATATATATATATATATATAAATATATATATATATATATATAATATATATATATATATATATATATATATATATATATATATATATATATATATATATATATATATATATATATATATATATTATATATATATATATATATATATATATATATATATATATATATATATATATATATATATATATATATATATATATATATATATATATATATATATATATATATATATATATATATATATATATATATATATATATATATATATATATATATATATATATATATATATATATATATATATATATATATATATATATATATATATATATATATATATATATATATATATATATATATATATATATATATATATATATATATATATATATATATATATATATATATATATATATATATATATTATATATATATATATAGATATATATATATATATATATATATATATATATATATATATATAATATATATATATATATATATATATATATATATATATAATATATATATATATATATATATATATATATATATATATATATATATATATATATATATATATATATATATATATATATATATATATATATATATATATATATATATATATATATATATATATATCTATATATATATATATATATATATATATATATATATATATATATATATATATATATATATATATATATATATATATATATATATATATATATATATATATATAT
>OX122911.1:7521880-7525839 GCA_944738965.1 Nebria brevicollis | reverse complement strand
ATATATATATATATATATATATATATGTATATATACATATGTATGTATGTACATATGTATAATTAATTCGTGTTGTTTTGATTTCGAATTATCTTTGCTTGTTTTGTTTCGTCCTCGTGTCTACCTAGGTTTTTTTTGTTATTGTCATTTTGGCCTTGTCGTGCACGAAATTGCGAATAATATTAGCATTTTCTATAAACAATACAATAATATATTTATATCCAATAGGTAATCAACTCTCTGGTCGTGGCTTTTCTATTTTATTTATCCACTAGTTGTGTGACACACTGAGCAACCTAGTGACAAAAATGATGCCAACGAATTGTGCAATATTGTCGCAGCACTTTCTCTGGTTATTTATGACAAAACAACTATCGCATCTATCATCTCGCAACAACAACTATTCCAACATTTATTATTATTATTATTATATACATGTACATATGTACGTATAAGCTTGATATCATTTTA
The DNA here is from genome assembly GCA_944738965.1 of Nebria brevicollis. Taxonomy (NCBI): domain Eukaryota; kingdom Metazoa; phylum Arthropoda; class Insecta; order Coleoptera; family Carabidae; genus Nebria; species Nebria brevicollis. The sequence continues at coordinate 7,525,368 of OX122911.1, read as the reverse complement.
AATATGACTCAAGGAAAATTTAATTTTAAATATCGTCATCAATATGTAAAAACCACACCATGAATATCACCAACAAAAGGATCTATAAAATAAATTTTAATCATTTTTATATCGGTACCTTGCATCATCTAATTATACATACATATGCAGGTATATACATAGTTGTCTACATATGTATGCATGTATGAGTGTGGCCGCCTGCGGTCGCTGTGTTTCGCTGAAGCAGCCATTGACCGTCAACATTAACAATTGAATTGTCACACAATCTGTTTTTTTTTCTTGTGTTAACAAGTGCAACAGCCTCCTCTGTTGTGTTCCTAGAACACATACTGTTATAATAATTCATCATTTTATTATTATACATAAAACTGACTAATATTTTGAACACAATAACGTTTCTTCTGTGTCCGCTTCATAGAAAGAAAAGTATACATACATACATATGTATTTTTTATTAGCATAGTTATCAATTTTACAATGTCGAATCTACATACATACATATATGTATAATATGGAAGTGACATTTGTTTGTTTTTATGAAAAAAAAAAAACTCTCGCAGTGTCTGTGATTAGAAAGTTGCGAGAAAGTTTCGTTATTTTGTCTTCATTTCATGTATGTGGAGATACTGACAAGATTTATTTTTAATTCTTTTTTAAACGTTTTTCGTATACATATAAACGATCAGAAACATTTTTCTTCAGATATACATACATACATATGTATATACCACCAGAAACTAGTTATTTTTGACCTTACATAACCTCAATAATATATTTATATTTTTCGCGCGATTTTTACTTTCCGTTTGTTTTTTATTTGCGGTACCGGGATATTAACATTAGCGTAAATTACTAGTTACGCGTATCACAAAACGGTTTTTGTCAAAATAGAGAACAAAGCATTATTTATATATATATATATATATATATATATATATATATATATATATATATATATATATATATATATATAAATATATATATATATATATATATATATATATATATATATATATATATAAATATATATATATATATATATATATATATATATATATATATATATATATAAATATATATATATATATATATATATATATATATATATATATATATATATATATATAAATATATATATATATATATATATATATATATATATATATATATATATATATATATATATATGTATATATTTTTTATTTTTATCATCGACATGCATAACAAAGATAATCACATTTGTTATCAACCTAGAACTACTTTTACTGTTGTTTTCTTGTGGTTTTGAGACCTGTATAGTGTTTCAAATTCGTTGAATCGAATCGAGAATCATCTCTTCTTATAAACTTATTTTTAGTTCGAATTAAAATGACGCAGGAATTCCGCAGCATAGCCACACACCAACTACGCAGAGATGAATGCGTCACCACACCATGGACTTTTGATTGCATCACAAAACATATTTCGTCGGATTTTACCGTGTAAAACACCACAAAGCCCGAACGAATGAATCCCCATTTCGGAAATTCATTATCACATCAACACTCATCTAATTTCCCGGCATAAAAACGGAATAAATCCAATGGTAATTTATTCAGAATGCATTGTGCCTTTGTGCAGACGTTATTCCCTAATAATTATTGAAACAATCGCTGAAAGTGTAATAACAATTTGTGTAAATTGACAACAAATTTCATTAGTGACGACCGTGGCCCAGATACATGCATAGGTATTTTTTCGGTTTAAATCAATTATCAAATAAATTGTAGACGCTATACCAAATCATCATGAATGTTATATTGTTAAGAGATTAATTTTATCGTACTATATCTTAGATATCTTGAATGAATCTTGTATGAAAGTGAATAACAAATTTAAATGTAGTTCGTTTGGTTAAAAATGATTAAAAAAAAACTAATAATAATTAAAAATGAACACATTCACATACATATGTGTGATGGAATAATGATTGTTAACTGTATATAGGGATTTGTTTTTTTTGTGCGCATGCGCCGGGGAGTACGAATAGTGTAGTACTCACGATGTTTCGTTTTGTTACTTTGATTAGTTGGTGAACCATCGCTTGATATAGTGAGAATTGTTTCTATACAGCTTAAGCAACGAAATCGAGTGTAAATGTCGTTTAACATTCTTCTCCGTGTATCGACTGCGTTACGAAACAACTCGGAAAAGAAAGAATGCGTAATAGGTTATTTTATACGAAACATCGTTCAAAGAAGAGTGTATTTCGCGCCCGTTTAACTAAATCGACACGATTGGTGAATTTGTTTGTGCAATTGTATACGAAATACGAATCAGTTAGCGTCGCGTCGTCCGTCTTTCATTTGTGATTGGTTATATATTATTTATATGTGATTTTCGGCTGTCGGTCGTGTTGTGGTAGTGCGATACATAACGTTCCATTCCGTTCGGTTCAGTTCAATTCAATTCTATTCAGTTCAATTCGATTCGATTCAATTCGGTTGGTTTATTATTTACTGTAACACGGCATTTAAATAATCGAAATGACCGACAATAGTTTAAATTCGTTTTTAAGTTCGTCACTTTTGCTCAGTGTTATTATTGGTGGTTGTGTTTTGTTATTGATGTACATAATACGCATGCTAAAGAATGATAACCAACAAGACGTCGATGTTGATTCAAAAAGTAAGAATTCCTTTTAATATACAGTCAAATTCTATTCCAAGACATCGAGTGTTATGGTTTTAGTTGTGTGTGTGTCTTGTTTACTTGGCGAATAATCGCTAGCTAGTTCTGGTGGCAACGCAACGTGGAACCTTTAAAATACACACGTGGTTTGACGTTCGCTTTGTATGTGATATTTTTAAGCTGGTCGCGTGAGGATTACGATACCTATACCGAAATAACTCCTCTCCAACGATGGAGATTGATTAACCCGGTTTTAAAATAGATCCTTTCCGTTGCGACCGTTCGACGACGACGACAGAGTTGCATTTTTCAAAGCAATATACTTACGTGCGAGCGAACGAACGCAACGGAAAAGGATTCATGTTTTTGCGTGTGCGTGTATGTGTGTCTTTATCAAATTGATTGTCAATCAAATGTAAACAATTTGTTTATTTTCCCCGCGTCATTAATTTTTTGACGTATATATTTGGCGTAAGCAAGTTTCCAACCTACATTTCTATTTATATCACAACTGTGAATTACAGATGTAAAAAAACCGAGTGGCACATCAGATAAACATTCTTTCAACATAGCATCATCAAAAAGCAAAAACAAGAAACCCACGGAGGCGGCCCGATGGACAGGTCGTTCGGATAAGCACCACAATTACACACATCCCTGGCTGCTGACATCCCTGAAGGGCCATACTGGACAGGTGGTCGATATGGACTTTTCTAGTAATGGAAAATATCTGGCTTCCTGTGCAGAAGGTATGATGAATTTATATATATATATATATATATATATATATATATATATATATATATATATATATATAT
>OX122911.1:3094380-3181880 GCA_944738965.1 Nebria brevicollis | reverse complement strand
AAACAAAATGCTGTTAGCACTTAAAATTGCTCCGTTACTTTCGGCTCGTTTGTAGTAATATTACATTACATTTTATTAATATTATTTATAATATATAATGTAAAGTGTATATCATATACAGGGGGAGACTCGTTCTAATATTTTGTTAATAATGCACGCACGCACGCACACACTCTTGAAACAAAGACATACATACATACATTTATAGCACACAGCAGACTTTGAAATATATATATAATATATATTATATAATATATTTATGTAGATAGATAATATATAAATCGATATCTCGTGAACACTTTACGTTAACACATTGTGATTGTGCGCGTTTCACAACGAGACAAGTGCAAATTGTGGATCCGCTTACAAGAATGAATATGAGTTTATAAAATCGCATCGATAAGATATGCGAGAAACGACAGTAGAATGACACACGTTCGTTATCACTGTGATGCGATCTATTCGAGCTCAGCTCACCTCACCCCTAATCCTTAATTTTATAATTGTACTACTATACTCTAATCAACTTAAACAAACAACGAATAATAGTTTCATCAGAGATCCAACACAGCGTGTGCTCATCAGTTGCATGTTGTTACAGTCACCCAGTTTTTGCACTTGACCCAAACAGAAACAAAATCACAGAACAAATGGACTATTTTTACAGCATACTCCATGTTCTTACCGCTAAAAATTTTAAACTTTTCACAGTACATAGAATACAATTTAGTTTATTAATTATTTATATATATATATTTTATATACTTATTCTGTCTATAAGTTAGAAACGATAATATTATTCAATCATTATTATATTAATTATTAGCTATTATTACTAGAAATTACTTTTTGAAATAATTTAAAGAATATTCAGCGTGCAGTCAAATTTGATTGTATGGTGTTATTTGGGTAACCCGCAGCAGTAGTAACAATTAGTTTTATCTCGGAGTAGCAAAAACGACCTCTGCTATCATGTTAGATAAAAACTATCTTTCGAAGATGGTTAGAATGGACAAGAGCGCGGGTCGCAAATATTTTATTCATTATCGTCCAATTTGCGTTGCGTTGCGTTGCTTTACTTTACTACCATATTATTATAATAATTAACGTTCTTTGACATACGCAAAACGAGCATCATTATAAATATTTATATTTAATTTTTTTTTTTTTTTTTAAATAATTACTTTTTATGTGTGTATTTTTGATATTAGGAAGTTTAGATCACAGGTAGTGGGGGTTGTATTATTTATAGATTTTATAACTTGAACCATGAGTTCACTCCCTTTCCCGCGATGCATATATACGGAAAGTAGGAAACATAGAAACGAAAGGTGATTTTTATTCCGATTAGTTAGATGCGATAAAGTGCGCTTCAACATATTATCTCATTTACATACTACAATAGTGAATAAAAATCGCCTAAAGATGAGATGACAACATCGGTTCTAAAATTTTCCATACATACATACATACATACATACATACATACATACATACATACATACATACATACATACATACATACATACATACATACATACATACATACATACATACATACATACATACATACATACATACATACATACATACATACATACATACATACATACATACATTACGTTGCAAGAATGAAAGTGATCTGATCATTTTGAATCATATACATTTCATTTCTAGATGTTATTTTGATTGGAACTTTATATGTGTTATATCTTGCTTTACACAAGAATCATCATGTATTATCGCGATTTGTCAAATAACTACGCGCATATACAGTACGCCTCCGTCAATAGCAAAGAAAATAAATCTAATATACAAACTACATTATCATTCGAGCATCCACTGGGAAACACACATAAATACGTACAGGCTAGTTTAGTTATTTAATTCACACATTAAAAAACTTAGGTACTTTTTGTTTAATTAATTATTAACATAAAACATCTATATTATATAGATATATATATATTCAATTCAAAAATAATAATATAGGAAAATATCTAAAATAGACAATCAAAAGAACAGAATTTGATATAAATATTGTCAAACTAATAATTAATACGGAGACGAGAATCAGTTTTGGTCACATAAACAATGTTATGATGTAGTTTGCTTATTTTTGTTACGTTAAATAAAATCGAATTTATCCGTACAGCGTGCACACATTAAAAGACTAGTTGTTTTACGTTTGTCGCCTTGAGCGTTTTGACAAAAAAGAAATAGCCATTTCATTACAAATATACATTAGCTGGTTGGTTTGTTTGTGTATTCAAATATATAATATAGGGAAAATAAGTAATGTGTATGCGTGGGTGGAGATAAAATAGTAGTGAGCCGGCGGACATGCAAACAATGAGTTAAATTATCCATTACAATGTCATCACTAATTAACAATTTGTTTTGGTACTTCAAATATACAAATACAACAATGAGCGTGAATATTCGCGAAAATTACGATTTAAATCACAATTAAATGTCTTTGTTTTTAATTTTTATTTTAGTAAAATAGTAAGGGCACAAATCACAGGGGATAAAAAATAGTGTTAGCACTATTGCGATGCTACACAATGCAAGTCGGAACATTTGGCACGTTCGGTACGTTAATTTCTTAAATATTATATATATATAATTTTTGTTTGTTTTGTTGTACGCGTGTGCATACGTACGAACGCCGAACCAATAATACATGACTGTCTGTCGTTTTGAAGGATGTGCAATATAATGATTACACATGAGTTCCAATAGAATGTTTTTATTATGTTGTTGTTGTTGTTGATGTTGTTGTTGTCGTCGTTTAGCGCAGACTTTGACAGAGTCTATTGAGTTATTCGTTATCTTCTTTCTTCTTCTTACGATAATTAAATTACATAATACAAATATAACACAATGGTAAAAAACAATTAAAAACACTTTGATTATTTAATAACGGTTAGAAATTTAAAACTATATATATATATATATAACAGTAACGTTACTGTGATGGATATACATATAAGGGCTGTAGTAAAAATGAATATCTTAGCTTAGCGAATAAAACTATCCAAAATATAATAAGATAATAATAATAATAATAATGTAGTAAATCTGAATGTCAACAGTGAATAAAATACTCACTGTTGGCATGCGATCAAAGACGTTTTCAAATATGGAGCTAATGTATACATACATACAGAGATACATACACATACACACACACACACACACATATGTATGTATATATGTACATATGTAAAACATTATAAATAAATTATTTAAAATTTGACAATGAATATTTTGGATTTTGTTTGTAAGAAGTCATTTGGGATCAGGTGCGAGAAAGAGAGACAAAGTAAGTCAGTCTGTGGAATGTGCAATCATCCACAAAAATCAATCAAGGTCGCGGTAATGGTGGCATTCACGATATAATATGTGCTCGAAGCAATCAAATGCAAATCAGCGCCTGTCTACAGCCTTTTAGAATAATCACATCGGTCCGAGATGATGTTGATGTTCATGATGTTCATGATGATAATGATGATAATGATGATGATGATGATAATAATAATAAATTCATTATATACAAGTTACAAATCACATTATTGAGAGAGGCCTTCGTATGCGCTAACAAACATCAATTAGCAAACAAGCACGTATTTACACAAGTACCACCACTCGTCAATCCAATTCGTATTATTAAAATAGAGCTTGCTTTGCTTTGCTTTTCTTTTTTGTATCATTTCGTTTCGTTTCGTTTTGTTTTGTTTTGTTTTGTTTTGAACATGGTTTACAACGCGCATGCACGTATCACGCGTATAGATGATTCGAGAGTTTTTACAGTTTTGGTATTTAAGTTTTACGTTTACATGGACTCACCGCCCAGTAGATCACCTGGCAAGAATGAATTGAGACTTGAAGGTGTGGCGCGTGCAGGATCTGTATTGTCCATTGGGGTAGCACCCCAGAGACTAGCAGATGTCGGGTTGGGTGACCAACCTGTGTTCCATGTGTCGGCTGCTTGCTTGCCAGAACTGCGCCATGCGCCGGCCGACGCACTTTGCTGAGGTGCTAACTGTTGCAGTAGATTATTGGCATCGGATTCGGCTGGCGATTCTGCCAGAATTGTTGTATTACCAAGAACGCAATTATTGAGAGCGGTCTGGGCCTAAAAATACACATAAAACACCAATTATTTATGTCAAATAATCTCGCCAGAGATTATGACGTCAATTATAACAAATTATGAAATGCTATAATAAGTGTATTATAAATATTCTTTTTATATTAATCTACACATAATGATCATTTTAGGTTCACATAATTATTATTTAGTTCTATGATGCTCCTAGAAATACTATTAAAATAGCGTATTTCACCCCTCCCCCCTCCTGTAAAGAAGTCAAATAAAAAAAACCATGGTATAGATAGGGTTGACTTGAAGGCGGTTTTTCTATTCTATTTTGAAGAAATTATAGAATGTAGCTATTACATTTATGGAAGTAGAAAAATAAATAAGAGCAATTCTGTTCTAATTTTGAAAGGAAATACCGGACACATTATAAGAAAAATAAACTCACCTTAGTAGCTTCTTCGCGTGATGAATACTTAACCAAAGCGAAGCCTTGATGTAAATATAAGTGGAAACTTTGAAGAGGCCCGTGTTGCATACACAAAGTGCGTAATGTTGAGCCGTCAATCTGCATACATTCAAAAATTACTCAATTAGAATTATTAGGCATTTACAGCATACAATATTGAACTTTTTCATCAAAACATCTTTAAATATTGATTAAAATAATTTACACTTTCCATAAATTATAAAAAACAGTGTGAGAAAAATGTGTATAGACTAAAACACTTTCACAAATATAACAAACATAAAACATGTCGAAATAAAATTCATTACCCTAGATGCGGAAAAATGTTTCCAGCATAATTATACAATAGATCAAAATTTGGAAAGAAGGACTTTATTATATGCATATTGAGCAGGGCTTTTAAATTTTTGTACGAGCTCTCTGAGGAACAAAACGTCGGCTGCCCAGCATTTTTCCAGTGACGCCTCTTTTTTTCAGCCCTATGCGGCCGGACCGTTATCTCCTGCGTTTTTAAAATTAGAATCATGAACTAAACAAATTTCGATTTTATATACGAACAGCTGGAGAATTACGTAGGATTTTCTTCATATAATGATTATTGCAGAAATGGCGTGCTTTTAAAAAAAACGGTCGAAAATCGTTTAAAAAAACGCCCAAAAGTTGCCATGCAACATAATTAAAAAAATCCTAAGTACTTCCATGAAGAAAGTAGTTTTAAATATACAGTTAAATGTTCAAGTCAATCGGTATTGATTTGTCCTTGAAAAATGTTGTTTCGAGAAACACGCGTTTCAAGTTTTAAGTAGTAAAGCTGTAGCGTTATTGCGCTCGGGGCATATTCGAAATTTAGGCTCTTTTAGAGTTTTCCGGGGCATAAAACGTTAGCATATTATTTTCAAGATACTAAAGAATAGAGATAAAGCTAAAAAAATATTTTCTTTAATCTTGAAATCTCTTGGTTAGCCCAACTCCTTAATGTAATTAAGAATTTTACCTTCTAACGAGTACGCAGTTACTAAAATAATCATTTTATAGCAGTCGTAAAATACTACATTTCACAAAATAACTAGTTCAAAGTCTAAATTTTCATTATTAATTACATTAATACGTAAAAATAAATTGAATTTTTGATCATACCTGTGCAGTCAGATTTCTAAGGAGCAGCCATGGTGAGCCCCAGTTTCCAGTAGTTCCCTGGCTGCCCCATGAGGATACACCTCCACGGCCACCTCCAACACTAGTGCTGCTCCAGCCGCCATTTGCAGCAAGGCTTATGTTTGAACTTCCCTTGGCAAGACCGGGAGGCGGTCCACGAGATTTAGTCATCGGTGCACCCCACAGTTCGGTTGTAACTGCAGTCGGTGGTGGAGCGTTATCTCCCCATGTGCCCTTGGACGAAGCTATCTTGCTCAGTGGGCTGTAATATAAATAAGAAAGTAAAACATTATTTATATATACAATGAATATTGGCACAAAAAAAAGAAAGGAATATACATACTCATCTAACCTGGTGAACGCGCTCGGAGTGGTGGTAGGCGGATTAAAACTCCATGTAGACGAACTTAGGCTCATTGGTTGTATAGTGTCGGTTGAACTGACACCGGGCGGTGACACCTTTGATGGAGCAGCGCTGCTGTTGAAGATCTCAGAATCTTTGATGGTTGCCAGAGAAAGTGGAGAACGTACAACGGATCCGGGAGTGATACTCGGATCATCTTCAATACTCTTGATCTGGTTTCCCTTCCATGGTTTACCAGGTTCGAACTCGGGTACTAAATCGGTGAGTGATGGTTGAGCTGGAACTGGCCATTGACTATCTTTGTTTACATCTGCGGGACCTGAATCACCTGTACCTGCATCTGGCCAGCCCCCTGTATCACCAGAGCGACCACTGGACCACGGTCTGAAACATAGAAAATCGAATAATGTATTATTAAAATTTACATTGTGATTTAGAACAACTTAAAGCTTAAATGTTTAAATGAAAAATAAGTACTCACCCATCACTTTGGCCAAGACCTAGTGGATTTAAATTCGGAGATGAATGAGACGGTACCAAAGGCTTAGTAACTGAACCTGGAGCTCTACTGAACTCATTGCCAGCTTCAGAATCTTTGTCCAACGCAGGCAATTTCCACTGTGTCAATCGAGATTGCTGATTCTGATACGAAGACTGGAATGGAATGGAAAAACATTAAACATTAACAAAATAAAATCATTTAATGAGCCAAATTTTAGTTAGTTAGTTTGTTTGTTTGTTTGAAAGCATTTGTCGATGTACTCCTAATGATCAGATTTAAAAATGTTTTAATCAACAATAGTCATGAATTGGATCCATATATCATCATATTTTTCAACCATTTATAGAAAGGTAAATCGAAAATTAAAAATATAGAAGTAAACAATATTTCTTACCACTTGCGGGTCTTTGGAAATACCCAAATCACCGAAATTATTCTGCAGAGCGTTAATTGAATCATGCATATTGGTTTTGAAGAAATCGCCTGGAGTAGCCGAAGCACCTCCGCCGCCAACATGCTGTTGCTGTTTCACATAAATAGCTTGTTGAGCAGCAATCTGATTTTGTAGGTTTTGAATTTGTTGCTTGGTCTTTGTAATAAGAACGGAGCATTGTAGAACCATTTGTGAGTTAGGCTTGCCAAGGGATCCTTGACTTTGGGCCATTTGCTGCTGAGTCATGAGCTGCTGGAGACTCTTGATCTGTTGGAGCAGTTGATTCAACAGCAACAAAGTTTGTGGTGCCAATGGTTGGTTCAAAATCTGGTGGTTTAGGTAGCCTGCTTGTACGGCCATCTGAATTTGTTGGACTAGCATCCGTAATTGCTGAGTACTCGGTTGCGATTGAGGCGGAAGTGAACGTCCTGCAGCAGATGTGTTGCCAAAGCCTTGTGTGGAAGCTCCTTGATTCAGCATCTTATGCACTATGGCAGGTGACATGTTGTTGATTGAGGCCAACGGGGGATTATTTGTGGCAGAATTTGCGCTGTTCATACTATTTAACAGACTCGGATTTCCACTCTGTAAACAATAAATAAAGGAATTAATCTGAATGTATCAAGCATAAATTATATTTACCGGTGGAAAAGGCATCTGAGCTGAAGGGCCAGTTGGTCCAAAACGTTGTCCGGGAAATGGCCCAGAATTTTGATGATCGAAGTGTTCATCATGTCTAGTGCGCCATCCATCAATGCTGTTTCGTTGAATACTAAGTAAATCCAAAGCATCTTCAAGATTCATATCACGGGCTCGTAGGGCGCTCTCGGCATCTTCCTTCTAAGCATAGGAATCATGTAAGTGATAAAAAGGAGGACAAAAAAGAGGTTTTGAAAAAAAAAACATTTTGTTTTGTGTTATTATTCAGTAAAAACAAGTATCATGGATCATCATTAATTGGATCCGTTTCATATATCATCATACATCTTCTAATTGTTACCACTAGTTCAGTTCAGTTCAGTTCAGTTCAGTTATTAGACTGATACAACATTATATTACTATTGCTCATCTTAACAATTTTATACTGTTAATTTAAAAAATTAATAATAATTGCAATTACCTTGTAGCCCATGTCAACGAGTAATCTAAACTGTTTGCTATTCCAGATCATTTCTTTTGTGAGTTGTTTAGGTCCCTGCTTATGTCCCCAATCCATATCAGAGTCCCACAGAGGCCCACCCAGAGCTGCCTTGTTCTTGGCCCACGATGTGGTTCCATCTGTCCATTTGCTAGATTCATCCCAGCCACCAGTGTGGCTGCTTCCGACGCCGCCGCCGCCACCACCACCATTTCCAACTCCCTCATCCCAGGATCCGTTTCTCGTGCCCCAGACTGATCCGTCGGGTTTAAGACGACTCTGTGGCATGCCTGGAGGACAGCCCATCGTGGTACCGCCCCGGCCCATACCACCTGATGGTCCTGTGGGCAATTCTTTCCAATGAGATAGATTGCCACCTGAAGCTGCAAGGTGAAATGATATATTAAGCGTTAGTAAATAATGCTTAGCAATGAACACCCATCATTACATATAGTGCCCACCACGAGTTACTTTTGATCTACATTTTTTTACTTATTTCCTTACATGTAGTATTATTTATATGATTTTTTCTGTATATGTCGCGGAATAAGATACTCAGAATTTATTGCGGAGGATATATAAAATACGGAGTGCAATCATCGTTAGATTTAAAGAGTAGAATTAACTATGTACCGGGGTATTCCCTTTCCATTTGATATTCCTAATTACCATAAAATAGGGTACGATTGGAAAATCACGGCTATTTTTCCACTTCAGAACAAATACTAGGAACATTTTCAGAGAAATGAGAGCATAGTTGATAGATTAAATGCAGTAAATTGCAGTACATGCTACCTCCATCGTATTTCAAAATTCATATAATCTACCATTCTTTGCGTCATCATTAAGCAGCATAACACTAGTCGAATTTTTAAATTACTGCGGTTAATAAAAGTAAAAAAAAATTAATTTTACCTAAATAATAACACATCGGCAGCCAAGCTTACAATCGCTAGAGACATGCGTAAATATATTGAAAAGGAGATGGATATTTTGAATCATCATCCCCAAAGATTATGATTTGTAATTAAAAATTATCAATTATGTGGTCCATTATTTATGCGTATAAATCATAAAACTACGCACAGCTTTATTTGAGTGTTGTTACCATATAAACTGTAAATTGTAGATTGATTGCTTACATTTAAAAAAATCTTGTTTCTACTTCTAATTCACATCTTGCACGCGTCTATTGTAAACTTGGTCTGACTAAATAAATTTTTATAATAATAAAAGTACGATACATCAATTTTGGCTATTTGTTATAAAACGCAATGAAACGGTAACGAAAATGAAGATGTAACAAAGTGAATAATAATCAAATGAAAATATATGTGTGTGTGTGTGAATATATGTATGTGTGTGTGTGTGTGTGTTTATATATATGTATGTATGTATAAGTATGAGTAAAAATGCTTTAATTTGTTTACATCCTAATAACATAAAATTCATCTTATCCTTGTCTGTCCATCACCTCACCAACAAGCTTGTTTGTTTGCTAACAAATTTACCTGCAACCCGACCTTGTTGCGCTGGATTGCCCCACAGAGAGGTTCCGTCGTCATAATTGGGCATATTGCGTCTCTGTGACGGGGGCGAAGGTTCTTCCCAACCTGAAGGTTTACCACCCATGCTTATTTCCTTAGGAGGCGGGCCAGCCCATTGGTTCACGCCTGGAATACCATCATAGAATTCCAAACAGAACCGAAAGAGAGACCCCTTATTTTATTTATATCAAGAAGTGTCAATAAGTAGTGCCCATTGAGCGTTGTGCATCAAGTGTTGTTTATTTTGGCAAGGAAAAAAAAAACTAAGAAATCATTTCATTATTTTCGTCTTAAACGAATTTTCTGATAAAAGAAATATATCTTTTAAATAAAATTATCATACACATTTATGAATTAATATACATTTGCGCGATTGCCAAATATTTTTTTGTAAACTGATGGATGACAAGTCATGTCATAAGAATTTCTCTATTATAAATTTAAAAATATTTTGTTGCTACTGAAATGGAACGACGCAGAACGAATCCTACATTATTAAATTATAAAGTAGATATTTTGTACAATAAAAATAAGTTACTGCAAACGTCAAGCTTTGATGGAATGATGATGTCGATGATGAAGTTCGTAGTATTCAAATATTACAAACCAATACTATTGAAAATCGAACCTTCAGGTGTTTATGATAAATAACGCATATATAGAGGTAAATGTAACCTATTATATAGGTTTATAAAGTTCATTTAAAAATAATAACATAGTTTGTGTTTTGTTATTTCTATAGTTCAGCAGCGTGTCTAAGAATTTAGAAATATACCTAACGCACAACGCCCACTAATCGTCAGCCATAAACGAATGATGTTAATAATGAAAAATAAAAAATACGAAAACTTATAAATGAATAATGAGAGATTTTAAGTGAAATGTAACATGATATGAATGAAAATGCGATGTTTTCTGTTAATACCTGCATTGTTGCCACCAGGTCCGACCATTTTGCCAGGATTTTGATGATGTAAATGATGTTGTGGTCCCTGCGGTGGTTGACCCCACATCGCTTCAGCACCCGATCCGTTTAACCGACCTGTAATACCACGTGGATCGCCACGCATTTCACTATTTACAATTCGCATTTGATCGCGCGGATCCAACATACGCATTGGATCAGAGCTGCCAGCTCGTATATCTCGGGGATCGATTCTCATATCGCGTGGATCTAGGCCTCCAGTAGCTGCTGATCGTGGATCACCGCCACCAGCGCGAGGATCACCCCAACCGGTGTTGCCTAAATTGACACATAAATCATTAGATACAATACACTTTGAACGTCCAAAATAATATTATATTTAACTAATATGATGTCGTCTTCACCAGGCGGCAATAATTAGTATAATTATAATTAAATTTCAAAAAAAAAAAAACAAGTTGAAATGTCTAATAGAACTTTCATTTTGAATCCTAAATTAATGGTTTAACACTACATATATATAAGGCAGATTACGATGCACTCAATCTATGGCAAAACTTATAAATATACAATCTCGGTAATACGAATTATATAAACAGATTTAATTGAGAAACAAATGTTAAAAGTAATAATATTTACCCCAATCACTTTCTTTTTTCTGGCCACCCCACATGCCTCCATTTGTATTGCCTCCCCATTGTTGTTGTTGTTGCTGTTGTTGTTGTTGTTGCTGCTGCTGCTGTTGTTGTTGTTGCTGCTGTTGTTGTTGCTGCTGCTGCTGTTGTTGTTGTTGTTGTTGCTGCTGCTGCTGTTGTTGCTGTTGTTGTTGGTTGTTAGGTACACCAGTCCAAACATTCGACGAATCAGTAACGTCATCATCTTCGCCCCAGGTACCACCAATATTTGTACTTGGAGTATGACCCCATGGAGTTTTCTGTGCAGGTTGCGGAGGTGGTTGACCACCATTACGAAGATTTACCTCCCACAAATCGGTGCCATTGTTCACAGTTGGTTTCCACTGTGGTGGACCACCGGTACCGTCCATTTTGATCTGTGGTTCTGGTGATGAAGGAATATCCCAATTTGTATCTTGATTCACATGTTGCTGAAATGAATTAAACAATTTATATAGGAGTATTATAAATACAAATCATGGTCATTTTTTTCTTTTCTTACATTTCATTTATTAAATTGCAGTATATATATATCATATACATACAATTCAGCCAAATCTGTTCATATTTAGATTGTTAGTTGTAATGACTGTATATAATAACCAAAAATATAACAGAACAAACATTTGCAAATTATTTTCTATATATAGAATTTAGCATAAATACTTTTCTCAAATGCCGTTTTGTAATTTAAAAATTGATGATAAAATGATAACTTACTCCACCCCATCCATCCTGGGCGAAGAGTGCTTCTCTCATGTTGTTTAGTTGTTCCAGTTGTTGTTTTGTTGAGGTTGTCGGTGTTCCAACTGAACCGGTGCCGGTGCCGGTGACCGGAGCTCCAGCTACAGGCGGAGCTACACTTACAGGTGGTCCACCCAGGTTCGGTGGTGGATTTTTCGAGGCTTGTGGTCCCCATCCACTTTGATTGTTCGTTTGCGAAGTCTGTGGCTGAGAATTCGGTGGCGGGAGATTCGAGTTTTGATTGTTTGTTTTGTTGGTGTTGTTGTCTTGATTCACTTGTGCAGCCGGATTCACTGAATTTGTTCGATTCTGATTATTGTTCCAATTTTGCTGGGTGTTCGCACTCCCTTGGTTAGTCGACGAGGTACTGCCCCAGCCTACGAAATAATCATTGAGATGTAACTGAATATTTTTTGGTTGAGAATAATATGAAAACTTACCATTATTATTGTTCGAATTGGCGCTTGGTGGTGTGCCCCAGCCAGTTGTGCCGGTGCTCAACGAACTTTCGCCGCCTCCGTATAGACCAAGCCGTCGTGGTGGACATAAACCGGTACGCATCAGTTTTTCAGTGCGTTTGCTCAATGCTATCAGTCTATCAAAGTTGACATATTTATTATCATCAATGTCTTGTTGTGGTGGTGTTGTCATGTCTTCGTAGCAATTTTCAGTAGCAGTGGTGGTGGTTTTTGTTGTTGTTTTTATTTGAATAATAATCTTATTCGTGGACATATCGTTGTACGTGTTTTCAATGATCGTATCGCTTGTGTCGTCGGCATCATCATCATCATCATCATTCCCTGACTTGAGGTATTCAGACTTTAGTGTGTGCGGCCGCATCGCGAAAACAGCAACATCACACACAGGAATGTCATCTCCAGGAATTTGGTTTAATCGGCACTGACTTTGTGTTTCCGTTGAGGATCGGTTTAAAGCACCATAATTCTTATCATATACATTGACTACATCTAACTTATCGCTATTATTGTTTGAGGCTCTCGACGAGCCGTCAGTATTACGTTGTGGTTTAGTATTTGGTACGGTAACAGCAGTGTTGCATTCAAACAGAAGACAGTTATCATTACCCTTATTTTTGATACTAACAGTAGTACTAGAAGTAACATTCACAGATTGCATCTTATTATTAGACTTAACGTTAGAGTTGCCGGCATCGTTGCTGGGAATTGTCGACGTCGTATTATCGATCGAGCGGTGGTTATTATCGAAGACATCATCGATAGGACCATAGGTGGATGGTCGGTTCAACGATGCATTTGGGCAACTTAAGCTGGCTATCACAGACAATACGCCCTCGTTAGAGTGGCGTGATGTAGGGACGACGGAGAGGCCAGCTTCTGCCCCCCGTCTATCCCACGAGTCACAGGCGACGATGCACTGCGTCTCCGCTTGATTATGTCGTTTAGTAGCGTTTAAGTTAACATGAGTACAGTCATCACAGGATACACAACCTGCAACTGCACAATATGCAATGCACGGTATTAGAAGATGTTGTTGTTGTTGTCTTATGTTATTATCATTATCACCACAATTATCAACTTCATCAACTCCACTACTTAACACCGATATCTCACACATCGTACCTGTGCTAAAGACTTGTGCTTGTACTGTGGGTGCGCTCTGAGGCAGGCAGGCGGAGCCACGGGAGTCAGTCGAAGCTGCCATTGTTGTTGTAGCGATTGTGTCCTATTGAACATTCAACAAGAGACAAACAAACATAAAAATCCTATATAAAGAATGTGCGGTTACTATAAAATATAATAGACAAACCCTCGTAACAGGCTGAGGCACTTGGTCGGTAGGAAATGTAATGAGTGAAGTATTTTTCACTTCGTCCTCCTGTACAAACACAAAGTATGAGTGAGTTACACATCGAATATGAATATATATATATATTGTAAAGTAATATGAGTGACATTTTTTTAAATACATGTGAATGTGTTGCATGCATGCATACACATAAATAAATAAATAAATACAATTGACCTAGTTCACAGCGTAGGGCTTGAAATAGGCTGTGACCTATATTAGACCGGCCCAGAAATAATTTACATATTGATATTCTACAAAAATGCGGAACAACTTCAGTTAGTTGTATAGCTTTGAATATGAGTTGTATTTAGAAAGCCGTCATTTTAGTTAGTGCATTTCAGAAAAAAAAACATTTTTTTATTGTATATATATATTATAAATATTACTAGGTTATTTATTTTGCCATAAATGTTGTCGACAACATCTATGCGACATTGTTTTCCTCAGTAACAGGTTACTCTAGATACTCCGAATTGAATGACGGAGTAAACTAAACAAGCATTGGCTGCGTTATTGCCGAAAGTTTGACATAGTGAATTTTCCTCTGTAGGTATAAACTATGTATGTACTATAATTAATATGATCAAAGAAATCAACAATGATATCAATGAATCCAAAATAATAATTTATTATTGCACAATGCACACCAATCAATCGATAAACAAATAAAATATTATATTATAGAAGACTGACATTTATCAAATTAAGCTGAAATTAAAGCTGATGAAAATACTTATTTTCATATGTAATAACCGATGAGAATATCTCTCCTTGTAAATCAGGCTTTCTATGTAAATGTTTATTTTAGCATATGTGCTACCCTCTAATCGTAGCATTGCGAACTAACTGTGCCATTGCCATTGCGCTTGCGTAGCACATGCATCAATTTGTCGTATTTACTTTCCTACAAATAAAAATAGACAACAAAAAATGGCGGGTAACCTTTCACTAGCATAATAATAATATCTATCCCTTACAAAATGAATGTTTAAATGAAATGAAATAAAATTTGTTTGCAGTTGTTCATAATAAAATTCCGATTTACCTCTAAATTTTGTAGGTGGGAGGAAAATGGCTCGGATATTCGAACCCAGCTTGTGGGCTTGGGCCGGCTATCACTGGCGGGGGATTTACTCATTTTAATTGCTTCTAGCTAATACTCCATCGTCAGTCTGGCCAGCCAGAGATCTAGAATGAAATAAATTCTTATTATTCATCATCAAGCTCAGCGCAGCATCTACATCCGAAGAAAACAAATAAGCAAGCAAATCATAATAAAAACTAGGCTTTAATGAGAGTGTGCAAAGAATGTTACTAGGTGGGAGAGTAACACAGAATAAATAAATTTATATACATATATGTACCACAGAGACTTTCATGTTATTGCAGTCGTCCTTGAGTAACGACACATACAAAAAACTATTAACCATAATAGCAAGAATATCAGAAATAAAAAACAACCAGAACATTTACAGGTAGGTAGGTAGGTGGTATGATATGTAGTGTGTTTTCGTATTTCATTCGTATGATATTGTATCAACTTAGCTAGTATTCATTCACCTCAATTTACACATTAATATTTAAGAATATTAGATTACTCTACCATATAATACAAATTCGTAACTTACTTCTTTTTCTGTGGATGCCAGATGAGAAAACAACTTGAAAATTACCACGGGGCAAGGGGAATGTGCAATAGGAGCACGATAACAGCGCCCTCGCCACTACTAGCTCAAAACATTGTTTTCACCCAAATATTATTATTTCACAGTGAAATACAAAGTACGAAATGTCCATAAGATTACGAATACTAATTATCACAATATTTTTATAATTTGGCGTTGAAATACTTTGAATTTACATGGCTATGTTCAGGTGAAAATATATTGATCCAAAATTTACGTGGCAGCTTAGCGGAACGGGTTTCAACAAACAAGTCGTGTGTCGTGTATTGCCGGCTCAGATCGGACATTTTGAGGAACGGTGGGGATAACAAGAAAGCAATATTGATAACATAAGCGCATTTGTGAAATACCGAATACCGAATCGAGCGTACCGACTAGTGACTACACTCTACTCTACACTCAGTTGCCATTGTTACATTTGTACAAAATCTAGTCTATTTTAAACTTCGCCATTGCCTTTTTTCAGCATTTATTATAATATGAATTCATTAATTCTCTTGGTCTAATTTATAATAAAATTGTAAATGTAATTATTATATATAATACTCGTATGTATAGGTATACATATTTTTTGTTTTCAAAAGCAAATGCGTCGCAATTTATAACGTAATGGTGAAACGTTTCGAAAGTATTACGTAAGCTGGAGGGCGGCGCGTTCGTGGTTCCTATTTCATTCGTTCTTTTGGTTGTCGTAAACAAATGAGCGTTTTGTTCGCATATTCCCTATTTCAAGCTCAAAAAGATTCCCTTTTCAAGCAGAAATTCCCTTTAAAAATTAGGCTTAATTTGTCTATCTATCCTCAATAGTTACCTAGAACTATTATATTGTCATAAACATATTTTTTGTTTAATACGATGTAACAGTCGTAAATAAAAGACAAACTATTTTTGGCACAAGTTTGTTCTTTATCATTCACAGTAGAAACATTTGTTCACATAACCAGTTATAAACATATTAGAGCTACACATATAACAACGAATTGTTGCGCTTATTTTTCTGTACAGTAGTTTAGTTTACATACACCATAATAAATCTGCGGAAATTGACGTTTTTCTATATTTATTGTTTATTGCTGCATTGCAGTGCAGAAATGTTCGTTTTATCATTTGAGCTAAGCAGATATTTTTTCAATTGCACCGCAGACAGGTATCTAATTTAAAAGTCTCCTGATACTTAATCTACCGTTTCTGTTTAAAAATCGATATCAATACAAACAAGCATTGGTTTCTGCAATGACTAAAATTTGGCATTGATAATTAATTTAATGATTTTATTAATTTTTTATCATTTTTAGTAGGTTAGTAGTAATAGAATCTGTTGATATGAGACAATGCATGATACTTCCAATTGCAGTTTTACGTTTATTGTACACCAATGGTCTTATTACGATAGATATAACATAATTGTTCGAATTTAAATGCTAATGAAGTTCTTGTTTTAATTTAATAATGGAACGGCGTTTAAGCTAGATAAACGGATACCGAATATCCGACCTACTTGCCAGACCGAATATTGGCGTCCAACCACCAAAGTTGTCGTTAATTTAATACGTATTAATGTTTTAAATTGGAATTTTCACTATAGTGGCTGAAACTAATATTGCTACATGGATTATTATTGCTCTAGCTAAATTATAGTCAAAAATAATATATAAATGTCGTTAATCTTCATATATTGCGGAAAAATATTATTAAATATTTCTATCACAAATACGGAATTGTTCTTATTGTCACAAAATAATAAAATAATTTAAAAGTACCAACATTATTTCTGCGATATTTCTATTTTAATTAATAATTCAATAAATTAAATTAATAACTTTCAAGATTCAAGACATTTTTGGGATTAAACATTATCCTCAATCCTAAATATGGAAATGATTCATAAATTAAAATAAATAAACGGTCTTTTGCAAATATTCATTTATCCATTTTTCTATTCAAATATCGTAAAAAAACTTATGATATGATCAAAAAAGATTAAACAATATGAACAAGTTTGACTCTTATGTTATTTAAATGCAATGTTTAAAAATATGTCACCACATGGTTATTCTGTAAATAGCAACACCTACTCGCTATATGTCATCAGTCATCACATATACATACATACATAAGAGTTTCTTTATTACCGTGCTTAATGCATATACCTACTTTAAGATGTCACCTAATGCGCATCTTAAGAAACATTCATTGCAGCTCTACTATAGCTGCATATCACCTCCCCTGCTAGTGCAATATAAAATAAAAAAATATATAAAATACCATACCTACGTGCTATTTTTTAGGTAATCTTTACAGTTTAATTGACAATATAGTACTTGGTGTTTCATTGAAATTATTTTCTTAAAACAAATTTGCCATCGGTGCTTAAGTTCACGACGCCTAGTTTAGGTCGTAAATAAAGTATTTTGTGAAACTACACTAAAGTATTTTAATCTTTATTGATGAATTAGATTCATTATAACATTTTACAACATATGTATGTATGTATGTATGTACATACATAGAAGCATCGATGTCGCTTCGGCTTTGATTCGTATTCTATGAAACAGAATAGGATATTTTGTTCTCATTTCATCTATATATGTACCTATAAGAATTATTTCTTATAGCTATGTATTTATTACTTTGTTTTCGTCTGAATTAAAACTATATAGTTACAGTTATAAGTAATCGATAGATTTACCAAGTCTTTCCCGTATTAGGTATACTTGTTGATACTCTACAAATACAATAACAAGCTAGAAATCGACATTTTAAACAAACTCTGGCCGGAGACAATCTATGTAGCAATCAGGAACCAAACCACTGAGCGGACACAATGATAATGAGGAAAGACACTTTCCTGTGTGCCGTATCAACAAGCTAACCAAGCACACCATAGTAAAAACACACGCATATGTATATGTACATACATATGAATAAATAAATAAATATATTCATTTGAAACACTTAGAAATCTATTATTGCAGATCTATAAATTATTCTCTCAAAATCGCACCATTTTTCTGTTTTTCATTTATTATGCATTCGGCATTCCTTTTTGTTTCTCATAGTAAATAGTCTTTTAGCAGCATTTTTCTTTAAAATCAATTTTCTTCATTTATAGCATATTATTATTTTATCACAATACTCGTATCTCCTTCTGTTATATCTACAAATGTATTTTGAACGAGTGTGGTTGATCTTGAACATACGATAACAAATTATCCGGAAACCTAACCGCAAAACTTTTCAACAACATAGTAATATACCAAAAATAACAACAGTAATCAACAACTATGGATTGGCCATTTGTTTTAAGCTAGACAAAAGTTTCTACAAAAACGATGATAATTATATAAATATATAATTATTGGAGGTTTAATTTATCATCTAAAAATAAACTTCTGGGTACTTCTTCCTAACTCGAGATTAAATAGAGCGATAAACATGAAATTTTACAAAATATATATATATTTATATTTACGGTATCTTAGATACACATCACTTAATGTTTATATAAGGTTACCCGTTATCAAGAAATGAATTAAAATTGTACCTAATTAAAATTAAAATTTATAAGCTAAACGCGCTTTGATTAGCATTAACATATGTATGTATGTTGAAATAAACATTTTAAGTCAGATGCAGGCTGTTGAAAAAATGAAAAATAAAGACATACTATGTAGTACATTACAATCAATCTTATAATTTCACAAGGAAATTAGAAGATATTTTTCTTTGATTTTTGCATGAATAGTTTAGGAAATAGAAATTACGCTAAATTCATAGTAACGAGTGTTTAATTAAATGTATGTGACAACATACATTATGTACATACTATATAAATTGGATACGATAGCAATGGATTTATCAGGTTGGCCATAATTGGATTGTCGTGATAAGTTTTTAGACCTTATCCAGTAACAATATTTATTCATTTTATTTTGATCAATGTTCTAAATATAAAAAGCCTCTTTTTTTTTAAAAAAAAGTATACGCGCCCAAACGTGTGAATGTAGTAGGTATATTCAAGTATTATAAATGTCAATGTTTTCCTATTTGTTGCCAAAATATGAATTTGAATCGAACTTAGAGGCCCTCTTAACACGAAAATATATTCACTTGACATTAACGAATTCATTTGACGTATCATACATAATACATACATATATATATACACATACATACGTATGTACGTAACCATATTTTAAATCATAAATATAATGTATCTACATTTGTTTCAGAACATCCGATAGCTCAACATGTCTGATCAAACACCGAAATTCACCAGAACTAACTAAAATTCAAGGACTAGTAATTTTAGAGTAGGTATGCGCTAATGCAAGTGAAATAAAGAAATTAATTCGTATATAAATTCACGTTGCGAATTTTCACATATTTTTGTCACTTTGTCATTTCATAAATAAACAATAAACACGCATGACTTCATCTCTCAGTAAAGAGGAGGCTTAAATATTCTTCAAGAGTGTACATGTACATATGTATATGCAGAGATAATGAAAGATGTATTTAAATCAAATCACATTTAATTGCAATAAAAGCACATTTGACGAGCTTGGCTTACCTCAGGTCAAACAATATACATATGTATGTATTTAAGTATTAGGTATTTCTCATTACATACATACGTATATAAGAAAGTGTAGTAATCATGAAAATGTACGATGTTCAATACTTGACATCTTGATACTGAGATAATTGTACACCTGGTGGATGCTAGGATATTTTAGTATGGAATATTTTGCTACGAAAATTTTACGCATCAAAGATTTTAGGTTCTAGTCCCAAAATGACTTAGTATCCAAATACTCTAGTATCAAAATGTCCGATACAGAAATACCACGTATCATATTTCCAGATAATATGGTTTACAAGTTTTAAACAATTTTCACGAAATATTTGCCCCATAAATTCGAAAGATTAGACATTTTAAATAATTGTTACGAAATGCAAATAGAACAACTGTGTTGTGTATAAAAATAATTTAAAAACAATAACATTTTAACTTCAGATGCATAAAGATCGGAATTGTTTGTAAACAAATGAAATCCCGATATAATACACACTACACACATACGGACGTACAACGTTTATCGACGAATTCTAAGCTTGCATTCTTGTCCCTGTCATGGTAGCTTTGACCTACATATTTAGGGTAGCAAGTTTTTAGACAAAAAGAAATTAGGACATAGAAGAAATCAATGGCAGCAATATGCTTCCTACACTGTCTACGTAATAGACCCGTATGAAAATGCAGAATGCACTCAAAATTGATTTCCGCGATCTGCGGTTCTGAGCCTGGCAACAGCCCGTTGTGTCGGAGCAAAGCGACACATGGGTCGCTTGGCGGCGGTACGGGGCAGCGAGAGGAATAACACCACACCGAGGGGACAAGGTCACACTGGATTAACACGAGACAGACACCATATATATACACAATACAACTAAGGAAACGCGCAGTTCATTTTTTTCAACAAAACAATGCAAAAATGTATTTATGAATGAATTTTAATAACTAATAAGAAACTATACCTATATGTACCTACTTAACGTTCACAAAATCATATAAATATACAATTTTTTACATAAAAACTGCTGATTTTTATATCAATATTGATATACATATCTTGTACATACGTATGTACACAGTTTCCTATTTCTCAAAAAATATATACTAACTCAGGCGTTTTACCGATTTCGGGACAAATTTACGCTAATTTTTTTCTAATATCAATAAGAAATCCGAATACACTATTTGGGAAGTCCGAAACTGAAAGGTAAAAGCTACATGTACAAAATGTTATCCTTGCAACTAAAAATAGTTTACAAAATAAATCATTTTTGTAACCAACATACATATCCATAAACACAAAATTGCAAGTATCGTTCTGAACATTTGATTATGTTTTGTTTACCCGGATAATTGATATGATGATATTAACAAATTAATATTTCTATTTTTACTTTCTTCTGCGAAATAATAAGTATTGTATTTGATTTTTCAAAGTAAACATGCCTATACCTAAAAAATGTACCTTTGTCCTTCCCTGTATCGATTCTGGCTATTTTTGGAATGATGTCTGGCTGCGCGTATGATTTTATTTTTTATATATAAATAGCATCAACTAGGAAATGATATCAAAAATATTTCTAAAATTTTATAGTGTTTTACTAAATTGATCAAATATTTAATTATTTAAAATAAATTCGCAGTATAATATCAAGAGTGACACCTGAACATAATCACTTTAATCGATAAATATGTACATTTGTATGTGTACACCACATGTTAGGTAAATGTATATCGCTGGCATACTAGTTATCAGTAGGTACTTAACTTATGAATATGCACACCGATAACTTTTGGTAGATATCAAAAATACTTATAATCGCTGTAAAATATTTAATTCATGGCCGTAAAATCAAAACAAACATGGCAAATATATAAAGATCGATTTTTCTTCATAATCACTTCGTATAAGAACTTAACAAAAAAAGAGTGAATTTAGTACAAATATTTGTCAGTTGTGCAATAAACAATGATTTAAGCATGCGTCAAATATTAGATGAGGTTTATATTATCTTGAGGATATGCGAAGAAATCATGGACATATTCAAGTTGAAAGTGTACATTGCACTATGTCTGCTGGATAATCCAACCCACGAAGCTACATACATATACATATGTATGTATGTATGTAGTTGTGGCAATTGTGTTGGAAAATCGCACATAACAATAGGATTACTCGAACTTGGCGTTACTGCATTGAAGATTTGGACCCCAGTTTA
Organism: Nebria brevicollis; assembly: GCA_944738965.1. NCBI lineage: Eukaryota > Metazoa > Arthropoda > Insecta > Coleoptera > Carabidae > Nebria > Nebria brevicollis. The sequence goes on along the minus strand of OX122911.1, from coordinate 3,159,511 downwards.
GATACTGAATAATATAAATTTATTTTGAAGATTATATATCAAAATAGGTAACGTAATACTGCCATAAATGTTATAGCTAAAAAAAATTCAACTGTTTCACACTACAAATATGTGGGACGCTATTTCTGACTGTTTTAGCACCATTATCGACAAATTAAATTTCAGTGTCTTTTAGCAGTAGTATTTGTTGCCATTGTTCGTAAATCTCATCAAAGTTAATAAAAGAGAAAATTAATTCACAATTTAAATAGCATAGTGTAAGAATGACTTGATCCAATTGCAAATTTCAGAGTATGCGCAATGAGTGATGGTAAAATCCTCGAATCAAATAGCATACAACAAACAGGTAAAATAAATTAGGAACATGGTTTTGATAACGTATTACTACAATAAAATGCTCATGCACCTGGGCCAAAAGTTAAGCAAATAGCAACATATGTTTATATATTTTTATATATATATATATAAATATAAATATATATATATATATATATATATATATATATATATATATATATATATATATATGTGTGTGTGTGTGTGTATATATATACATTATTTACTATTTTAAAACGACTAAAATCACCAAAAATAAAACGAAACAGTTTTGATGTGAAAGTTTAAGCATTCCATTCCATAAGTCCCTCCATATACAAACCGAGAATTTTATATTGATAAGCAACATAGTTCTCGAAGTATAAAGTGCCATTTTCTGTTGCAAAAAATCTATCTTAGAAAACTATAGAATATTTTCAGGTACAACATTCGTTTTTTAGAGCCCACATAAAACAATACAAGTCCTGATACCGTGACATATCCTTATACGCTTGAAGACATAGCAGCATTAGTATGCAAAGTGCATTTTAAACCATGAGGTTTTTGACCCATCCCTATACTTATAAAACTTTCTATATCCCCGATATACCGATTTTGCAGAATTAAACAATAACAAATATCACTCATTGTTTACAAACTTGTTTTTAAATATATCAATATATAGCTTAAAAAAGATAAACTTGATCCAGCGACACGAATGATTTCTCAAATTATTGCTAAAACACAACAAACCAAGCATACAATCTCCTGAAATCAGCTATTAGCGTCTTATTACGCAAGAACAAATATAAACAATCCGACATTTTGATTATTCCATGAATTCTCATGTACTTATATAAATAAATTTTGTCTATTCTTACAAGTCGAATGTGTGTGGGATGAAAATTTCGAAGCCATTTTTCCTTATTGCCAGGCAATTTTTTTATTAATTCGAATTACTTTTACCTTACCTGATATGAAAAACTATTAATAAAATTACTCAACAAAAATGAAAAATAAACTTACCTATTTTTGAAGTCTTTTGGATATAATACGCACACGAAATATCACTAAAATCACACGAAGGTATGTACTTCGAACTCACTCCAAATCATAACGTATGAAATGAGACTCCATGATGATTGCAAAACAGTGATCTGATATTTATTTTGGTATTTGAGACACGCGCTGCCATCTGCCGACTACATTAGGCGTTATTCTTTCAACGCCCAAGACCATCGCCGAAATCCAAATTTCCCTAGGTTTTCATTCGAATTTTAGAACTACTCTGTCTCTGCCAGTCTCTGCTTTTTCTAACTACCTACCTATGGTTCTGACAACTTTGGTGTGCCCAACCATAGCATTGAGAGAAGAAGTCAAAGTATCCCATAAAGCTACCCAAGTCTTTTTTCCCTCGGCGTCCAATGACTTTAAAACATATTTTTATAACATCCCTATTTGTTCGTAAAAGCACAAATTCATTTATAAAAAAAAACAATTATTTAATAAATAATTTATTAAATACATAGTTAGACCTGCAATGAAAACTACTTAATATAAATCAAATTTGGAGATTAAAGTAAAATATTGACGAACAAATATGAAACTCATATAGGTACCTATACTTGGAGAATTTAAAATGTTACATTTGACAACACTGATCTCTTACACCAATCGCACCAATCTAAAATTCTTTGGTCGAATAAAGTTTCGTGGGTTTCGTGTAATCGCCTGATTTGAAACTTAACCTAATTTCACTGTTTTCTTTGGTATAACAAAAACAACATTAAATAATTCAGTTATTAGACCATTTATATGTTTATATATACATACATATATATGTATATATATAATTCTCTCCCTAATTTCAAACAGATTTTCTGAGTTTTAATATGAATCTACAGAAAGGGAAATAAAGCGTACCACCAATGAAATAATGGCTTATACAATTTGTAATTAATACTTGTGATCTTTTACCAGAATATTCCATTATAATGTCACAAGAAGCACCTGTATCGTCGAAAGACACTAACAAACAAAAGTTTTATAAGAGTTGTGCTAAGAAGTTAGCGCCGCGAGAAGGTTTAAATCGTTCGGGAATCTTGGAACGATACACATATAAAACCGATAATGGTCAGTTATTAAGTACATCAACAAATTCAGAGAGCAATAATAGCCAGGAAATAATTAAAACATATGTTGACAATCAAATATATGCTACAAAAGTGAAGGATGTCCTCATCACCGATATCTCAAAAACAGATACTCATAGATACGCCAGTGCATGCGTTGAAACAGATCACCGCACACAGCATTGGGATACATGTTCGAAGGTTGGTAACTCTAGTCGAGATGCGACTGATGAAGTGAGAACTGAGCATTGTGACTCAACAACCGATATTATTGAAGAAAAATTCGCGAAAGACGCACTGAAAATGTTCGATTTACATGAAAATATCTCAACTATGTTGACTAGAAAATTGTTGCGCAATTCATTTACGCCAATCTTGAACAACACGATTACGTGCTTGCCCCAACATAGCATTGACGTTGACTCAGATTCCGATTGTCAAATCGTTGATGCGAAATCCTGCTTCGATAGTCCGAGAACAAAGGAATGCGTTACTGTGTCATTGGATGGCATTTTCACTAAGAATGCAGACAAAAGTATTCTATTTCGGAAAGATGTTGATTGTGATACAAAAGTATTGAGTTGGATTTCTAAAACAGAAGAAGTAAATAAAGTGCATGTTATCTCAGATTCGGATGAGGATGAAAACGAGACAACAGTTAATAGTTTACGAAAAAAACAAGAATTAATACGTCTATGCGAGAAAACTGGCGTTTTATGTGTTGATATAATAAAATCATCAAGAAGTGAAAATGGTAGTGTTACTACAGATAAATCAGATCATCCGAAATTTGCGTGTGAAATTGAAGCTGACGTTCCAGTAACATTGCCGTCTGTAGTAAACAATCCTGTTGTGAATCGTGCATCGACTCTTTCGAATATGTCTAGTTCGTTATTATCGAACAGTTCTGAAAAAGAATCTTTGATTCTATTGAATCAAAAATACCATTCTGTTAAAAATCTGATTCAAGGTAGCAGTTCGACAGTGAACAGAAATACGCTGAATGTGGATTTAAGTAGAATAAATGTGGAATTGACGCCACCTGATACATCGGGGTTGAACACAATTTCATTGTTGGATGCAAAAAAAGAAGAAAATTGTTTCATACGAAAAGTACAAAATATTGCCGCCAATGCTCCATTAAGCCCAGAAAGTCTAATGAAAAGTGAATTTTATTCATATTTAAAAATCAACACAAATCCGTCGGCTCAAAAAGCTGAAATTGTTGCGAAACATCGTCGTTCCGTTCGTGTAAAAAACATCATCAAACAGATAGAAAAATCAAAAGAATTACACGATTTACATGATGAAAAACGAGAGAAACCAATCGACGTAATACGTAAACAGTATATGCAATACTCTAAACGAGAAGATATATGCTTTCCGGATGTTCCTGTATATCATAACACAATTTCGGATTTCAAGAGTGCAGTCGAGGCGTGGTTTGTAACAGAAGGAGTCAACTATAAACAACTATTATCTTCTCCAACAATTCTACTTGTAAATGGAAATCAACCAAAACTAGAAACGAAATCGGGTAATAATTTACCTAAAAGGAAAAGTGAACAACAGAGTGATTATAACAGGAGTGATAAAAAACAAAAACTTATTCATAGAAAAAAATTGATTAAAAACTGCCTAAATAAACAAAGTAATATATCTGTCTTATCTGATGCGAAACTACGAAGATTAAGATTTCGACCGAATAGAATATTAAGAGGTGAAGTACGAATAACCCGTAATTTTTTAGATGGTTATAGACGTTTTACTCCAAAACATATAAAAACGCGCAAATCTAATTTAAATACTAAAATCATTAGAAATAAAGCGACTATTAGGAACAATATACAAGGAGAGACAGCAACTACTGCAATAATAAATGCAACAATAGATAAAACAACAACAACAACTACAAAAGAAAATACAGATGCCGATAAAAGTACAACAATAGTAGAAACATTAACCAAGAATAATAATAATAATACAACATTAATATCGCAATCACATTCGGCAAGCCCATCTTTGCCGGAAATCCTATCAAAAAAACTAACAGATGCTATTACTAGTAATATGTCTGCAAAAGATATTGCTGTTAGAAATAAATGGCTTAAAAGATCAGCTGAGCTAGAAAAGGCTAATAAAATGAAAAAATGCTTAAAAGAAATTCCCACAGAAAAAACTTCACTAACGACAAAATCTATTCCAATACTCCCTGTAATTGAAGTTCATATGGTAGTCTCAGACTCAAATCATTTGAGTAATCTAAATAAAAATGCGTGTCAAAATGCAAATTCGAATTCGAATTTATTAAGTTCTAATCAGGTAAAAGACATTTCTTCGGAGGATGTAATGGGCTCAAACAGTTTGAATCACGTAAAAGAAGTTTGTTTGCAAACTATTGCGTTAAATAAACAATCTGATTCATTCAATTTAAATGATATAAAAGAAATCACTCTTACTGAAGCGCCTACTTCGGATCAGGAATTGGAACTGTTGAATAAAACTATTGCGCCTAGTAAATCCGAGAAATGTTGTGAGAACAAAGAAAGAAGTAGCTCTCCATTTTGTTTCGGATTTTTATTAGACGATGACATTATACGCATTCGTGAAAGTATGCAAAATGCTGTAACACATATAAATGGCAGTCCCGTGATAATGACAGATGAAGAAGTATTAATTGATAAACTGCCAGACATCGAAGAAAACAATACAATCATTACAAATACCGCATTTAACATACCTACAGTTGTTATAACAGTTCCTGACAATCAAGATAATGATGCTACGACTGAAACGATTTATGATGATGAACGCATTTCAGAAACTTCAAGTATGCATGAAGATTCCCAAACTACCAACGAGCCGGATATAATTGATACAGACATGATTCTTAGTGGAAATCGTAATTATATCCCACTGAATCCTAATATTCGAACAAAGTCATTTCATCGTTCTTTAATACAGGCTACTTCAAAATGTAAATCAATTTTAGATACATCCAAATCGAATTTATTCGAGTATTCTGACAGCGATAGTTCTATTTCACAGAAAACACACAGAGGTGTTTCAGGAAAAAGATCTGCGACACATGAAATAGATATAAACAAAAATAATGGTGCAGTGTTTAACGCATATTTCATAAATGGTATTTTAGTCATTGTCCAAGAACTACTGATAACATTTTGGAAGCAAACGGCACTAGGAAATATACTTGGTGCTCAAAATATGTGGTTACCACATGGACATTTGCAAAGAATCATTTTAGATCCAGGTTGTGTTAATAGGCGATCATCCGAAATGATTTTGACGGTTGAAAACGTTGTTGCTTATATTGAACTTTGGACGAAAGAGCATAAATGCGTTTATAGAGAATGCCCGATTGCTGATGTATTTGCAACGATTTATTTCCATAAAGGACATGGCCCACCAGATAAAAAAGTTCTGCAACTTGAAAATATAAAAGGGTAATTCTATTGAATTCATTTATTCATTTTTAATTAAACTTAAATAAATGTTTTCAAGCAACAACGTTTTTGCATTTCTGCGACTCGTCTATTCGAATTCAGAAATGTATGAACGCTATAATAGATGCTTATGTTACATTTTTTTCATCAAATAAAACTCGTATCTATAGTACCTATAGAATTTCATTTCGAGCAAATAAAGTTAATCAGCATTTTTTATTTTGAATTATTATTCGTAATAAATGTCATATTTTAATTTATGTGCAATAAATAAAAAAAAATCTAATTCTTTTAATACCTAATTTTTAGATATGGCGACGACGTTAGGTTCGCAGTAATAAAAGGCTCGAGAGAAATTATTGTAAGTTGGTGTGACACATTTGCCAAACCAATTAAAACAATGGTTCGTGGCTACCAATTAACATCTGATTTCCAATCTATATCAAGCATTAAAGAAATGGAATATGTATCACATTATATTTCCTCATTACATAATATACATGGTAAGTAAACTTTTTTTTAATAAATATTTTCTATCATATACATATGTACATACGCCTTTTCTATTCCAAATAACATATGATCAATATTTTGTGTATATGTACACGCAAACTAAAGTTAAACTCGTGTTCTTTCTCTATTCATTTATCGTTGTACGCACAAAAACCCTAACAAAGAATGCTTTTACGTACAATTTATTTAGGTTTAACCTTTGCTTTACAGATTGTGAAAATATGGTGCTTGGTGCTGGAAACGAACAAATATCCATCTGGAATTTACAGCATGGTTATTTGGTAACAACGCTCAATTTATCTGAAAGTACAATTCAACCGCCTTTGGAGAGTAAAACAATCTGTTTATATGCTCAATGTGATAAGGTAGGTCGCTAAGGTAGAGCGCTAAATTAATGATATATGTGCGTAATGATTTTATGTTTTGCAGGGATTTCTTTTTTTAGTACAGCAAATCGACATTGGTGTCTTGCGCCTAGTTGCAGTAAATGGTTTGACTCATGAATGGAAACAATTGCATTCGTATCAAGTTCCCGATAGTTACAAAAAGTAAGTTAATAAAATAAAATGAACATAATATAGGTATTGTTCTTTTCTTTTTGCTGTATCTATTATTTTAAATGTTTGTCACCACAGGCTTCTTGGCGTAATCGTAGAGAGTGGTGTGCTAATGACGTGCTATACTAATGGCTTCTTATGCTGGAATATGCACAGCGGAGAAATCCTCGCCGAAATCGATACAACCAATGAACACATCGTTTTGCCATCAAACAAATATCTAGTTGCTATTGATAATTATCAAGTAACAGTGCAGCACATTATGTCGTACATATTGACTCATGACTGGTAATTTAGAGTATAATAAATTATTTGACACACCAGTCACAGAATTTATGAATTATATTTGAGTATTGTAATTGATGCATATTAATTTATATTGCCTGCATGTAAATATGTACAAATTTTTACTTTCCGGAATATTTCATTGTTTCAAGTTCATATATTTTATTATTCTAGAAAAGTGTAATCATACAATTTTAATGTATAAATAATTAAATATTAAATTGTTTTCTAAAATTGTCAACTTTGGTTACGGATTTTACCCTGAAAATGGGTATGAACATTGCAAGTAAATGATTCATTCTGTTTTCCAATACGAGCGTATTGGTTGCATCATTAGTGTATTGCATGATCAGCAGGTTTTGTTTTACTTTGGCTAGCTGGAAAGGAGAAATCAAAAAATTATTTCGTCTCGTTCTTGGCAGCAAAAAAATCAGCGTCGACCGATTGTGAATATTATTTATTTCCTAGACACTTTGTTTAGGTAGGTATGCCTTAACAAATTTTCAATTAAATTTTATTTTTGTTACAAAAATATAGCAATTGCTCTGTGAGTTTAGTTGTACAAATCACACACAATGGTAAAAAAAGTAACATAAATAAACATAACATATAAAAACAGTTCCATACTTGCAAAAACCGAATACGAACAAGAAAAAAATAAAACAACCAAAAGTAACTCAGGCGAACTACGGCGAATAAGCCAACAAGGAATAAGCAACCAGGAGAATGAGGAACCAAGTCCACACGAACTAACCAGTGATGCTAAACCAGCTGAACGAAAAATTGTTATCACCGTCAGTATCGCGACCAATAACACGCTATATACTGGTAAAAACTTTTAAAAAAAACCAACACCACCCCATAAGACAGATATTAGGCGACTAAACCATTTATAACTCAATTATTCAAAAAATAATAATCAAATTTACACAAATAAATTTAATAGGCTATTAATAATTATTATGACCGGCAGTTAGTTAGTTTTCAAATAAATACTAGAATATATTACTAATTAAATTTTTTCCTGTGTCCACACACATACGCACGCACACTCAATTTCGAGTCAAGGTTGAAGATGTATTTCCTTTAAAATCTCAATGTCGATTTTTTACTTATTACTTCGTATAAGAAGGTAAATTACATGTAGATAGCATTGATTTATTTTTGTAAATTACATTATTTACAAAGACAAAAATTTATATTTTCTCATAAAACAAGTAATAAAGAAGCTTTTAGTTTATAAAATATGATAACTGTACAATTTAAAGCACTCAGTCTTTCTTGTTTGTTGATAATCGTTTTTTTTTTCGATACCAAAATAAAATAACATTTTTAAAAAGTCCTGGATTATTGAGTTTGAAAAAGTAAAAAAAAAAAAAAATCATAATATATTTACTTACGCAACAACCATGTTTAATTCTCTAAAAAGTAAAGCTATCTCTATTAATAATTGTAGAATACGCTAAAATAGTTCACTATATATCGTAATTAGATTTTCATTTATGTAAACCTACATATTCCTTTAAAATTATACATTACGTAAGGCGTGTTTCTTAGAACTACGATCACTGATCTAACTGATCATAGTTCAAAGGCACATGCCTATAGATGTATACATGTAGTAGCTATTATGAAAATTACATAATGCTGTAAACACGTACACGTGTAGAAAATTATAAGTAACATAATACATCATTTAACGGGAATCAATATTTCGTATGCGCTACCATTTATTTCCTTAACCTTATTTTTGAAACTGTTAATGCTTGTAGTGCACAAGTATTGAAAATTAAATTCATCATTTCGTTAGAACGATGTCGTGTAATGAAACGATCTCTTTACTTACGTAAAAAAAAAAAATATATATATATATATCCGTTCTGTATTCGCTCTATAAGACTATAAAATAAATCATAAGATATTTTTCTTAAATACAAATTATATTGATTTGATAAACATTATAAAATTGAAAGCGAAAGTAATTATTATGCGTGCAATATAGTGTATATTATGAAACAGCTCTTAAAGAGATTGATACCAATGATAACGCATAAGTAATACATATATGTTGTATTGGTGATTCAAACTAATCATTCCCATGAAGTAGCTTTTGTCGCCAGAGACACATAAAAGAAGTGGGTTCAATTGAACCGAACCAACTTCCAACAACAAACACCAATAACGCGCCGCTTAGTTTGAACCGCCAACTGTATGCATAATTGATACTTGTATAAAAAAAAAAATGAAGGTAGCAGAATGAATAGAAAATAATTAATCTTCGAGCGTCACATTTTTAAACAAATATGACATGGATTCTTTGTTGTGAATACGCCGAATTGCTTCAGATAACAGAACTGATATATCAACCGTTTTGATTTTATGGCATTGCATTTTCTGCAACTCATGTGGAATTGTATTTGTCACGACAACCTGCAAATGTTATCAAAATTGAAAGAGAGCAATCATTAAAGACACTAGAAAATATCACATACCTCGTCGATAGGTGAATCATCAATAAGCCTTGGTGCATCGGATGATAATAAACCATGAGTGGCTAAAATATAAATTTTATAAGCTCCACGTTCTTTTAGAACTTCTGCAGCAGCCACAAATGATTGGACGTCATCGATTAAGTCATCCTATTATAAACAAACAAACGAATAAATAAATATTGCAACAATTCAATTATTATTATTATTAGTTGCTAGTATTGTGAATATTATGTAAGATAAACATACCACCATGATTGCAATACGACCACCGACATCACCAACAACATTTATTGGTGGTTTTTCTTTAGCAGGATGTACGGGCACACCAACACTGACATCCATGGTGCGCGATCTGGGTACTGTAGGTGGTGAATAACGACCATCGACTTCATCGCTTTCGGCTTCCTTCTGCTCACCGTGAATTACAGCAATTCCTAATCGCAAACGTTCTGCGTACGATGTTGCTTTTTTAGCTGATCCTGGATTACGAGCGACAATCACGGCATTACGGTAATCTGGAATCTACCAAACAAGAAATTGAAAATTATTTAATTATTAAATAATACTGCTATTACGTACACATTCTTGAATATACTGCAACAAAAATGGACTGGCCCTCAAATTGTCGACCGGACAGTCGAAAAAGCCCTGGATTTCTTTTTGGTGGAGATCCATAGTGATTACATGAGTCAAACCAGATTTGCACATCATTTTTGCAAGAAGCTTACTAACAATGCAGCCACGTTTGCGCATTTTACACTGTTTACTGTACGGTAAATATGGAATTACAGCTACGATTGATTTTGCTGATGATGTTTTACAAGCGTAAGCCATGATAAGTAATTCCATTATATTATTGTTAACATCCCTTAAAAAAATGTGAATAGTCAAATTTTCTATGATAAATTATATTTATAAAATTTGAATATTTATTATTCATTAACCAAATTATCGTCACGGTGTCACCGTAATAACTATAAATGCTTCGTAAATAGACCGATCATGGAACGTCCAAAAAAATTAACTGCTAATCAAGAAAATGTATGTCTACCGGTAGTTTTTAGTTAGATAGATAACACAATGCTACGCAAGTATGTTGCAATAAACATTTGCAACAAAGAATATCGAAAGTTCACACGCGCGTTGTATTTTAGCAGTAACAAAATTATAATACTGGCAAATAATTATTGACGATGTTAACTTTCTGATAATTTAATGGAGATGTATGATAACTTATTTAATCTTACTTGGTACCAGTTTGAATAATGTAAATATCTTTTCCTCTTACTGAGTCGCCAATCTCAACCATAGTTTCGCGATTGGCCTTGTGATAAACGGCACATCCTCCAGATTTTACCCCTAAACGACTAGCAACCAAATTGGACAATTCTGGATGAGAGTTACCACTTATTATCACAATGTCGGATGTTATTGGTACATCCATCATATTTGGAGATCGCTGTGGTAAACGAAGTCCTTGTAAACTAAGTTACATTTTATTAATCAATTTGTAACCAAAATTTGTAATTAAAATAATCAAAGTGTATAATTGTGCATAAACAAAACATAATTTTAAACAAATACATACAAACTGTAATTAGATTAGATTAGCTTAGCTTTGATGAAAATCAATTTTGATGTAAAACAAATGTTTCTAATTAAGATTGATGGATCAGTACCTATTGTCACATGCCTTACCACTTTCAAGAAAGATTTAATAGCATTATATAAATTAAAAACATGTAAATTCATCGTTTGCAGAATGAATGAGATATCATACATATATAAAAATATCTTTGGACTAGCACACGCAATAAAATAAAAATTATAAACAAAACTGAACCTTGCTCTGTTGTGAAACATTGAAATACCTTCTTGATTTCACACGTAATATAGTAGTAAATATAGTTCTTTATTTAATTGACAAGTCAATCGTAAGCATGCAGAAAAACATTCCACCACAGTCTAAATAATGATGGAAGTATGGCGCATGCGCATTCTTCGTTACAGCGCTGTACCAAATACAAAAAAATATACCTAAATCGAAACGCTTTGTACCTAGTAGGTAGATAATACAAAAAAGTATAGGAATCCTAATTTATGTACTTTTCATTATTGTTAAAAGATAAATGTAAACCTATACACGCTATCAACTTACACCGCACAGACACAGACTGAAATGCTCGTTAGGCGGCAAATACAAACTTTAGTTTTACAATTACCTATTAAATAAAAAATATAAAATCAATCAAAGTCGCCCGTGGAAATGAAAACAAATGATAAAACTAAATTGTCAAAGCCAATAAATAATTATTACATTATTAGTGTACAATTATTGATTTTATATCAGGTATATCATTAAACCTATATTTTATTCGCCTAGTAAAATTGTTTGCTTCATGATTGCAGACAATCACATACCTATTAAAGAAAAAAAAAATGGACAAAATGAATCGGTATATTCCTTTTGAAAAAGATACCGAAATGATTCAAACGTGGTTAGATTATTCAAAACAAACCATTAAATATTTTCCCAAGCCTTCAATTGATAAGCACACAGCAAAATTTGTCTTGTACACCTGTGAAATGTTAGAACTAGAAAAAGACGTGTTCTTTATGACGATTGATATGGTTAGCAAATATACGGATATTATTAGAAAAGATCGTATAAAAATTAAGGATCCCATTTTAACAATACTAACTTTGATTTTAATATCAAATAAGCTTGTTGGACAAAGATCTTCATTACCAATTACGTCTTTGTGTGTATATTTACGAAAAACGGATTACAAGAAATACACAAAAAATGCTATAGAAAACTTGGAAATTGAAATAATGCAACGTTTGCAGTATGATTTGCCGTTATCTTCAACAATGGATGAAATGAATCTGCTGATAGAAGTATTTATTAAACCAGAACAGTTCATGGTTCATTTGCGTCGACAATGCCTCAACGTATTAAGTCTCGTTTACTTACACACTAAAACGATCACCGATATATTAGATGATATTTATATGAAAACAAATAACGCAAAAATGTTATTGGAATCGCTTTACGAAAACAAATTATATATTCCTTCAGGAGTTGTACTTGGTACAGTAATGATGTGCAATGGATCAAAATTACTTAATCTTAATGCACTATCAAACATCATAGCAGATTTCACACAAATTTCTCATCAAGATTTAAATTTATTAGCCAAAATCATTCACGATGTTGTTCGTCATTTTATTCAAATGCAAAATTGATTTACAAACATAATAATAATAATAATGTTTTACATTATTTATTATGTAAATAATGTACCTATATTATTTGAATCATATCTTTATTATTATTTTATATATTAAGGAACTCGACTTCTTAATTCTGTTTCAACGATGCCATTTGACTAGATAATAATTCTTCTTTCCCACTCTAATTAGCGTGATTCCGTTCGAAAGAAAATGCGAGGCCGGACTTAATATTTCGTTTACATTTGTAACTCGTTGGTGGTTGATATAAAAACCCCCAGCGGTGATTATTCTTAGAGCATCACCTGTTATAGTAATAAAATGAAGTGTACAAATTAAAATTTACTATTAAGGTTGCATAAGGCAGTCGCCATTTTGTCTATAAAGCAAAGGACTGATTAAAATAAAATTGATACATGTTGTTCTTTTAAATTGAGAAAAAGTAATTAATATGTTCGAATTATCAAAAGCAAAATAAATATATTTCTCATTGCATATGGTGTACGTCATAAATAATTTTGAATCCTTTATTATTGCACAATAGCGACATTTTACGCGTCCTTCAATTAAGTTTATTTGTATTGTATACTTAGTGTTGGAAAACATTTCGATTTTAATGCTAAATCGAGAATAGTCATGCCAGCTTCTGGAAGTAATTCAACTGTAGTTGCATTATTGAATATGAATCCTAAATCATGAGCTGGTATTCGGCCTAACGAATCAATATTTCCATCGTACAAAGCAGACGATGCCAATAGAGCAGATTGCAATCCTTCTTCTATAAATATAAAATATAATAAACATATTTCGATTTGTACTTACTACAGCTAATTTTTTTTTGATTGGCTTACCGCCATGGACCAATAAAATAACTTGTTCTGCTAATCGTTTTTGAGCCAATCTCAATTCCGGTTTTTCAAAGTGTTTTTTCATCAAATCTGTTATATTTGCCGTCGAATCAAATGTAAATAATTTTAAAAATTTCTCTGTATCTGCATCTGCGGTACGTATTAAAAATTGATATAACGTAAATGGAGAACTTTTTCTACTTGATAGCCAAACAGCATTTCCAGACGATTTGCCGAATTTATCGCCCATTTCTGTTGTAACTAGTGGTAAAGTTAAACCTGACAAAATATTTATTCTTTATAGCGTTTTTAAAATGTTTTATTATAAAAGAAAATACCATAGACTGATTTTTTAACTAGTTTACTGATAAGCTCATGCCCTGACATGATGTTTCCCATTTGGTCGTTTCCGCCGATCTAAATAAATAAATAATTTAGGATATGGCTTCGACAAAAAGCTAAGAGACCTCAAAAGAAGGTGAACGATTGTTTCTCTGCTTTCATTTAAAAACGCTGTTTACCAATATTACGTGGTTACCTGAAAGCGACAGTTGTGCTCTTTTAACAAATGAAACCAATCATATGCTTGAAATAGTTGATAACTAAATTCAGTGAAACTCATTCCAGCTGCCGAAGATAATCGTGTTTGAACACTTGTACGTGACAACATTGTGCCCATTCGAAAGTTACGACCGATGAGGCCAATCATTTCCACTGCGCTCATATTATTGTACCAGCTCTCATTATTAACAATTCTATAACACAAACACACATATTGATCGATATTGTTAGTAAATCTGCATAACTTACGTTATCGGGGGCAGAGGTTCATTCTCATTTTTCCAAAAATATGTTTCATGGTTTTTAAATATATTTTGTATATCTGCACAAATTGCAGGTATATTATCAGCTATTGATGAAGATTTTAGTTTGTCGCGTTCTGTTTTACGTCCACTTGGATCTCCAATTTGTCCAGTGGCACCGCCTAACTATAATTTCATAAATGAAATTCGAATACATTTAAATATTACTACAATCATAACTGACCACTGCGATAACATTGTGACCAGCTCTTTGCCAATGTAACAAATTCACTAAAACCAATAAATTTCCTACATGCAAACTATCCGCTGTTGGATCAAAACCCGCATAAACAGTTTGTGTTGCTGCATTACACAAATCTGTTACTTCACCCCTATACAAACATATAAAATCAAAAAATTAAAGTCGTGCTCCGAAATCTCGACTTACGCAGACGTATCTGGAAAAATATCTTGGAACATGCCCCGTTCTTTCAGTTTTAATATATTTCTATTAGAATATTGTCTTATTGCAGATACAATACATTTTCTTAGGATCATTTTTAACCTGTTTGAAAGAATAATTTCGATATATCGGATGTGTTTCGGTCAGTACTCGTAATTAGTAAGGTTAATTCCAGAGAGTAGGGTTAATTCGTTTAAATCTAAAGGCGAAGGCTCGCATGGCGAGAAAGCATAGTTTTGCGTTGCGCTCTGGAAAGTGCGGTAAAATATGAAAGCTTATATCGAAGCAAAATATTTTTTGTTTTCTTAAATGTTCATATATATATATATATTTAGCTTTATTAATTTTTAAAGATGATCAAATATCTCGATACATTGACAAAAAACATGATCTCATTAACCATCTTTGTTAAACGATTTACATTTTCCACTGTAAATTAAAATAGAACTGACGTTTAAGCCATTAGATATATACCTATCGCAGCATAATTTTCAATACAATATCGTGCATATCATTTAATACTATATATTGGCAAAGCAAATAAAATTCAATTGAACAAGTAAAAAAAGAAATAACGACTACATTCATTGCAATTTTTATTAAACATGTTCCACATTATTTTAACAGGTTTCTTTCTTTCTTTATCTATGATTCACTTGTTTTATGTGTTTTTCTCGCGATTCTAAAGTAAGTATAGATTCCTCCAGATTTTCTAATTCAATTCTTGTAATTTTAGGAATTCCATAGTTATTATAAATACCCCCTTCGGAAAATTTCACGGTACTTACAAAATATCTGAATAATAATAATAGTAACAGAAATATTAGTTTAACGTTGAGATCACATGAAATACATTTAATTTTTTATAAGTTCTAATGCATTTACCTAAGAGGATGAAGAAAGTTACTTCTTGAATATACGGTACTGATTGCATTATTGTGACCAACAAGGCCTTTGGCAATTGTAATTGCCAATTTGGCAATTGCAAATCCTTCATTTATCGTAGATCTTTCCGGTTCGCCTTTTTTTCGCGAAATTTCTCTTTTGATATGATCATAAAATAATTGCGTTTCTTTTTGTGATAAATATGGATCAGGACACATTATAGATAGGCAAGGAATTGTAGTTTTTGCATCGGGTCCACCTAGAATTGGCACGTGTACGGAAAGAGGATCCAAGTTCAAAAAATCGGCTGCCACAGCATTAATGTGTGTCTGCAAGATAAAGTAATACATACAATAACAACAGATACCAAAATGGTGCATACACATACCTGCATTGCCGTGACACTGCCCATTAATTTCGACGGATGATACCATGGTGTGTCTTCTAGTATTTTCTGTACCATAGGTACCATACAGCAAATGGGTTCAACACACACTACTAAAACCGCACGTGGACAATGCACGCAACAGTTTTCAGCAAATTTTGTGACTCTGTTAATCGAATTTTTAAATTTGCATTCAATTCTTTCGTCTTTTTGATCAATATCCAACAGTATTACTATATCGGCGGGCTAAAATATAATCAAATACAAAGTGTACAGTGAACATTGAACAAGATGTTCAGGAATTCTAATCAAATGCTAAAACATTATTGAAACTTCTTTTATTAATAGTATATTTCAAATTTAAATATGTATGAATTTGAATTCAACCATGAACTTGAATACATATATTTTTTTTTTGAATTACATTTCCTGAACATTTTCTCTTATTTGAATTCGTGAAAATGTATGTATTTAATACCCTCATAGAATGACCGTAAGTTCCTGTACCATAATATGCCTCAACTTTACAACTTGTGTCAATACAGTTCAAATCCAAAGCAATTTCTTCCACGACTCTATCTCCATGTAGATATACTTTACTTATCAAAGGATTTTGTTTCAAAAGTAATGCAGCCATTTTTCCTGCTATACAGTTAGCGCCTTGCAGACTGACTTTTACTCGTCTCGGCACGTCGACACTTTTAATGTATACATGGTGATATTTTGTGAATGAAAATACGTCTGGAGGAGGTGGTTGTGATTTTTTCTTATCTGTTTTGTTCACTGCATCTGTCACTGCTATATATATATATAAATGTACATAAATTTAAATTTCAAACGAACCAATAAACTTATTACCTTTAGCTTTGACCTTTCCTTTTGTGCAGAATGTACGAAATAATTTTGTAGCCATTGCAAAACTTTTTTAAGAATCTAAATATGCCCTATTCGAATTTAAAATACCTGAAATTTTATTAACAGGGTTGTTATGGAAATGATATAATAAGATTCAACAGAAAGTTTCAAGAAAATTGTACATTTTTGTAGACATTGAAAATGTATATTTCCATATTCTCCAAATGTTTACCTGGTGCCAATACGAAACGGAATGATTATATATTATAGGTACATACGTATGTAGTACATGTGTACCTTGTCGAACAATAGCGTGCTTAAATATATATATAAATAATTTTCTCATTAAGTACACATATAGGTACGCTGTTATTATTATTGGTCTGAGGTCCACAAACAAAAAAACTATGTTATAAAATAATAGTAAAATTCTGAAACATACGTTTTCACATATTTATTTTTATGATATTTAATGCTACAGGTATAATACAAAAGATATACATTCATATTTTATAGAATTGGGAGTACAAAAGACGTACTCCAAGAGTATATATATGCTTATAAATTATTTCTTAATTTATTAAAACATAGCATAGAAAATTAACAAATAAATAAAATGTGAAGTCGTTGATTAATTTTCATTTGGCATTTTATTTTCATGTACGTGTTTTTTACAAATTTCGTTTGTTAGTTTTTAGTATTATATTAATTATCGATGAATATTAATTGCAGAAAATAAATACTAAACGTAATCCATCTGATATCAGACGAAATATTACACGAGGAAGTGCATTATAGCTATATATATGATAATAAATGCATGTTCTGGTATTGCGAACTTTCGTATTAAAACTAAGAATATTTAATATAGTTAAGATATAGACATCTAACACATATGTAGTATTTACTTAATGTAACATACAAATATTAAATATATATATATACACGATTAAAGTATAAAAGGTAATTACGATATCTCACATTAAAAAATCCACGTCAGCCTCACGATAGTAATAGTAAAAATATGTATGTACGTATAAATGATGTTCAAAATTGTCGTTTTCGGTCACAAATACAAGGCATTTTTTTTTTTTACTTATTGGCAGTTTAACAATACACTTAGTAATTCAAATAAAAAAGAAAATTGTGTGACTACGATATAACGTTATGTTTTGTTATGCACACAAATTCGTTTTACAATGCATTTTATACATATTCAATATATGTACGTATATACATATAATCATGCATAAAATGATGGCGACAAGGTAATTTCATTCAATGACCTTATTATTATATAAAACAATGTGTTTAAAAAAGAAATGAGTATAAAAGCACAAATATTATCACATATTGAAAGGAAATTTTTAAATAGAACCCTCACTAATTTAAAAATTAAAAAAAAAATATTTCAAATAAAGCAATCAGAAATAAGTTCAGTGTAAATAAATACCTAATTTAAGTACAAACATCTTAAATATACCTGTAATAATAAAAATTATACTGTAATTCAATAATTTATATCAATTCTTATGCTAAAAATAATATGCAAACCTACGACGATGTTACATCGAATCATAAACTATGGAAAAGCACATTTCTTGAAACCAAAAAAAAACGGGAATCGGAATTGATGAATTAATATTCCCATTGTGTGGCGCTTTCGACTTCTGTTTCGCCCAAGCGGAATGCTCCGTTCTTGTTGGAGCAGAGGTAATTACCGCCGGTGGACTTGATGCAAATACGTGTTGGTTCACGTAGCTCCAAGTAGAAACCTTCAGGGCTGTCGGTTTCTGCGCTTACACTCTCACCGTCACAGTGCCAATACTTGTTGTTTTGACCTAATATTTTAAATTATATTTGGCATCAATTTACGACAATAAAAAAACTAAGGCACCAGCACATTTTAAAATTTATATGATTTAAACATATTGTCGTCAGCGCTGCGCTAATCTGACCAAAGATTTTTTTTTTTTTGGTTTGGGATTCGCTGTTGCAATTAACGCCCTTAAAATAATAAAATTAAAAAAAAAAACAATGACTTACCTTTAAAGTAAACAACACCCTTTTCAGCCCTTTCAACTTGGATGGTTTCATATGTAGCTTTATTACATTCCAGTTTAGTGCTTCCAGCTGTTTTGTAGCCGACAAAACCTTGTTCGCACTTCAACACAAGAATTGGCCGGTTGATCAGATAGAAGAAGTACTTGCAGTTATCGTCAACAGTCTCAGCTGTGGCGTACAAATGCCCGGATCGTTTCGTTATTAAATATTTGCCATTGTTAGCGCGGAAACAGACGGAGCCATCGCCTTGCCACAACAGGTCGAAGAGGGCATTTGATGAACTGCAAATGTAAATAATAATTATTGTATTTTCAATTGGAGAAAATAATCAAAATGAATAGTGTTAAACACATAAGATGTTTAAATTTCGATTTGACTAAATTAGAAAAATAAAGAATATCTTTTTACCGTTTGTCGCCAGCTGCTTGAATACCGCCAGCTGTTTCTAAAGTCCAGTAACGATCTTGCATGGTGCGGATGTACCATCTCTTAGTAGACCAATCGAATTCAAGTTGGAATGTTTCGTGGTCAGAGATTTCATCTTGGTTAGCAGTAACATCAACGCCTGTAACAAAGATATTATTTTGTGCTGATATTTTTTATCGGTACTTAAACAAACATAGAGCTATCATGCAATAAAACATGCTAGAAAATAGGATCATCTAGTATTGTAATTTACTTAAAATGGCTTGACAGAGGCGACAAAATTTGTTCTTACGATTAGCTGTAAAAATACTTAACATTCCCGCAATTGGTATATCACTTTTACATTTGTTATTTTCTGAGAGTAAGAACAGTATTCTAAAAATCATTCATTTATATTTGGAAATTATGAAATAAAAATTATTGTTGATCATTATTAATAGATACAATAATAATTCACACTAGTAATCTTACTTTAATCATTCTTTATATAGTGAACATTTGACAACAATTTGAAAACGACAAACCCGACTACCTTCTTACATAACCCTTAATGATTAATTAATTAATTAATATTCGTCATGGATCAATAATAAACAGATTGTTTAATTTTAATTAAAAAACGTATTCGAAACGAACAATTTCATAAATGAAGCGCAAACATGATAAAAGAAATAATAAAACGTATTTTAAATATGAAATCATCTCCTCCTATGTAGCGAAATAGTCTAGAATCTCATGTGAATGAGATCAAAATATATTCATGAGAAAAATAATATAAAAATCGTTCGTCTGGTCATGGGAATTAACAAAATTCGGGCAATACACAATTGAGTCACATATACCAACCATAGTTTTAAATAAAACTAAAAGAAACATTTCCGAAATACATCCAGACAATATAAATAATTTGACAACAATAAAACAATTAACAATATTCAAACGACTACAATATATGAAATATGATATATGTATGTATGTACATATAAAAAATCAAATAAAAACTTTTGGTGATAACATGAGGTTATTGTTTTATCGAAATAAAATTTGCATTTCATATGTATGTATTGTATGTACTACATATGTTATAAATTTTAAAAATATAATATATAATAACTAAAATTAGTTCCTTCTTCAATAAATGTGACACAAATTGGAAAGTGTTCAAAAACATCTTTGACAAATTCGTATAGCATAGTTGATAACGGCATATCAGCATCATCAACTGTAAGATGACACTTATTGAATATATAGATAAATATTACCTTCTACGTATAAGAAAGTCCACTGCAAGACACTGTCGATGTTTAAATATATTAGTGAGTGGCAAGTGTTAAAACATGATTTAAAATGTTTGCGTAAGAATAGATAAATAATGAACATTTCATTTCATTTTGCAGGTATGCGCGGTTTTCTGTTTATTTATTAAACACAATCTTTTGTTACATGGCGTTGCGGTTGTTTCCTAGTTATTGAAACAATTTGGTTATAAATTGTAATTGTAATTAAATATCCTAACCATTGTAGAAAATGCTTTAGTAAGGCTAAATAATTTTCTAAATTAATTAATATTAGATATAATATGCGAACAAACAATGTTGTTTGGGTAGTAGCGAAATTTCCGGGTTGAAAACGTTATTGATTTTGGGGTAGCGACTGACTGCATCAAGGATAGGCTCCCTATTTATGAACGAATATTTGCCCTACCATACATGAAAGTCACCCACATAAGTCCAGCTCACACAACTAAAAATACTGCAATATTCAGAAATTATTTAAAAAACAATAACAAATAATCCAAAGTAAATGCAAAGTGTTGCATAACTTGCAGGACTACAGGTTGCGATGTTTAACAATGGACTTTCTTTTACGTAGTAGGTATATTTTAGTTAATTAGATAGGAAGGATACTAAAATACTTATTTCGATGAATTCAAGCAAAAATATAATAATTATAATTATTATTTTTATGCCATATTAGCAATTATTATGGCCGGATGTTTTCTAGTTTTTCAAATTAGTAATATAAAAAAACAAACAAAATACTATTTATATCGTACATATTTTTAATGTTTGGAACACTTTTTCACTAAATCTATTTGTGATAATTAATATCAATTTATATTAAAAAAAAATTATATAGCAATCTATAAGCTATTGTAATACGATAGACATCTGGTATGGTAATATAAATAGCAATCAATATACATACATAGTCTGTGTGTGTGTATGTGTGTATGTATGTATGTATGTACCTAGTGGACAGAGAGAGACCTGCTAGAAGTAAGCAATTTCTTTTATGTTCATATGCAATTCTACGCTTGCCATCTGATATTCAACTATAATGAAATGAAATTCGAGATGTGATAAAGAGAGACTACATTCATAATTAAAAAAATATGAATAGCCAATTTTGAGATTTATTGACACAAGAGCCAAAATCAATGTCACTAGTTGACTTTCGTTTAATTTCACTAATACGTGAACTATTACGTAAACATTTTCGTATGTATGTATTTATGTAAATAATCAAAATAATAATGTCACCAAATGTGCAAATTGAATGGTACAAATTTACGCTATAATATTTCAAT
Source organism: Nebria brevicollis (assembly GCA_944738965.1). Classification (NCBI taxonomy): domain Eukaryota; kingdom Metazoa; phylum Arthropoda; class Insecta; order Coleoptera; family Carabidae; genus Nebria; species Nebria brevicollis. The sequence continues at coordinate 3,137,200 of OX122911.1, read as the reverse complement.
ATTTCAAATGAATAGTTTAACTCATAGGCAATTATTTATATAGAATCACCGTACGTATTAGAGATGATTTTATGTGTTCGGCCGTGTGTATATCATTCTCCTTTGAAAATAACGATTTTTTAAGACTATGCTATCAAAATGATTTTAGAAAATGTTTGAGTTTATAAAAAACAAAAAACCATACAACAATTATTATTATTTTCATTTCTTAAGTACCTATTATAGAAAATTTTAATTAACTCGCTAAATATATTGCAACAAATTCAGGGCTTCTGATTTGTTAAATGTATATTATTATTATTATGAAAAACCGCAAAAATACTTAATATACAAACTTATACATAACGTACAACATCTGGTTGGTATGTATAAAGCACCAGTATGACCTTGAAAAACGTTCCGATTTCAATGAGTCCTCGCATTTGCGAACAACCACAAACAACGATACTTCACTGAATTTCATCGTCTCCCATCTGTTCACCATGTGTCAATACGATTCATAACAAAACCGGAACAAAAAACAAAAGTTTATGCAGGCAAAGTGAGAACTAATTTATTGCCCACACGCAGCTAATATGAGATTACGGTTATTCATTCAATTGTTTTTCACCACTGACCTGCTTGCTTATAGCATTTCGCATATTTTGACGGCGATTTTGAAGATCGATTCTTTATAAAAAATTCTCAATTTTTGACAAATGAATTTTAATTATAGGGCAAGTTATATAATGTCAGCTTGAAAAGTAAAGCAATTTAATTTTAATTCCCTCCATTAATGCTATTTACTCAAGATAATTATAATATTTGTCTACATACATATGTACATCCAGGTTATTATCTTATTATTATTATTTGTTAAATCGCTCATACGTAATATTAATGATTGAATGTAGTGTATGGTGGTGCAATAAAATTACTCATCGTCTTTTTCAATCTTTTCATAATAATGTTTACTTTGGACCAAAGAATTAATAAAATATAATTTCTAAATGATCAATTATTATTCTTGTTTATTATGGCCGGCAAAAATAGATGTAATGGTTTTCTAAATGAAATTTGAAACTATTTGGATGAAATATGTATATTATAAATAAGTTTTATATCATTTGTCTTTAATTTCAATAAAAATCTTTTTATCGTTTATCGAATTGTAACTTTCAAATAAATCGGTGTTATTATGCCTACTACTGGTCAGATATGCTAATAACTTTGGCTCGATTCAAATTAAGATAATTTTTAATAACGTTCCAAGTCACGCTAAACAAAGCGTAACTGAATTTAGTTACAGATTAAACCCATAAAATAAAATATAGTCATTCATAAAAGTTAATGCTCAAAGCAATGAGATAATTACTATGTAAAACTATTATAATAAAGTCTAGTTAAATGACATGCGTATAAAACTATGATTATAGTTTGAAATCTAACAACGAATCTTATAACATTTTCTCCTTTTTCGTGTAAAAAAGTATATTGAGTAAACAAACAGCATGAAAATATGAGAATAAAAATAAATCGTAAATGTCAAAAGTTTCTTATTTGAGCTTTGCGTGAATAACAAGTGAAATGTGCTTCTTAAAATAAATGCAAACATCTGCACGCAGGATAAAAATACCAACTTGTATGTAAAAAAAAAAACAACAACAAAATAACAAAAAAAGGCACTGACCTTGTTTAACGGAGACATATTTGGAATTCAAGGCTGCTACAAAACTGGCTTGCGGCAGCGAATCTTCCAGCGAAAATAGCTCATCCTTAGTGACGCTTTGGGAGCGAGTTTTCAGCACCGCTTTCGATCCAATTGGACTCAAGTATGCGCCACTTCGGTCGCGTAGTGCGAGTTGGCCGCTGTGGTATTCGGCGGAGAAGAGACAGTCTTTGGTGCATGTGTCAACGAGTTTACCGCCACTTGATAGATACTTGTTGTTGCATGTGTGCAAAGCGTATTTGCCGGACTCGTCAAGTCGGAACTCAAGAGTGAACAATGTGTCTTCGCCCCATGGAATGTTAGCGTCTACGTGGATCTCATCTAAGTTCTCGGACAGATGAGCGAAACGTTTACGGCCTACGGAACGAAGGTTCACCTAAAACAGCACGAAACAAATCTCCGTTATCAATTGCATCAATATTGCACGAATGTAAATTGGTATTCATATGTTTGTGAAGCATGCAGAACATTTAAAATAATTAAATGGCTTTTTAACAATTTTAACAATTATTGTATGTACATACATACATACCAGTTAATGCTAATATCGATTAAAATTTTAAATAATTAAGAATAAGAAATTATTTATTGAACCTCATTTCATTTAAGCATATTCAAAGTGTATATACAATTGTCAATATCTACATTTTGCATGAAATTAAAAAATCACAAAAATCGCAAAAATTCATTATTTTCTTTCTCCATACCCGCTGAACAAAATTCAAGCAAACAACAACGAATACATACTATATGTATATATGTATGTAATAATAAGTAGAAAATATATAATAGTATACCTGTGGTCTGGCAGCGAGGTGTACATGCCAGAATTCCGAATCACCAGGTACTTTGGCAGTGCAGGTGAGTTTGTCGGAGCTGGATCCTAAGAAGTATCCACGATTAACATTACGGAGGGCCCAACGACCGGTACCATCCTCGGCAACGGAGATCTGGAATTTGCTTCCCGGGTCCTTTTCTTCAGCTTCACACGTTACGTTACCGAAAGAGTCGACGGCCAAGTATTTGTCCAAATGGGATCGCAAATAAATAAGACCTAAAAGCAAAATTCACATATTAAATAGTAAGCGAATATGTTTCAAAATATATGTAGGTATTTTCTATATCATTTTATTATTTTATAGTATCTAATATTTTGTACAATTCAAGTATCTACAATAACTAGGATGATACGTTCTTAGCTGTATTATAGATACAGTTATATCAATAATACGGTCATTATAGATTCGCACTATGAATTGAAACAGCTGCTATAATAGAGAACTCATGCATCATAACTTTACAGTAAATATATTTCAGTATTATTGTGGTTCTCAGATAATGACTAGGTACTGTATGTTCGATTTTATATTTCTTTCAATTTATAAAACCAATATACGTTTAATTAATTGATATATATATATATATATATATATATATATATATATATATATATATATATATATATAAAATATATATATATATATATATATATATATATATATATATATATATATATATATATATAAAATCGTATTCCTAAAGAATGTTATTAAAAACACAAAAATATATCAACAGGTAAAATATGAAACATGTGATATATATATAGGTATATATTTAAAGAATTATAAATCATAATGAACTTACTATCGCCCCCGTTAGCATTCACTGGTTCCAAGGTCCAGATCTGTTTCTTTTTTAGTGATGCACCATTGGCGTTGATCTTAAAACCGAATGTTTCGGCAGTCAAATAACGGAACTTGGAGTTGATGAGACCAATGGTCCAACAACCCTTCATCTGGTTTTGGGTGATGATATCACCGCAACCATTCAAATCTCCGTTGGTGTGCCCGTTCAATCCGTTCATGATTAATAGGAACTTGAAAATTTGAAGTGGATTTACTATAACAAAGAAAAACAAAACAAAAATCAATAATGAAATTATTCTCAGTACATTCAGTGCAATAAAGAATAATGTTATATATGTATGTATGTATCATACATCAATTTATAATGTTCCCGGAAATTTTTTTTTAGATTTTAACACCAAGATTAATTTGTAGTATGAACTCACACGTTGTAATTTTTACCTGACTAGCTTCAAAACAAGACTGACTAAGCAATCTTATGGGCAGTAGTATTTATACTAGTTTAGTGCCCCACTCTATGATTATTTCCCGATTATATTAAAATATATTAGCAAGGGTGAATGACAAAAAATCATTGATGTATGGAATTATAATTGTTATTAAAAATTAGGCGATATAGTTTGAATTTCATAAATTATTTAACTGTAACTGGTCATGGTGATATGCTCTTCAACCTAGAAATTCCTTAGTTTGTGAGGTTGCTTGCACGTTACCGCTGAATTATTGCATTTACATTTTATGTAGTTTAATCAGGATACATATATACATACATATGTACATATATCTGATAGTCTAGTTTAAATTTGATTCGTTTAGCTCCTTAGCTAACTAGATTGCTTATGAATATGATTACCAAAATCGTGAAGAAAACAAAAGACAAATCTAATAATAATTGTCTATGGACGTACATATTTTACAATCAGTAGGGATGGGAAATACTGCAAATAAAAAAAGCTGCAGTAGATATTATTATAGCTCCACGCGCATCATGAGAATTATTATTTTTTTTGTGGTCAAACGAGTTTCATAAACGATCCATTACAGTTTATTTTAAAACTTGAAAATGTCCTTAATGATAAAAATGAGTCACCATTAATATATAAGTTGGAAATGTTGTGCTGATAAGTGATAGCTTCTATCGGTTAAATGCATACAATTTCCTTTCAAAAATGATAATGAAACTAAAACTTGTTGTAAACAATTACGTACATACATACATACATCTATCTATCAGAAAAGAAAGTTATTTATGCAGACGATAAATCATCTGTTTCAATATAAAATAATCAATTTTTGTTTGTGCTAATACGTAAATCCAAGTTTGTTTCAAGACTGAACAGGCTTATCTTGAATGCTCGGATCCGTTCTATGAAATTGGATTTCAGAAGCCGTTCCATGTTTCACCCACGAGATTGACTTATACTAATAATAATTGAACATATTTCATGCCTATGAGTTTGCTATAACAGACGATTAAAAATTAATACCTACTCTTTGTAATGGTTTTTTATTCCAAATTAAAATAATCGGTACATTTAATTTGAAGGCAGTTGAGAGTGACCAAAGCTCATCCAATTAAATAGAATTTACTGAGTAAATACAAGGTAATAAAATGCAAATAGTAATGACAGCAACAAGTTTACCGGTCTTCCTATCAGATTTAACATGTGCAACGAATATATGCAACACGCAACAGTACTCAGCGGATAGGCCCCCGATGATACAGTATGTATTTTATTTCTGTATTATATTTAATTTAAATTGTACTTCCTGTATTGTTAAAAGTATACCTAAATGGCTTCGTTCGTATTGGAGAAGACAAATCATTAATGTGAAGTGAATGTGCCATCTTGAAAGTGCAAAACAATAAACGAATAGTGTAGGTAAACAAAGTTTAAGTGCAAATTAATGTACAATTGGTCTTGGATCGTGTTGTTGAAAGAAAGTCTTCCGGTGGTTCTTAGTACCGACTTATAGAAGTCACGTAAAAGACCTTTTACTTACCTTTAAACTGTATCCCAACAGTCAATCGCAGCTGCTCTGATCTTATTAAAAATTGCATTCAACAATAGAAAAGTAAAAATAAATATCAATTTTCAACATTCGATAGTTACTTGATGGTTGTAAAAACCATGAACAAAATTACTGCCAGACATAACAACAATAATTTTTGAAAATCTTAAAATGGCCATGCTTTCTTTATTTTCACTAAATGTAGTAGTAGTAGTAGTAAATCAACTACCACAACTTTAAAGGAAGTAAATTTAATTGTATTGTAGGTATATAGATAAGGGCGAGTGGAACAGACAAGAGGCGTTGTCTAGGTGTTGGATCAATACACAGCATCATCTTGCGACCATCAACCAAGGCTCGTTTGCTCTCTGACTTTGTGTACTATATATAGTAACACAATATGGACATATGTATATAAATATATATATATATACTATATATACGATACATACGAGGAACGTGTGGTAGGAAGCTAACGCACCCTGCCATCGGCCGTTGCTCTCACGCCATAGAATTTTGCTGGGATCGCTGAGGAATAAAATAATGTGCTTATCGTGATTACCTTCAGGATACAAAAGATCATATTATTTTTGTGCTACAAAACGAGCTGTATTGTCTATAACTCTGTTACTTCCTTATAAATTAGCATGTGCTGTCATATCATTTAAGATAAATGTAATTTTAAATCATTCCTTGCAAACAAAAACCAAATACGTTTCCGGAACTGACTAGTAATCTTATTTTAATTACGAATAACTATAAATTTGTTAGAGATGTCAATAATTGACTGGCTCTCAAAAAAATGCACAAAATTTAACTATTACACAAATATGGATTGGAATAAAAGCAAAATACTTATTCTTATTGGATTAGCAGGTCACGCTGGACATTAAATTAAATGGTGATATTTCGAACCTATATTGTAGGGGTACTTATATGTAGGTATGTATGCTGCCTCAATCGTATCACCCAGAAACATTAGGTATATACATTTCTTTAGAAGTTGTTATTTTAATAAAGAAAAGCTAATTTAAAGAGTTGTTAAGGAGTTTTATAAGAGAACAGTTAAACTTTATATAAAAACATCTGCAATGCCCCGCACTGAACTTTCTTAAACGTAATAAATATATTTTGCTTAGATAGGTAGGATATTATTATACTTACAATTTATTATTAATTATTATGCGAAATTATCAAAGTTGCCTAAAGATGAAAACACCAACCAATAAATAGGCAATTAAAACAAATTAATTAAAATCAGCCCATACATTTCAACTGAACAATATCTACCATACAAGATTGGCACTCGCTTTTGATGTTAAGTGTAAAATAGAAATATCGGTACATTCTAAAACGTGCATCAATTTTTATACAATGAACACTTAAAAACTCTGTACATACTACATACATTCTATCATCTACTTATGTATGTATGTATGTATGTATGTATGTATATTGGAAAGTCTCGAACGCAAAGCACCGTAGTCAGTCAACATTATATTATATACATACGTACGTATCTACGTATTTATGAACATATAACACGCATACCGAACTTAGTTGGGCTGAAAGAATGACCACAGGCTCGTTCCAATTAAGAGGAAGAGCATTTTAATGAAGACAAGGCGATGTATAATGAACAACATTGTACGGACCGATGACTCCACAGCACGCTCTGATTTTTATATACTCTGTATGTATATAAAGTTGAAAATTACTTAAACACGTATGCACACACCATACATATAAACACACGAGACAACCGTCAGATTAAGAGCACGAGCAGAATTACTGACAAACATTTGCAATTAAAATTTGTAGGATATCCGCTTTTCTATCTCTACAGCATCAGTTATTATCAGCAATTAATAAAAGTATCACAACAACGAAATATGCAATTTGCTAATTTCATACATTTCGATGCTACAATTCTAATTATAAGTTAGGATTAGAATCTCGTAGCAAATACAATAATTTCAAAATTGTAATAAGATACCAGAATAAAACATTTTATTTATTACTTTAATAAAACAAAAATAATCTTCGATGCAACTGGACTGGACTTTCTTATACGTTTAGTTGTTAAATTTAACAAATTATTTACTAATCGAATTTGGGTGTATTTTGTTTTTCTCTGTTCAACAGTTAACAGACAGAGTTGACTACTATTTATTAAATACAATTTCTCATATCTACGTAACTATGGCAATATAAATAAGACATGTAAGCCATTTCTGAGATGTTAGAAAAACCTTATAAAATGACTCGAGTAAACACGCACTTCCACTTCCAGTTTTTTTTTTTGCAAAGTTTTCATGATAGGTTTATACAAATGATAATTTTACTTTGATCCGTTTATGCTGTACAACGCATAGATGTCATTTTTTAATTAGTCAGACATGGTTCAAGGTAGATATTTTCGTTAAAATCTCGAGATCAATTTAATTATGCTTGCAATACTTACTCATTACTTCATATAAGAAAGGGAAAAGCAATCGTAAACATTATGAAGGTTTTTTCTTTTGTATTCACCTATAAGACGATATTTCTCTACGAATTAAAGATTATAAAATGTATGTAAGTGCCAATTATCGTATATGACCTTGACATACATACTACAAAGCTATAAATTATAAATTTGATTTTTTTTACAGCGTTCAAATTGTTTGATGAAAGTTGCAAAATTGTATCCAATATATTAATTAACGATGATTGGTTTTTCTACAGTATTGACAGAATTTTTTAGAATTCTTCTATCACTTAAAGATATTACCGTTACTTTATAATGTACAAGTGTCACTTAAGTTATACGTGCTTAAGTTGCACACACACACAATTCTATTTAGAGCTTATAGTACTAGTCTTTGAGTTTGCATCCATTTGTGTTTATTAAAACGCTTTCGTTTTAATAACAATTATTTTTTCTGAGAAGTTTAATTTTAATAAGTAGTATGTACATACATGCATACTATATATGTAGCGGTCGTTATCTTAAGTTCATAAGTCAATGCTAACTCTCGGGTCTCTGGAATCTATTATAAGATGAACAAACAAATAAACAATGGTTGCTGGTGATATTTATATATTTTATTTGTTTCAACAACAGTACCAGTTACAAGAAAAATGTTACTGCAATTCTAAAACTTACCAAAGTTACGTAGGTACGGAAATTTTTGCTTAATAAATCATATCAATGCCTGTCAATATTTTATCAAGGAAACAAAATAGACTTATATGATTTCGAATTTGATATTTATTGATTTGAGTGAGAAGAACATTTTCAAGTTCAAGCAAAATTTGTATTTTATAATCTTTCATATCTAAACAGATATACCAATTACAGTACCCCAAAAATTTCGACGCTATACCCGGCAGTCGGATTGACAGTAATACATATAATATAAATAGTATGTATGTATGTACATGGGTATATATGAAATAAGATCAAAGTGGTCATAACTCCAAAGTTATAATCAGTTTGTCGCTATAAGTGGATTTTACTGTGCATATGTATGTATGTATGTATAAGATAGTTTAATGCAGATATTTATTGATTTGAGTGAGAAGAACATTTTCAAGTTCAAGCAAAATTTGTTTTTTATAATCTTTCATATCTAAACAGATATAGCAATTACAGTACCCCAAAAATTTCGACGCTATACCCGGAAGTCGCATTGACAGTAATACATATAATATAAATAGTATGTATGTATGTACATGGGTATATATGAAATAAGATCAAAGTGGTCATAACTCCAAAGTTATAATCAGTTTGTCGCTATAAGTGGATTTTACTGTGCATATGTATGTATGTATGTATAAGATAGCTTAATGCTGATAATTTATTATTTGTCAATCAATGATTGCCATAGCATAAGTATGTAGAAAAATATTTATCATTTATTAAGTTAATTTGAAATTAATAAATAAGAGATAGATAAAGCTACTAAAATAGATTTAATTAGTTTTTCGACTGGTATAGTTAATAAATAAAATTTTTTGCAGAATTGCAGTCAATGAATTTATTTTATAAAAAAACTCTCAACGTTTCGACAAACACAGTTGTCTTCATCAGGAGAATCTTTAAGTTTAAGTTATACTTTGTCATTATAATAAAATAGACAGTCATGTTGTTAAAATATTATACACACATAATCTTCCTTAATTAAAACAATAAAAAAAAATTAGCTGTGATAATTTTTATATTTTATTAAATAAAGTCATTGACTGCAAACCTGCAAAAAAATTTTATTTTACTACTAAATTAGTTTTATAACTGGAAAAATTAAATGTTATAAGATATTTAATTAGTTTCTTTATCTTGATATCTATAACAAATAATTTAATATTATTATAAGTATAAAATTAATCGCCTTATTGAAAGTGGCATGATACTACGTAATTTATTAAATTAATTGAATTCTTTACTTATTAAATACTAATTGAAATGTAACGTTATAAGAATAAAGAAGACTATTATAGTTCATGACTGACTTTTAATTGGCATAAAACTATTATTTATAAAAACTTCAAATAATTAGATATTAGAGTAAACATATGTATATACAAAAAAAATATATATATATATGTATATATATATATTTTTTTTTAATCGGTGTTTTGCAACCTACAGATAGTTCTATATTATTATAAATGCTAGTATAATTATCTGTTCAACTTTAGTAGTTCTTCGGACAAAAAAAAAAATGAATGATTTTCTTAACTTCTTCATCCTAAAATTCGACCAAATCGGACATTACTTGTTATGTGCTGTGTGAATAAGACTTGAAGTGGATAGGTCAATACTTCTGTCTGGCGCTGTAGCGGCGTATACAATACACTCGCAACAGCCAACGTTCATGGTCGAGGTTGCGTTCTCTAACGGAGGGAGGCCGTGGCAATGAATGTTGAATTGAATCGAATGCCTGGCTTGGCCACGCAAACCAAACGAAACATTTTCCAATGTCGTTGCATCGTCGATTACTTCACCTTCGATCTATTTACGCACAGACGCTTACGTTAATTTATTGTTTGTTTCAGTGTGAACATATTCGTAGGGTGATTCTGCTGTTATTATTTCATAATTAATCGGAATTTATTCTAATTAATGCAATTTTTTTTTGTATGTTTTTATTCTGCCTGCTTACGACAATGTAATTTAATGTATAAGTTGGGTGTTAGAACATCAAAAAATGAGTATTTATCATAATGATAAATATCATGAAAATAAGAAAGTAATGTTATCACTATTATAAAAACATTTTCCGACAAGTAAAAAATTATACTATACCACTGCCTCATTTTTTTACACCATTTGAATGTTATGTGTGGCTGCGTAAATTTGCTTTAATGCTAGATTGATACAATAAATCAATTATTACATTCTAGTAATAATTACCCTAATTGCAAGAAATTAGTAACAAATAAAAAATATCTGACTATTTTTGAATTGACGTGTGTATGGTCTACAACCAAAACTGTTGAAGGTAAAATTATGAAACATTTATACATGGCTTCGCAAGAAAACCGTCTATTTTTGAAATGAGCATTTAAACCGGAAGTGAAGTAAAGTATGTACTAACGATCGCTTTGAATTGAATCGCATTTCGATTATTTTATAATATATTGAGTTCTAGTTCAGAGGAGTGTAAAAACACATTTGACACCTCCCGTGTTTGCTACTTAAAGCAATAGCATTATGTTTCATAAACCTGTTTACAAAACGTTTACCGTTTTATAGTAACTAACACTATTTAAATTACTTGTCCTTTATGTAATATCTATATAAACTTTTTATATAGGATACACTAATTTTGATTACGTAAAATCAATACGTAATGGTCATTCGCCTATGTCTGTATAAGGCCAAGATAGACATGCGTGCAAACAGGAAACAGCTCGACAGACCGGAACCGCTGTATGAACAAATCACTTCTAGCATAAGCTATAAGTATGTATGTATGTATTTATATATTCACTTAGGTATGAATAATATATACCTATATATGTTATGTACATTCGGTAACTATAATACAATTGGGGTGGCAGTGACCCATAGGATATTCTAAATATCTATTACCTATCATTGGGATTGAATGAAACGAATTCATTCGAGAGGGAAGAATATGAAATGTTGTTAAACAACATAGTATGTACATAATTCTAACAGTTTAACGCATAAGTATATTGTTTTTTAAATTTTTAGATTTATCGTCGCCAAGCGAAAAAACTTCATTAAAAAAAAAATGCCACATTTTTTTAAATAAATATTGATAAATGAAGAAGACATGAGGATACATTCTGTTTCAACTGTCAAAAATAATACATAAAAACACTCGATGCTGTTGGATGACGTTATTTGAATACCTTAGCCGAGTGTAATGACTTGACTGAGAAAATAATGTTTTCTTCAAGGTCGCCTTCGGTGAGTAGTTGTCATTAGCATACCTACATATACATTTACCTAACCTACCCACGGTAATCTTAAGTCATGAAATAGTTTCATCATTTTGTCTATATAACCATAGCGATTGGTTATAAGAATTAAAAATGGACTCTTGTAAACTTTTACGTCCATTGTTGATAGTTGACTACGACCAGATAAATTAGTTGAATTCACGAGAACGTAAGCATGCTTTATTATGTAGTACTAAAACATCCCCAATAAATAATATTTTTACAATGACTGTAGCTAGCATGAATCTTAGATTAAATAATGAAATTCTTATACGTAGAAGGGAACTAACCAGAGTGTTTTCATTTTTGTGAGGAACGCTTGATCTGGTACATAGAAAAATATGTATATTGTTTTATTTAAAACTATTTGTAGGCTGATTTAATTACTATGTAATTATGATTTTAATAAATAGGTACTGATAATGTTATGGTAGCTATTTTAAGTCGCTTATATCATGGTAAAACCACAAAATGACATTTAAGGAAGCGTGTTGGTGATAATAGCAAATAAAACTACTCGAAGCATGCTCTTATTAAAAAAAACACACACACACATTGCCAAACATCAATATTTAGCGAGCCAATAAAAACGATACGATATTGCTTCGAATAATTCAAATTTATCTCACGAATTTTAAATATGGCTTATACGTCACCGGCTACACACAAAGCCACACCCTTATATTCTTCAATTATTATAATCCCAGAAAGAACATTTTCATTTTGCAGATTATTACATAGAAATATAATTTAGATATGATTATGAGATTACAAGAAACAACTTTAAACATTTATTGCAATTATCGAATAAGATAAACATACTAATTTAAAAATTCTTAAAACTTATCAACGTCTTTTTATTTAAATATTCTAAAAAATAATAATCTTTTGAAAGTATGTTCATTTTAATATTGGATTCAGTTATAAAATTAATTTTAATTAATTTACATCAAACACTACAGGGCTCTTCATTTTTAATTAATAAGAATAAACGACGAATTTATAAAAAATAAAAATAGATACGTTTATAAATAATACATCTACATATCTGTGAATAAAAAACAAAGATACATGTTCAGGATATTGTTAAACAAATAGCCATTGATTTCAATACAAATTCCCTACAATTCTTCATTCAAATTTAGATTGTATTTTAAACAAACCTTTAGGCAAAAGAATGCTAACTCACCTTTGTTAAAACGGACACAAGTAAAAAGTAGAGTTAGTAGTAACTTTGAAGCACTATAAAACACAACGTAAGATTGTTTAACAAATGAGAATAAATCGTCAGTATTCTTACAACACACGTTCACTGCAGACTTTGTACTCCGAACACACACAACTCTCGACTGGCTTTAAAACAGAACGGGACGTAGTATTTATACCATGGTAGGGGTAAGTATTCCAGTATCCCACCCAAAAATGTTCACTTTGATTTTTTAATGTTTGCACATTAATTTATATTGCATTTAGTAAACAAAAATTATTTTATACTTTATGAACCTTTCTATTCTTGTGAGTGCTCATGATTATTTCATAAATGTTTGGTGCTTTAGTCGCGTACAGTAATTATGGTAAATTAGTTGATGTATAAAGTTTACAATTATCGTTAGACCAAATTACAGAGGCCTTACTTCTTATACGACGTAATAAGTAAATCTTGAAAAAAATCGACCTCCAGATTTTAACAGAAATACATCTTTAGAATTTTATTTAGTACTATTTCTGTTAAAATATTGACAGATATACCTAGTCGATGAGATGCATGAAACTTACATTTATTCACCTCAGTATCTATGGCAACATAAATAAGAAATTTTCTTCTACATCGATATTTTATGCAGTACAGTTTTTACAGTTCAAGCAAAAGTTAATATTTTACCATATAAATAAACCTATTTTTAATGTTATTGCAACCGTTTCGTAAAATGAGTAAACATGCTTTTTTTTTAGTTTCAATACCTAGGTATTCATTTTTTTAAAGTATGAGTTTCATGAAAATAATTTCGTCAGATTTAGCTGCAAAGTGCTAAAACACACATATGTATATGTATGTATGTATGCTTATGAAATAGGTATGCAGTACTACCTACGCCAATACTTTATTATTGTTTATAAAGCAATTTTATTTTAATTTTTTTTTTTATGTAGGTATACATGATTTAAATTTAAAGCACGTAGGCAAATAGCTAAAACGTTACACTTCTGGATGAAGATTTAATTTTTATTTTATTTTTAAGTAAATATATGCTTTCAATTTTACCGTCATTGTTAGACTTACTGCTTAATGCCATTCCATTTTTCTTCAAATTGTCTGTAATTAAAATATACATAGGTAGTATTTATAAAAGTTAGTAATATTTAAACAAAATAGGTTTATTCTAAAATTCGCTTGGTAAAATGTGTATTGTTCATAAAGGGAAACCTGAGACCAGAATGCTTTGATTATTATGGTCCATCAAAATACGTATATATAAAATTATTATGCTTATATGTAGCTACATATGTATGTATGTACTACATACATAACCTCCTGCCTATCCCCATCGACAATTGCTATACATTTGTATGTACATACATACATACTTATGTTTCTTATACTTTTATTTTTATGGATTAATTGCACATATTCGTTAATAAATTAAATTAATGTCAATATTATGGGAATTTTTTTGAAATTTAGTGGAAAGAAAAATATACATACTAGACAGATTTACATTGTCTTGCCACAAAAAATTGAAAAAAGCTGAATATTTTCATTACTTACTCCAAACCTGAGTCTAGTAATAAATCCAATAATAACAACTAAATCAAGAGATAAAGCGATAAAATGTGTATCTCACTGAGAACAGAACCAGATAGAAAAGCATTACGGAGTTATAAGTATGTATGTATTAATATAGGTACATAAATATGTTTGCTAAATGTCATAACTCACCTTCAAATTTATCTATGCAAGTTCTGACACTACTTTTTGTTACTTTCATCGTATATTTCTCTCGCATTCTCCTACGAGTTTTCATTATTACATCTTTTATTTGCCTTGGTGTTATTGTATACACATTTATCATAATATTAGTTGTAGATGTTTTTGGAGTCGTTTGTGTGTTATTCGAGACGAATTTTTTTGTATTATATACTTTTCTATTTTTGCCATCCACTAACAACTTACTGTTATTTGCTATTTTATTCTTGTTAAACAAAGTTTGACTTCGTAATAGTGGGGGAATCTTGTCTTTTCGTTTTAAAGTTGTTTCAAAAATTTTATTCAGTCTAATTACTGGTGATATAATACGAATATTTTCCAGTGGAACTCGTTGTTCATTTACTGATGATATACATCGTTTATTTGCGGATGAAATACTATGTTTATTTATAGGCGATATACTTTGCCGAATTACTGGCAATGTACTTTGTTGATTTGCTCGCAATATACTTTGTCTCTTTACTGGCGATATACTTCTTCTGGTTACTGGCGATATACTTCTTCTGCTTACTGGCGATATACTTTTTCTACTTGCTAGCTTACCAGAATGATTTGGATTCCGGTTGAAACATAACCGATTAAATTTATCAATGACACTTTTGACTGATTGTTTTTTTTGTAATGCAGAAAATCGTGTTTGATGATTGTCTTTTATGTAGTTCAAATTTGGCTGAATATGTTTGCTATTCCATTCACGTTCTTTATCATCATGTTTGTAATTGTTATTTATGTGAAGGTTTAATATATTTTTATCATTTTTGTCCCACAAATTCTGGTTTGCGTACTGTAATTTCTGTTGACTTCTTGGCATCATCTCTTTTAACTGTTAGAATAATTTTTTTCTAACTGTTGGAATTTCACTAAATGACTATGACTAAATTTATTCGTTATTATCTTAAACATATCTGACACAACATTGTCATCATATAAATAAATGAAAGAAAATTAAACTGTTCATAAAACATTGAAAAAACAAATACTATAACAATGTTTATGGATTCCTTATTATTTTATAAATTATGACTATGAGTGTTTTATTATAGGTATGTATGTATGTATGTATATGTATACAATATCAAAAGCACCCAACACTGGGTGCTTTTACTTATACGAAGTAGCTAAATCAATTAGATAGTGAGGATAATATACATACATACATACAAGTTTTTAAAAGTTCAAGAATATATATATATAATTTTTCATAATCATAATGGTAGTGCTTATGCCCAGAAATATGTCAATTTACAAATAAATAGAATACTTTAAAGAATATATTCTTCACCACTACAATATTTTGAATATTCTTTACTACTAACCTTTAAAACACTTCTATCTCAATCAATTTTGTACAACCGATGTCATATGTCAGAAAGATAATTATTTTAGTGTTTCCTGTTAATATACCTATTGATTAATATGCATGGTTGAGATGATTTCTTGAATATAAATAGTTTCACCTATGTAACTAAGGCAACATAAATATTAAATTTAAGATTTTTACTTTCTTATACGGAGTAGGTATAAGTAAGTATTGTAATCATGAAAAATTTCGATCTCGAGATTTTAACGGAAATATACGTTTTGACCTTCCCTGAATCGATTCCGACTATTTTTGGAATGACGTCCGTCTGTGTGTGTGTGTGCGTCTGTGTGTGTGTGAGCGCTCTACAGCCCAAACGGCTAAAGGTAAAATTATGAAATTTTAAACTTAAGATTTGTATGTGCCTGGCACGAAAACCTCCTATTTTTGAAAACCATATTCCGACCGGAAGTGCATGTTTACACTAGTCATTTTTTGCAGTTTCTGCAATTACTCAAAAATGGTTACAGTTACAGAAATTTTTTGTGAACAAAAATTAATGCTATTTATATTTAGCACAACTTTTGTTTGAATCTTTTTTCCAAAAAAAGTACTGGTTTCAAAATAAATTTTTGCTTATTATATATATTGTTACATAAATCGTATCATCTGCGGCTGTCAATTGTTTAACAAAATAGACTTAAATAATTTGAAGTTTGACATTTAATATTTATTCTAAGAAACATATTTAGTGTAAAAGCGATCTAAAGGTTAGAACAAATATTATAAATTAGAAAAATAATGTAACTACGATATGGTTTAACCCATATGCGGATAAGAAAGTTCGGTGCATGACACTGCAGATATTTAATAGTAATTTTCTTGTATTTGATATACATTTTGAAGATATATAAACATGAATGAAAATGAAGTACATATTTTCACACATTTTAGGTGCATTTCGTTAGACAGCAGTTTTATAACTTGATACAATTTTAATGTTCTATAACTGAATTTTCTAGATAAGTTTGGATAGAAAAGATAAAAAAAAAATTCAAATTTGTAACAAAAGAAGAAGCTAAGGGAATGTGGCTGTAAATTACAAAACGATTTTTAAGTTTTGTGCAATCCATAATCACGTATGTGAGTAAAAAATAACTGTTAACATTATTAACTATTTTTGTTCAAACTCAAGTATTAACTTTCTAAATTCGGTTTATTGGACTTTTCTGCTTTCGTTGAGACAAAGCGTGTAGTTACAATTGGAGGAAAATGATTTACGATACTGACCGCAAGGCAGAACGAGTGTTGCACCTTTGAATTTTTTTATCCTTTCTATCCAAATTAATATAGAAAATTCAGTTATATTACATTAAAATTGTATCAAGTAATAAAACTGCTGTCTAACGAAATACACCTAAAATGTGTGGATTTAGAATATATACTAATATACTTATGGTTTAATACTTAAATATACTTATATATTTATATATATATATATATATATATATATATATATATATATATATATATATATAAATAAAATAGATTGGTGTTTTATATGTTAATTGCCTCATTAAACTATATATGTCGGTTGGCTGCCTACAAATTCTACTATTATTATATTAAACAGGCGCACTGTAACTATAATAATTATTATATTAACATATACAATCAAACTTAACACAAATTATAACCTTCGCATTGTAAAATGCGAAACAAACGGCATAAAGGCAATTTTGGTATCGTTAAAATATTTAATACACCAACAAAAAAGAATAATTTCAGCATGATCTAATAGATACGTTTTAAAATCAAATCATTAAAATGATCCCTGTCGTTTTTTTATTTTTGGTTTCGAGACTTGAAAACGTTGACAAGTTCAATCGCAGAAAAAAATAGATGGAATGTCGAATACGGTAACCACTCAAATAGCGTTAAAAAATATCGTTAATTTAAAACCCTTTACATTCTTTCACTTCTTTACAATCTTTCGCCATTCAACCCTACACACTTCTTTCGCTTCATTCAAACTCATTAAATTATTCATACACGTTCTTGTAAACCGGTGAGTGGCAATAATAACTGTACCTAGTAACTTTCCATAAATATACATACATAAATAGAAAAACTTATACAGGCTGGACTTCAAATTTTGATTGGATTTAGTACGTTTATAACCTACCTAGGTATGTATGTATGTATGTATGTACATATATACATATACAAATGTCAGTGTTCGTGTCAACACGTAACACACACTGTTGCCCACCGTATCTCATCTAGGTATGTATAACTGTTCTAATTATTTCCTGTCTGTTAATCTCTGAACACGTGCTAACAAGTCTAGAACGCGTATTTGTTCGTACCAAGCTGCTAGTGTAGTGGTATTCAATTCTATTAATGCCTTTCCAAATTTCATCGTCCGTAAAAACCACGAACCAAGCAATCTTCTAATTATCAAATTTATATTCGGCGTATCATATACAGTTACATACTTATATTAAATTGAATATAAATGTACAAAAAGGATATGCCTATTCTTCGTCGGAGTATTTGACTAACTTTGATAAAAATGTGTAAAAATATGACATCAAATTGAGCGTCACCTTATTATTATTTAGAGAATAATCTCAATAAGTCTATCTGTACCATATGTAGGGTCTATGCTTCGAAAAGATATTTTGTACTTTCGGTTTTTATATTCTTATCAAAAATAGGAAGTCCTACATAATTTAACCGGCATATATACACACAGGGAGACGTCGTTCCAAAAATATTCTATTTCGACTCGGGAAAGGTGTATTTCTTTTAAAATCTCAAACAATATGTATGTATTGGTTTGTATAAGGAATTAGAGAAATAAATTCAATAAAATATATTTATTTATATTAAAAATTATACATCCACATTTAAATCAACTTGAATTCCAAAACCACCTAGTAACACAGAATCACCATCGACATAACCTGCAATTTCTAAAATTTTCATTGGTGACGGTACCGAGAATATATAATTTCTAAAATCAAACAAAATATATTATAAATAAATATATATATATAAATATAATTACGTTCTTGTCCAATTATTCGAAATGATACCAAATTTAATCTGTTCCGTAATCAGCGAATGTAACGGATCTTGATTGGTGATCGGTGATACTACATAATTATCATAGTAATAACGTCGTATATCATGAGTTTGCGTTGTTAAACGAAAGTTATAAATTCTTCCCATTCTGTTTCTCATTAGAATGATGATATTTAACTCGCCTTTTGTATCATTAATATTTTTTGTTATGCATGATACAGCGACATTTGTTTTTACATCAATACTGCATGTAAATAATTTATTTATCTTGTCCCCTGAAACTTTTGTAATTGCATATGATGCAGTGTTTGGTTTACATCCGTCAACGTATATTTTAATACAAAAACAATTTTCATCGATACTGTCAGTTATACAATTGTTCTCACCGCAATGGACTGGTCTTGTTAAAACCAGTTCTTGATTATTTAAATTGTACGCATTCTGTAAATAAATAATGGCTAGACGTTATATTTTACATTTCGTTTTGGTGTAAATCCTTACCTTGTCTGCTCCAAGATAAAACGTTGTAACAAACGGTTCAATAATCGGATGTGTGTAAAGATATGGAATCAAATTTAACCAAAAACCATTATCTCTTTGGCAGAAATTAAAGAAGAAATTGTCACCACAATCCCTAGGCATTCTTTCATGTGTCCAGCCAGGAGCAAATATCGCCATTGACAAACCGGCTTTACGAATCAATTCTGCAGCCTTAAACGAGAATATAGATACATTAAATATATATATACATACATACATATTAATTATATAAGTAAGAGTATACCGCATTAGAGTTAAAACCACCTCCTCCATAACAATTCCGTCCAAAAACATCAATACCAACGAAAACGTCTAGAACACGAAATCCTGCGTTTTCAACCGATCTTTTTAAATTATTTTTATTCCACGTATAGTTTAAGAAAATTCCGTCACATACGTCAAAGAAGCATCTATGCATATCAGTTTTATAATAAGAAATATTACAAACTTATCATTAATAGCAACTTACTTATTGTTATCATTTAATTCATTTTGCCATTTAAGAGATCCATTTTTAATGACACTATCATACCACAACACTACAAATTCAGGATTGATTTTATGTATTTCGGTCGTTAAATAATTAATAAATTCAACCAATCGTACAGTATTAGATATTTTATTCTCAATATTTAACAACCATCCATCAAAAGAATTGAGAACAGCAATATTTATTAGAGACGTGGCAAAATCGTGCCAACTCTTATCTGATTGAAATATTTCTTCACATATTGTTTCACCAATTGTCTCTTCAGTAATAACTGTTCCTAAAATTCGATTGTTAAAATCAGATTTCAATATATATGCTATTCGTGATCGAAATTAACAACTCGCTCTCTGGCGGTGAAACTAATGTACTACAAAAATTGGTCATTACGCCCGGCATTAATGTACCAAACAGCTGTTTGTTCCACTAATGGCCAGCTGTCATTTTTTTATAAATATCCAAGGAACAAAATATCTATCATATTTGACGAAGTAAATTCTTCGGATAATTCACAAATACTTTGTAAATAACAATTACAATCAAAATACACTTTTAAAGAACACAAAATAAAAGATTCAGACTCCAAGAGTTATTCGTTTTGGCAAAGAACATTTATAATCAGTTCACTTTAAAAGATATTTCACTTTGCTGGCTTTCGCGTGTCCAATCATAGCCTCTATCTCAACTGTCATATACGTTGGTCATTACGCCAGGCATTTTTATTAACGCTACTAGCGCCGCCAACGATAATTTCGATCACGAATACGATTTCATGAATAAGAACAGAGCAAAAATTAAATGCGTGATGCACGATTCTCTTTTAAATTCGAAGGTTTCGAGACTTAATATTATCAAATCAATATTAGTTACTGGTTGGTACAGTTTTTTTTTAAATATTTTATTTACCTAATATCTTAACATTATTTTTATGGGCAATTTTCACCCATCCCGGCGGCGGAATAGTTATCAAATGATGGCTAAAATATATAAATATATCAATTTCATTCCACCTATAGAATGTATAACCATTGCCGATATCGCAGCCATCAATAAATCTGTAATTTATAAATACGAAGCAGAGAAATATTAGGTATCGAAATAGAAGATGAGATAATATTTTGTTAATGTGAAACAAATATCATATCAGAAGATGAGACGTCACCCCATTACATTACACATCACAATATATACAATGCATCTACGCACTACATATATCTATATTACGGTTTTGCACAGAACTTACTTATCTTCTAAATAACCACCTTTCATATCATGGCACACTATTGTTTTCGGTGTACTAAAGCGGTCCAATCTTTGTTTAGAATGAAATTTGTTTATATCTATATGGCATTCGTCTAAAAAGTTGGGCGCGACGAAAGAATCTCTTTTAAATTTGTGCGCATTATTTGAAGGCAAGACTGCGTCTTTAAATAATAATGCGCTATTTAATTCGGAGATGGGCGAACAAATATTTGTCATATCTATAATTTATAGAGATTAAGAATGATATTATTTTCGCCTCAATCATAGCAATTTTTTGTTTATAAATTAAATATTCGCCACATACCTTTCTCTAATTTAACCTTCTTTACACCTATAGTATTATGTTTACTGCTCATATTCACTACGGCAGTTGCATTGCAACTATAACCCGCAAGTCGATAAAAATAATCGTCAAGGAAAAATATAATCTTATCAGGAAACCAAAATTATGCTAAAACTTAATATATCCACAATGCACTTTATCAATTTTGTTTACATTTAAGTATTTAAAATGTAACATTAAATGAGACCAACGTTGCTTTAACAACAATGATCGAAACATAAACATAACCAACAAAACAGTAGATTGACCCTGATTGTATTCAAACAAATAGACAGAAACGTAATTGTAACTCATGTAAACGTGATGTACACACATACATGAAATCATAGATAATACATAAATAAATGTATTCGATTAAATTTAAAGAACTGATTGTTATAATACGCAAACAAAGTGAGCACGTGAAAAACGACGCGGGGTTCAAAAATGTTCGCGTTCAACGCTGAGAGACATGTTAACCTTATGGCGAGAATCGGCGACTTATTTATTTTGAGCCATTACACCTGTATTTGTCGATGAATCAATGAAACAAATCAATATGTTAGGGGCAATAGAATAACCTTTATGCTATTGTATGTATACAATGGCGAACATCTTTAATAAAGCTATATTTTCAAATTGAAAATTCATTTTATGTTAAATGCGTTACTACGCATGCGCAATATGCAGCGTAGGTTTGGTTTTGTTGTAAAAATACAACGAAACCAAACAAAGCAAGTTTTCGTGACCGAAATTAACCGCATTATTAATCATTAATCATCAATTGATTCACATATTTCGAAAAAAGAATTATCTATCATATTCCAGTCGTAGTAGTTTCTTCGGTAAACACAAATAATTTGTAAATAACTATGACAATCATGATTCACTTCAAGAATGATCGTTTTGGCAAAGAACAAATATCGAATTGGTTGTGTTCAGTACGATTCACTTCGAGCGTCCAATCATAGCCTTTTCCTTGATGTTTGTTAACGCCCTTAACGATAATTTCGTTCTCAAACATCGTATTTTATTTACGATTATTTTATTGATTTCACCATGGCAATAAATAGAAATAATTTGTTATATATAATAACACGTTAAAGTCCTTTTGATTTCTGTACTTTTTATATTAAAATGAATGCTGAAGTAAATTTGGAACATGATATTGATGATTTTTCATCTGGATTATTGGAATATGATGATAGGACTCCACCACCTCTACCTACACCAGAAAAAGAGTAAGTACAAACTATTTCAATCACGAAGCAACTGCCATAGGCGTACGCACAAAATGTGTAAAGTTTAGCGAAGTTTTACGAATGGTAGATTTATTTTATGCAAAAATAAAACCCGATAATAATCTAGTGTTCAGTTTAATATACAATAAATATCTGCAGTGTCATGCACCGAACTTTCTTATCCGCATATGGGTTAAACCATATCGTAGTTACATTATTTTTCTAATTTATAATATTTGTTCTAACCTTTAGATCTCTTTTACACTAAATATGTTTCTTAGAATAAATATGAAATGTCAAACTTTAAATTATTTCAGTCTATTTTGTTAAACAATTGACAGGCGCAGATGATACGATTTATGTAACAATATATATAATAAGCAGAAATTTATTTTGAAACCAGTACTTTTTTTGGAAAAAAGATTCAAACAAAAGTTGTGCTAAATATAAATATCATTAATTTTTGTTCACAAAAATTTTCTGTAACTGTAACCATTTTTGAGTAATTGCAGAAACTGCAAAAAATGACTAGGGTAAACATGCACTTCCGGTCGGAATATGGTTTTCAAAAATAGGAGGTTTAAGTTTAAAATTTCATATTTTTCCCTTTAGCCGTTTGGGCTGTAGAGCGCTCACATACACACACACAGACACACACACACACGCACACACACAGACGGAGGTCATTGCAAAAATAGTCGGAATCGATTCAGGGAAGGTCAAAACGTATATTTCCGTTAAAATCTCGAGTTCGAAATTTTTCATGATTACAATACTTACTTATACTGCGTATAAGAAAGTAAAAAGAAAATAAGTATATAACCGCAGTTAAAATGAAATTCGAATATTAGCATATATATATATTTTTTAATGCTTTGGCATCTAACCAAAAATAATTTTTTTTTAGAAAAGTGTCATATATTACAATAACTTTTATTAAATATATTCGCGAAAGGGTAAATTTTTGTTAAAAACTAGAGATCGATTTTTTTCATGATTACTTCGTAGAAGAAAGTAATAATTTTAAAAATGCATGCATGACTCAAATTATAAAGACTACCATTATAGTTTTGTAGTTTTTATTATTTAAAAATATCAGCACGTAATGTTAACAAGTATAAATGTTGAATAAAAAGGGAAAAACAATTCATTCTCTTTCATACATACATACAGATCGTCACACCTATTCCAACCAATGGGGTGGCAGAAAACTCTTATTCTAAGTCCATGTTTTTCATAAAAGTATAGTCCTTGTTTGAAAACGTCGTATTTTTCATTCCAAGTAAAAAATTCAAATTCACAACAATAATATATGTATAGTACATCTGCTGCCAATAATGCTCAAATACTAATTACTTTCGTTTCCTAGAACTTCTTGAAAAATATTATTAATTATTTTTCAGATTGGGAGATGGAACAATGCTTGCACCTGATCATCCACTTTTGGCGAAGTTTCAACAAGTGCTTAAAGAACAGCTTGAACGTCAAGTTCAGAAACTTTCAGACGAAGTCACTGAACTTGTAAATAAACAGCTTCTAATTGCAGTTTTAATTTTAAAAATACAATGTTTAGCTTGTATGTTATTTTTTAAATTGTTCATAGGAAGTAGACATAAAGAAAAAATCTAGTGATCGCGATGCTTTAGGAATTTCTGTTTACGATGCTCAGCAAATGGTAGCCAAACAACATGAAATGATCGATAAATATACAGCTGACGTTCGAGTATTGATATCTGATCGCGAGGAGTTAGAAAACGAGCTTACTTATATGCGAAATGATTATAAAAAACAGAAAGACACTTTCAATCAAGTAGAGCAAAAAGGTACCTTATTTATTAAACAATATTTATAAGAATGGCTTTCTTTCAAAAGCACTACTGCTGTAAGAAAGTGTCCCTCTGAAGTAGGGTGTTCACCATCGAACGAGGTAGGCAGGAAAGTGTGCGGAAAACCTCGCGTGCATCTAAATGAATTGTGCAACGTCCACTGAAGCCGCTAGGAGTCGAGCGGGTATGTAAACTCTTTGCTGTCCCGCTTGAACTCTATCGGCTAGCCTTTCCGGTTTGATAATTCTTTTTTTTTTGTCTCTGTCTAAAATGGTAAAATTATGAAATTTTAAATTTAAGATTTGAATATGCCTGACAAAAAACATCTAATTTTTGAAAAATCCCTATATTCAAACCGGAAGTGCTTGTTTACTTCAGTCATTTTTTTTTTGCGGTTTCTGCAATTACTCAAAAATGGTGGCAATGAAGCTGTAACAGAACTATAGCTTATTTTGAACATGGTATTATTTTATCAGAAGCGGAACTTCGAACAGAAGTTGAGACAGTAAGCTATATGATGACCCAAATGACCGAATGGGAAAATAAATTGCAAGCTGACTTAGCTGTTAACCAACGAGTTTCCGATAAGACGAAACTGGATAAAAAACAGTTTGCTGATGAGAAACGGAATCTTGTAAGAATATTTGTATATATATAGTCTATCATTAAGGCTTATTTGTATATGCTCTTACTTTATTAAAACTGTTTGGCCACTTTATTTTGTGTACGATTATAATCCGCGTAAAAGTTAGCGACACATTGAAATACTTTCTGAAGTTGTTAATTATTAAAATATAAATAAACAGTTTTCAACCTTGTATGTACATACTTAGCAATTCTATTCATTCATGACTTCCTAGCACTACATACCATTTGCTTATTTAAATTAAATCTCTTTATTCTATTATGATAACATAAATTTTATGCAAATATTTTTTAGGATTTCTTAATTTACAAATTGATGACCGAAGTATTTCGTTTGGAAAATAGTTTAGAACATTTAGATATGCAACTAGATGTGAAGGAAGAAGAAAGAGAAACTCTAGCCAATTCGATTGCGGATGCAAATGCTGAAATCGAATCATTGGAAACAGAGCATAGACGTTTGATGCATTCATGGAATTGCGTATTGGTCGCTATTGGTCATCGAGACAAGGCATATCTAGCTACTAAAAAAGAATTAGAGTGAGTCAATTGGTTTAGTGTACAATAAACTTGCGCTTTAGCTCTTAGCCTCTTTTATGAATATGTCGTCAGAGAGAAAGATATTAAAATACACATAGTTACTCATTACACCACGTTTTCTAAATGTCAAAAATGTACTTTACTTGATTGTTTTTCTGTTAAATTATTGACGGGCTTAGTTGATACGTTTTTAAATATTATTTTATGCATTACGTAACCATAATTAAGAAATTACAGTTGGTCTTCTTGGTCTAATTTGTTTCTACCAAGCTGCTTTTCAGCATAACAGCCAGCCTATATGACAATATTGTTATGTTTAGGCGATACGCTCTAATTTAGGTTCCTTCGTATTTTTCAGAAAAGAGCAAGAAAATTTGCGTACCATATTGACAGAAATTACTTGTGCAAGGAGACAGTCAAATGAGGAAATGGCGCAAAATGAACAACTTACGTTATTCAAAGGGCGTATAGATACGGATAAACAAACAATACAAGCAAAAATGACAACAGAAACCAACAAATTTAACAACTTGGAAAAAAAATTAATGGAAACTCAAGATATACTAGCTCAAACTGTTAAAGATTTAGAAGAAATTACTCTTGTATGTAGAGCCATCCTTAAATTGTATTTTATATACGCATATATATTATATATACATATATATATATATATATATATATATATATATATATATATATATATATATATATATATATATATATATATTATTTCATTTTTTTTCTGTATGTTACCATAGATTTTAAATATATTAAATATTCTAATTAGTTCATTATTATAGGTATAATATGAATTTATTTTTATAGGAACGTAAAATGAAGCAACAAGATTTAGATTCGATTCAACGAGAATTTGAACGAAATCAATTACTGAAAAATGAATTAGAAGATAGAATTCTTACTCTGTTGCAACAACAAATTACAAGTGATAAAATTACAAAATATATTAATCAAACCATACGTGAACAAAGAGAAAAGAATCGAGATTTGGTTTGTAGCAAACCAGTGACAAGTAAATGAATAATAATAAAGCATAATAAATTTCGATTTAATAGGAAATACAATTGAATATTGTTGAAAATAAAAACGCCAATACTGCTGTTGCAATAGAACATCAGAAAATTGCGAATGAAGATTCGACACGAGCTCTAAATGAAATACTTAATCAAGAACGACAAGCAGAAAAAGAAGTTAATTTGAAAAATACAGAATTGCATACAATTATCAATGAAATCAAGAAAAAGCAAATAAAATCTGACACTGTCAATAAAAAGTGCGAAGAATACATTTCGAAATGTGGCGTAAGTTTAGATAACTATAAATTTATATATTATTTGGAACAATCAGTAGACTTCACTTACTCATCTTGTTACTGAAACATTCTAATAAGTGTATAGATTCAGTTATGACAAATCATTCCTCATCTTACAATGATATAAGTTTGCATTTAATTAGAATTTAAGGGAAACAATTTTTATGTATGGGATAGGGTATTACACTATCACCACAGCAAGTAAAGATCAGAGATCTAGAACGACACATATCAGAATTGGATGATAAAAATCAAAAATTAAAAAATTTTTGGTTAAGACAACAAAGTTATATAATTTCGTTAAAAGAGCAAAGACAAAAACAATTATATGAAAAAAATCTCATGCAAAAACGTAAGGATCTAAAATCTATATGCTTATTATTATACCATAGTTTATTTTTCTAATTTTACAGAAACTATGTTGTTGGAGCAACAGAATTTAAAATTGGAAGATGAACTTGAAGAATTAGATATGCAAGAACGAAGAGCGGATCGTAATATGTCCAATATAAAACTCAGAATTGATAAAATTAATCTTGAAATTATAAAAAAACGAGATAGAAAAGATATACTAGATATCAATAATGAGTCATTTCGTCATGAATTTGTTCAGATATTAAAAGTATTTAATATTCATGCAAATTTCGCAACGCAGATGTTATGAAGTTATATATTTTAGGAAGCCGAATTAGAATGTATCGAATTAGAATCAGAGTTGATGGATTTGGAAGAAGAAAAAGATGCAATGTCTAAAGAACTTATTGAAACAAATCGGGAATCTTTAGCTTGGGAACGGAAGTTAAAAATGGCATTAGAAACTAAACGATCTATTGCTCAGGAAAAAGGAGCTGAAGGTGAAATTGGTGCAATGAGAGCAGAAATACATCGCATGGGTGTTAGTAATCTTTTATATAGTTTGCAAACATTTTTTTTTTTCGATTTCTATTGCCAGTTAAGAATTTATCCGTTAAGCTTTGTACTGCCAGGCTTTTCAAGAAATCGTCTGGAATTGAAGGATATGAAATCCTGAACGAACAGGAAATGTTGGCTTCCAATTCTTGAAGACTCTTTCAATGTTTGTTTTTCTGTTGCGTGTGCGTATGCCTATATCACATCGTTTTAGGCAGAGAGTGCGATATGTCATAATAATGGATGTAGCATTTTCTGCTGATGACCATTCATTCGCTTTTGTGGCTGCTTCAAACTGTTTGTCCAGAAAGACTTGCTATCAAATGTTGGTGACTTTATTTGCACTATTGCCTATGTTTCATGACAAGCGGTTGGAATATTGGTTTGTCGTTATCTCGAACTCAAATTTTTTGATGTTTGCTGCGTTTCAATTCAAACCGGAAGTTCATGTTTACTGTTTACAAGCAAATGGCTATTGACAATTCTTCTTACTTCGTTTATTTTTACATAAATCGTATCATCTGCGTTTGTCAGTTCATTAACAAAAAAAAAACAAAACAGACTGCAATAATTTGTAATTTTACATTTAATATTTATTGCAAGCAATATATTTAGTTTCAAACGTTAGTAAAATATTAAAATTTAGTAGAAATAATATGAAATGATATGAGATAATCAAAATGGGTATAAGAAAATTCTGTGGAACCCATTGCGGAAATTTTTTCTTATCATTTTCTGTGATTTTTTCTTTTACTATCGAGATTTCGCAGGTCTGTGGTTAAAATGTGACGTTTTAGGTACGGCACAGTCAATTACGCAAAGCACAAGAAAAACTAATTCAAGATTTAAGCCATTGTATATCCAGAAGAGAATTTATAGTAGTAAATGCGGAAGCAACGGAAAAACGTTTATCCCAGGGGGGCAAAGTCAGCAATCGAATGAGTTTCAAGCGTAAATTAGAAGATATGAAAATGAAAATTATGAAAACTGATAACGTAATTATATTCCTATTACATAGATCTCATATAATATTTATTATATTCTTGTTAACATTATAGGACGGCAAAACACTAGAGAAAAAAATTTCCCAAGCATATGCATTCGAAAAAGAACTAAGCGAAAAAATTGCTGATTATGAACGAACCATAGAAGAGAAAAAACAAAAAATTGAAGACTTGAAAAATGAATGTGATATTTCAAAAATAAAGCGTCATAAGGTAATATCAATGAAATCATTGTTGAATTTCATGAATTATAATATACAGTAGAGCCTTGATTTATTTAAAGTAAGTGATAGTAACTAAATGATAAGACGCGTATCGAAATTTCGAAAAAATCAGGTAAGGCAATTCATATACAAATACGCATTGCTCTATCCTATGTATGCATATTGCGTCTCAACCTTTAAACTAGATCTCATACATTCCAGATGATTCTTTTATATTTCACTAAAAACATGAATTTATATTTTAGGAACTAGAAGTTTTGGTATTTAAGCAACATAAGCTTCGAGCTTTCACATACATATGCAAAGATCAGTATAGACCATTTTATCGAACTATATCTGCTGTGGATACGCAATATGCTCAACAAAGAGATGTAAATACGAAACTACAGACTGTAGTGGAAAATCTAATGTCAGATTTTCCGAATCACTTCCATACGTTTGCGAAAATATTGAACACGTTGAAATTAATAAATGAGATTAATTAATTGAAATCATTTATCACCATTATTCAATCAAATCACTAATATGTTATTTATATTATTATTTACACTTTCAAGAAAATTTATTCATTCTAAATAAATGCTTTGTAGTACGGTATGTAGCTGGTAATATAGCTTTTTTACTTTTTGATGTGTAAACATGTATGCGCACGACGATAGATATTTTTTACATGGAAGTGAATCTAACTTCATTTGCGTTAAAATTGAGTTGTCCCGTTACCAATCGCTTAGCCAGCAGATTTGCATGTGTCAGCAGCGGCAGAACATAGCATAGATCAGTTTGATCGTTTGAAGTATGCGTTTACACATCTTCAATCGTGAGTGCAGCCACTTGTATTTGTTTTTATATAAAATTATACAGAATGATAATAAATATTTATTATAAAAAGTTTACTCCTTCGTTTTCTAAGTAAAATAAATCATTTTTGTCTAAATTCGTATCTGTATTTGAAATTGTATCTCTGATATACATGCGGCGACAAAAAATATGCATTTTCAATTTGAAAATATACGTTCATTAAAGTTGTTCACTATTATTCACACACAATATCACGAAGCTTGTTGAATTGCCAGTAACGGATTTTTGATTAAATCTCACATATAGGGGTAATATCTCATAATAAATGCACCGCCGATTCTCGCCATAAGGACATAATATCTCTGAATCTTGACCGTGTACATTTCCATTTCCCGCTCTGGTAGTGACGTATCCATTGCCATCTCTTTTTGAAAATACAATCTAGCGCCAAAATGTGTTATGAGAGTATTTTTAGATTTCATAATTCGCGGGCGGAACTACCATATTCACATAATTTTTCTGTCTACAATTTGAATTATATCATTCTCTTACAAGAATAAGTAAATTCAATATTACCAAATAGTTATATATAAATTAATTTCGCAATATCGTTTAATTCAAATCTAAAACGAGTGAATTTGTTTACTTTTCAAATCAAATAAGTAAGCAGGGTTTGCGAATCACGTAGTTAATTGATAAAGATGGAAGGTACAGGAGCTTACGGCGGCGGTAAAGCCGGAGGTTCATTTGATCCTATTTCATTTGCACAAAGGCCACAAGTAATTTTGAGAGCAGTATGCTGGGTAAGTGAAAATATTTTTTCATATTTATTGTTCTTTGTTGCAAATCATTCATGTATGGCATTCTTAAATAATATTTAAAAATCGATTTTGACAACCAGCCATTTTGGGGGAGGGTCAAATAGCATACCTATTGATTATTCAAAATTATACTAAATAAAAGTATTTACTATGTCTGCTTTATTATAACTTTATTTAAAACTATTATAACAATTTTCTAATAATGAAAAACTAGTATGATATGATGTAATATCACTGTCGATTATAGTCAAAGTAGAATAACTAAATTCGTTTATTAAATTTACCCTTTTATGAATTAAAATGAAATAGCAATTTACCAATCTATTTGAAATAAACAATATCGTTGAATATGTGAACAGATGATATTAATGTACAATCTATTTTTACAGCTCTTTTCTATAATTGTATTTGGGTGTATCTCATCCCAAGGATGGCAACCACAACCCGAAAATCCAACAAAAGAATATTGTTTATACAATAATGATGCGAATGCTTGTAACTATGGTGTAGGAATCAGTGTTATCGCATTTCTTGCAAGTATGGGCTTCTTAGCAGGCGAATTCTTGTTTGAGCAAATGTCGTCCGTCAAGACGCGGAAACATTACGTCCTGGGAGACTTGGGCTTCTCAGGTAATCTGAATTAACAGACATATGAAGTATTGCTTTTTACAAATTTGTTTGCTACGAATTTATTTTACTACAATTAGGTCTAACACTTTACTTTTTTATATTTAATTCAATGACTTGAATAATTGTTGCTTGAATATCTCAAACATTGATTTTGATATATGTATATCGTTGACATATGTAAAAAATAGTGTATTCATAGTCAATACTAATTAAATTTTTGCCAACCGTATCTTTATCGAATAAAAATGTACCTAATGATAATTTAGCCTAAAATGTTCCAAGTTATAATATAAATTGCACTTTTATATCTCGTAGACTTAACTGCTTGCGCAAGGCACATAATATGTACCAAATGCATCAATAATTTATATATTTTATTAATAAGTTCTATTTCTTTGTTGCAAAGGTTTCTGGTCGTTTTTATATTTTGTCGGATTTTGCTATTTGGCAAAGCAATGGGGAAGCGCTGACCCACCAGTCGCTGACGTGGGTGTAAATAATGTTCAAGCTGCCATAGTCTTTTCATTTTTCTCCGTCATAACTTGGGTACGATTTCATATCTTGAAATTATCGATATAATAATTGATTGAATAATGTTTGTGTTTAGGCCGGGTGTGCTTTTTTCGCATTTCAACGGTTCAAACAGGGTGCCGAAGCTGCTTTTGCACCCAGTTACGAAGTAGAAGGCACCATGCCGGGAGGTGGTGGTGCTCCTTATACCAGCTATCCAATGGGAATGGAAGGAGACCAACAGTATCAAGAACCACCGTTCTCTGCAGGTGTAAATCAGCGTGGTAAATACAGTTTCGATAAATTATTAGATGTCATGATTTATTTATTATTATTTACACCTAAAAACAAAAAAATACTGTATATACATTATGTTGATTTTCCATCACATCATTCCATGATTAATAAAAAAAATTAAATGCCTTTATGCACTGTAAAGAAATCATGCCTTATAGTGGCATACACAATATTAATAGATTTAGGAATATTAGAATAGTCGTGTTATCTAGCTTAATTTATGATTTGGTCATCTCATTTGGTGATCGGGTGAAAATGAACACGTATTTTAAATCTTAAATATCCGCATCGGTTTTAATTATTTTTCAGTCTAACGCCGCTTTATTTGTTTGTAGGTCCAGGAGACTTCCAGGCACCCGCATATTAGATAATTTGTTGTATATTTACAAAACATGGCAGAAAACAAGCAACAAATTGTATACAATAACTTGTTCATAGGTATTTTGAGTCATATCATTTAGGTAAGTCGAACTTTCCTTATAGTTGAAACAACATACACATATATATATATATATATATATATATATATATATATATATATATATATATATATATATATATATATATATATATAGTCCTTTTTTCCTAAGAACAGCAAGAGCCATGTCATTTTTTTGTAAAAAAAAAAAACATATAGTGTACATTTTATCGAAAATCGAAATATCAATATTTATTAAAATGATGAAAAGAAAAACTTATTGCGAAGTTCTCAAACTAAAACATAATGATTAATAGAATGTAGTGGTAAATAATATTCCACTTTTGTTTACTTGTAACATACTTAAAAAATTATGGGAGAAATTTTATAGGTATAATAAAATATTAAAAATGTAAAACCACACAAAAAAAATAACATTTTCTAAGTAGATATGCGCAATAGATATTTTTGTAGGAAAAATGTTTATTTTTATCTTTTATATACAATCACCAGAGAACCATTTTACAATTATGTACGGGCACTATTAAATTTTTTTTTTCTATAACAAATTGATTGTTTTCTCCATTAAATTAAATAATACGATATGGTTATCTTTGTTAGTAGTTATAAATTACACTGGATATTGTACAATGATATATAATTATTGAAGTTACGTTAAAGTATAATATTTATAACAATATTTATTAAGTTATGAGTGTGATATAGCTAGGTTAGTATTAACTGTGTACTTATATAATTACTAAATATCTCACTTCTTTATCTATACGGTAACACGGCTACAAAACTTTATGTATGAAATGATTTGACAATTCAATTCCTGTATTATGGGATATAGTATTAAGAGCCATAGAGCGGGAAAACTTACTAACAGTTCATTAAATTATATCTATATAAAATGTCGATCTAATTTTCTGAAAGGATACAGGTAAATAAAAATATCTTACAGTAATTATCGTAACATACCATCATATCATAATCAACGGTGAGCTAACCATAGAAGTACTATATACATATTTAGAATTAGCCCCCTGGCGGTATCTTGTGCTATTTCCCAGTTTCAATTGCAGATAGTAGCATACATTTATATATATATATATATATATATATATATATATATATATATATATATATATATAAATAAATAATAATGAATAGATTTATGATATACAATGATGTTATATTTCTTATTACTTTTAAGTTCTGAATACAAAAAGGTGATATAATGTTGCTGTAGTTCAATATTTTTTATGCTTCTTAACTTGTTTTAATATTATTGGTTTGTACCAAACAAATGTAAGAATTGTTAAATCAACTAAACTTTGTTTTACATATTATTTGCATTATGTGGACCCTATATGATATAGATTCGTTTAGTTTATAATTAAATGTTTACAAGATGTGAGATCGTAAAACCATACTGCAAATCTTTAACTGATTATATCGTTTGCAATCATGTACAAATAAAAGTATAAGTGAAACGATCCCAGTTTGTTGGCTAGTCACTAAGTTTATCGTACTGTAAATATACATATGTTGAGTAGAGACATATTTACCAATAATTATGATAATCACCTATGCGAAATGATATTTAGTTTGTAAAATACATAGCCGCGAGATTGTCAAATATATAATTATTATGTAGGAAAAGAATATAAATATATAAATAAGGTAAAATGTCCATAATCGAATTCATCGAGAGGTTAACCACGTACAGTACTGGCGGAAATGTTGACTAAACTTGAATAATTTGACTTACACAATTTTTGTTAGTGTTCAACCTCTCGGTATTCATATACTTATAATTATATTTTGTGACTAGTTAACTTTGTTTGTAAATGCAAAATTGTTACTTGAATTGCAACTGCTCAATTTCTGCCACACATTCCTATTATTGCAACTGAGTTATAATCAATAATGAGAGTGGATATATATTTGCACTTACGTTTAGTTGTGTAAACTATTAAAGTAACTTCAATGCTCGATTTTATAAAAGCAGATTTATATTCCAATTAATAATATTTTGTTGAGCTTGTTAGACAAATCATTTAATTTTATAGCATCACTGTAATAATGATGGTACATTATGCAATACTATCGTGATGTGCATTGAATATACGTCATACAGCTGTTTCCATTTTTTTATCATTACGAATGATACTGATTGTTAAATTCAAGCACAGTTGATATAATTTTCAAATAAGATTTTCGTAGAAGTAAACAAAAGCACGTAGCTGCTAAAATTAAATTAGTGGGATACACACAATAATTTTTTAACTTATAGCAGGTGAAATATTTTGTATAATGATACATTTACAGTGTATTCCTTAAAATTTATTTCAGCCCTTATTTAATTGTTCAATACCTAAACTGATGATTAGGTTTATTTCTCATTGCTATATATTCGGAAATATTCTTTTTGAAAGTTTAGTTACTCAACAATTCAATACAAAGTAAAATACATAAAACACAAGTTTTCTTAACCATTGATATTTTCTAGCAACTATAATAACCAACAATGTACTTGTATTCAAGCATCAATTAACTAACATTTATTCTTTAAAGTATAGCTAAACCGCAATGAAACATTAACGAGATGAGGCACATACATATTTCTCAAAATTTGAAAATAAATTTTGGTTTTTTTTTTATTGCACAGTTTTTACATGAGATTTCATTATTGCTCCTTCGACAAAATGTTCTAGTGTATCTATTAAAATAAGCAGAAACAACATTTATCATTACTTTTTTTTCTATTGTTTCCCCAGCTGCCAGCTTTTTACTAGCTTCGAGAAGAGTTTGGACAACTCCAATTTATTATACATAAGAGTAAAATGTTTATTGATTGTGTGCAACTTAGTGCTAGACAACTAGTCACATCTAATTGTAATTAGATGATCAATGTTTATTAATAAAAAGAAATCGACATTATTGGAATGCGTTGTATAAGGCACTACAAATTGTTTTACATAAAATAAATCTGACTGCGCTAGACTGATTTTTAATGGAAGATGATTTGTACATCTCCGCACGGTTTCACAACTAAAAAAGTACATTTAATAAACCGTTTTACATGCATTAATTATTCTTATTTGTGCGGCCAGTATCATAATAATTTTAGAGCAATCTTAACTTTTATAAAAAAAATAAGAAAACTATCTTAATATTTGTTACTGTAAAAGATATTTATGAAATCCACTGTAAATTTTACATTGAACAACTTGATTTGAAATATGAGTCACATTTTTTTAATTTCGTCAGCTGAAAAATCTTTACAACCAGGTGAAATTTATCGAAGGGATGATTTATATTTTGTAGCAGAAACAATAATACAGTATAATTTCCACATATATTCCCTTTTAAAATATTACTTATTATCCTAATTATTAGCTGACCAAATATTTAAAATTTAGAGAACTGAATAGTTAAGAGAATGATAGCTTAGTTATTTATTATTTTTATAGCTGTATTTACTTTCAAAATAAATAAATAACTAAGATATTTACTTTGGGAAAAGTGTTCCTTTGCGATATAAAATGTTAGCTTGGCAATAATATAAATACTATATATAATTAGAATGCTTATTTCACAGAAAAAAACGTAAATAGTAATGCATACAAAATTATTTACCTCAGTAAAACAGCGATTAAAAAAAATATTGATGTTCGCTGGTGTAATCAAGCGATAATTCTGGGAATATGCAAGATGATTTTGTTTTAACTGGAAATTGGCTGATAAGTAAATGATTTTTAAAAGCTCTGGCACTATAATATAAAAACAAATTATTATATTTTTCACAAATTTTATTTAATATTCCCAACTTGTACATAACCAAAGCTCTTAGTTTATGAATAATAGTTAATTTAAAATGTATCACCATTACTCAAAAAGTGCTTACAAAAGACTAGCAATGAATATGTTACTTTCATTCGGTTCGATTAAATAAAGCTTGAAACTGTATTTAACTTACGGAAAATGCAGCTAGGTTGATTACATGAACATTGTAAATTAGATTGATTTGAAATAGTTTGCCTTATTATTTAAAAATTGTACGTCTCGCTATGTCTTCAGCAATGCAATGAAATCTGTATAGGGTGTTCTTATTAAAATTGCGATTTTAAGCACAGTTATTACTAAAAGTCATCTTGTATGCAATTTTAAAGATACCCGATTTTCTTTTAATATTTTATTAAAACAAAATTAGACGTTGTTCATGTATAAACGAAATTTCTTGTCATGTTTGTGCCATGTATTAAAAATATAAGGTATCCTGATGTCACGTGTATGATAAGTAATTAGTAAATAAATGTTGAAAACTTCTAATATTTTCTTTTATTATTATATACAGTACAATCTCACTATATAAAGGTAGTGTTTTATCATTGGAATCGTTGAATTATTGGAGTAGGTAAAATAAATAACATAAAAATACATTATTCGTAGTTTTATTTAAGGTATTACCTAAATTCTTCTTATTAAGTATACTATACTTTATCAGAACTCGTGGAATCATCAATAAACAATTATCCACCCATGTTCGGAACCTGAGTTCTTGCCAAACCGACGGATAGGATAAGGATACGAGGATAAGTTTATTTTTAATCCTTTGTTCACTACATGAAAGGTAGGTCTGGTTGTTGCCTCCTAAGAGATAATGTTCTATGGTGTGAAGAAGATTAATTTTCCTAATTGTCAGTTGCATTTTACCAAATAAATTGTAATGAGAAAATTCGATTCTGTAACACAGGCGAGAATGCAGTTAATCGTGTTTTAGCAAGTAGCGTAACGGAAGTATGAAATGGGACGATTGATTGTTTTATGAGAATTCCTCGTATTTTGAACACAAATCTTATGTTAAGGCAGTGAAATTTACAATTTAAAAAAATATAATTCTTATTTCCAAACGAAAGAGATACATTCATAAAAAAGACATCACAGGTAATTGATAGTTACAATGTTTTCGATATTCTAATATTAACTTCTAATGTGTACACACGCATAGGTGTTTAAAACACCGCCAGAGAACGAGTTGTTAATTTCATTAACGCATAACATATATCCCAACCATTACTTATTAGAATTAATTATTAATATTTCATCGAT
Organism: Nebria brevicollis; assembly: GCA_944738965.1. Classification (NCBI taxonomy): domain Eukaryota; kingdom Metazoa; phylum Arthropoda; class Insecta; order Coleoptera; family Carabidae; genus Nebria; species Nebria brevicollis. The sequence goes on along the minus strand of OX122911.1, from coordinate 3,099,075 downwards.
ATAAACTACAAACACTATTGTAGTTTTGAAATGAAAGAATACGCAAATCGTAGGTATACATGTTCATTCTAGTCAAACTATCGGTAATGGAATATCGCCAAAACAGTTGCACTTACAGCAAATTAACGTTAGATGAATGAAAAAGAGTAGAATCTCTCTATTCTTGTAAACATGGATGAGAACATAGAACTATTGCGGTTCAAATAATAAATACATACATATTTATCAAAATAAAAAACGCGCGCTTATGAAAATGCTACTAATAATTACATATGACATAGCGGAGTGTAACATTAATAATTTATACATTATCTCTATCGTTATTTTCTGGAAAACTTGTTCATTTTTAAAATCTTAAATACTGAAAATATTGCTAAAGGAATGTATGCTATAACAATGTAACTTGACCAAGATTATCAGAAATTACCATATCCATGACAACTTGAAATACAACTTGAACATTTGCCGTATCTGTGGCTGTTGTAAAATGCGGATATAATACTTTACGCGAGTTATTATTACGGAGTGCAAATTTATGTTGTATAAATAAGGCACCTCTATCTACATCTCGATCTGGACCTATATCAGCAAAAAAATTATATATATATATATATATATATATATATATATATATATATATATATATATATATATATATATAAAGATATTTCATTCCTTATATTACCTTTATAATCTGGAAAATATAGTCTTAAATGACGTTGGGAATACATGATTTTTTCTCTAAATAAATCAAATTTATTTAGAAACAATACAAACGATGCTTCTCTGAAGAATGGATTATTCACAATTTGTCCAAATAAATTTAAACTTTCTTCAAGTCTGTTGACGTTCGAGTCTTCCTGTAAATTGTTAAGTATACATAAGTAAAATTCTGTAACAATACTAGAGAGTTGCAGCAATATAAACGGAATTGAGAAATAAGTAGCATACTTATAAACTCAAGTAGAGTTGAAAATGAAAACAGGAAAATAAAATGATGGTAATGATATAATACGTTTTCAAATTTTCTTTAGTTTTGGCAATAACAATAATTCGTAAATGCAAAAATGTTTCTGTATTTTTATTTAACTTACCACAAGTGTCATGTCGTAACCACTTAAAGAAACAACAAAAAGTACCGCTCTCACGTCGTCAAAACAATAAATCCATTTCCTTCGTTGCGATCGTTGCCCACCTACATCATACATGCTAACAATGATGTCATTGATCCGAAAATGTGTTTCAATAATTCCCTGTGTTCTAACTCTAGCGCGCAGAACATCGGTGGGTGATGGTACATATTTTGTATCACAGATACGCTCCATATTTTCAAATAGACTGTAATCATACAAATACAAGTAAAACATTTCCCACTTATTATATAGTAGTCTAAAAGTTGAAGCATACACCTCAAATACGATTTTAACTACACTACAATACAGCTGGATAAACAAAAAACGAAACGAGTGTTCCTGTGCGATGGAAAATGTGGAAAATGACAATATTATATAAGCTCTACTTATTTTTGTTTGGTTTTCTTAGATTTACATATTTATAATGCTATATAATTTTATAGTTTCGCGCCACCATAGACCGGTACGTAATTTGCCTTAGGATCGTACATTTAATGGATAACATGAATAAGTTGGTGACGAATGTTGGCTGTTCCATGACACCAAAACGATATTTAGAACAGTATATAGCGGTCAACGTTGAAATACATGTTCGTTTGAATGGTTCAAACCTATGAGTGCGAATAATTTTCACATTTGAAAAACTAATTTTTCGGTAGTTTATTGAACTAGGCGCCAAAATTGAAATTCACATTTTTGGCAATGCTGTTAAAGTTTATTTGTAAAGGTTCAACGTTTTAAAGCAAATTGATATAGTTATTGGTAATTATAAGGGTACAAAAGTAATACATACATACATACATACATACATACATAACATCATGTCCATTCCCATCAAATAGTATTGCAGAAAACAACGTTATTTCACATCTTGACAATCTTTCGTCATTCAACTCTATCCTTCCACAATTCTTTCACATTTTTTATTCATGTTCTTCATACACACTATTGTACTCCGCTTGCTCACAACTTTTTTTTGTCACGCAATTCATTCTCAATCATAGTTTATCCACTTACGTATACATTATTTTTTCCATAGCAAGCATTTGCTCCTTAACACATTCAATACTAAAGTAATTTTTTGATAGTATTGTGGATAAAAACTTACTATAACGCAGAATCATTCAATTCATACTCGTAGCCACGAGCAACAGCTAAACGAACGCCTCTATCAGACCATAGTGCTTGCAAAGAAGCTGCCACATTTGGCAAAACAGCAAAATCCATGTCAAAACAGCTTGCAGCCGATAACAGTACATGAGCATGTACCTTGTTTCTTGGCAATTCAAGATTAATTCGTAGCAAACCCATTCCAGATAGAACATATTTCATAGACGCTAGTAGATTATCCAGGACAGTAGGACGAAAACTACTGAGTTCGGACTGTGTGAATCCATCAGCATGTATAATTTTCATTTGCTTCACCAAAGTACTCTTCCCACTCTCCCCCGCACCAAGCAATAATATCTTAATAACATTGTTCTGCTGTTTAGCAAGTTCGCCAAGTTGTTTATCAATTTCTTCACTTCGGCGACGAGCTATACCTTCTTCTCTTTCGAGCGTTAGACATGCACCCATTTCGAAACCATCACGATAAGGAAAAATTCACACTATTTCAAATACTTGTAGTCATCTGTTTTGAAATAAGTCTATTAGTGTTGTTTAACCATTGTTTTTCAAAATATATTGTTTAAATGGACACTTCAAGGCCAAACAAAACATGAATAGGAGAAATAAGAGAGCAGTTTCCCCATTTGACAAAATATTTCTGTTAAGTTATAGAGCCATCTATATATGGGCTGAAAAAGTGGCTTGTCACGGCGGGCGGGAAATACGATTGCGTGGATCTGAAATTTATTCTGTGAAAAGTCCCATGTTATTCTTATGGAGAAATAAACTTTTTTTTGAAATGCAGAATAAACTTACTAACAAATTTTTAGTAGCATAATTATTAATCTGAGCATAAAGCTGGATAGTTAAAGTGTCAGCTACTAGTAAAAATTACCGGGCCCATCAATAATTACAGATTTATAGCTATTTGAAATAATTAGAAATACAAATTTGGCGCTTTTTTATATTTCCGGTACTGATAGTTTCGATCGTTTCGATGTATGCGTTTAGAAATATGTCGGTAAAGTTATCCACGAAAAACCCAGCCACGGAAATTCAGTGTTGCCAACCTGAAAACAAAAATCCCCTAGATTTTTATTTCGCTTAATACGTGGTTTTCAAGCTCCAATTGTGTTTCATTTTGTGTAAAATGTAAATAATTAGCGTTATAAAACCAAAAACTGCAAGAATATTCACTGGAATAATGAAATTTCATTAAAAATACCATGTTCATAGGTGCAAACAGTGCGCTGTCCGACGTTTCCCTAATTTGCAAAAAATGGGAATGGCTCTTTTTTATATATTTACTATATTTGTAATCTACATACTCTAAGCTTTAATTCAAGATATAAAACATGCACTTTCGTTTGGCAGATCCTCCACAAATCTCATTCGAAATGAGGTGTACCACATGACAGACGGCTGAGGTTATAATTTGTCTACACATTTGCATTGTGAAAAATATTATAATTCTGTAGAATATTATGAAAATTACTTTAGAAACAATAAAAGGCTATGTTTTATGTATTTTGGGTATTGTTTTAATGCGTTATTAGTGGTAAAATTGAGCATATTTCTGAGAATAAAATAATAGGGTTATGTTCTAACGCAATCACCGAATTTCACAAATGTCAGATGGCGAGGAGGGCGTAACCAACATTTATATCTTGGCGATTTCTATTATTTTCCTATAAACCTGACTGTTGATTTACAAGAAAGATATGTTTCTATAATTAAAAAGCTTCAGGGTTTCATAAATGATATAATACTCAGCAATTGATAACGTATCAGTTGTAAAATTCATTGGAACAAAAATAAAAGATGCGTCACTTAGTACATTTTCCCATTTTGCAAAAATTCTCTTACTAATTATTTCAAAACCTAGACTAGTTAGACACTTTTTAAACTCTTGCAAAATTGTTAAAAAAAGTATGATCTACAACTTTTATTTCACACATTTTCCTGTAAAATTACTACTTACAGAGTTATAGGTACGTATATAACAAATATCTCTATCAATGTTAGTGTGAATTGTTGTTCTAATTACTAATTATATCCGAAACTAGCCTAATTAGGCACTTTTTGCAAAATACTAAATCTGTTAATAATAAAATTAACTACAACTTTTATATGAAACTTTTTTCTGTAAAGTGACCCATTGCAGAGATCAAGATTATGTTTGTGTAATCAATTAACAAATTACTAATTATTTCCGAAACTAGACTAATTAGGCACTTTTTGTAAAACACCAAAATTGTTAAAAATAATATGTTTTATAACTTTTATTCAATAAATTTTCCCATAGAATTACCCCATGAAGAGTTACGTTGTAATTAGTATCTTTAAGCGAAAATTATAATTAGAATTGCAGAGGTTTTCTTACCCATAACTATTAACTTTTTGAATAATCGGATGCAAAAGGTAACAATTTCCCAAAATTTCGGGTACTAGA
>OX122911.1:2839380-3084380 GCA_944738965.1 Nebria brevicollis | reverse complement strand
ACATACGTTTTGGTCAGTGGTTCTCTTATACGTCGTCAAATAGAAAGAGAATCCGCTGTCTTCGGGTGTATTTATATTATTTATGCTTTCTTTCTTCTTTTCTTTAACAGTTTCTGAATACGCGCATATTCAGAAATTGTTAAACCACACTGGGAAATATAAAATTTGTCTACAAATAATATTCATAACTAATAAAACCATTATTAATAAAATGGTATTGATTTAAAGTCATTAAAATAATAGCACATGCACGAAACATTGTCTATTGTATGTATAACTTGAGAGAGTATTTTGTTCCAATCCACCCTGCTGTTATTTTACAGAACTTGTTGATGGTTCATTTAATAATAAATAAATAAATGTCTGCATATGTTTGAAACACGCGCTTTTGTTTCAAATATATTCGGTAGCCTCTGTCCTTACGATTGGAACATGTATTGTCTCTAGTTCCTTGTCGCTCGTTCGTTAAATTCCTAAATATCCATCCCCCCCTCTTACATCGTGGGAGCACCCACCGTTGGAGTCGTCGAAGAAAACAACAATTTGTCCCTTTTTAACTAATTCGTTAATCGTTTATTGTCTTTAATTAGTAATCTCGCGTTGTTTAACTTCTCGCGTTTTGTATTTATGGGTGGGTTAAAGTCGCGTATCGGGTGTTTCGGGGGGTGGCGCGAATTAACGTAATTAAAAAGTCTTGCATTGATTACTAAATTGGTATTAAACTCGTTCGCGTGCTCAGGGCCCACTAAAGGAGCTACGTGGGCCCCCAATAACTAACTGTACCATTACCCTTACAGGTTTTCGGACATCCCAGTCCTAGTTGGCTGGGTGTCCAACTTTAAAGTATTTCGCAGTGTGTAAGAGTAGCCTTGCACACTGCCCCTTTGGCAGTTCGCCTTTTAATCCACATTTCTTACAGTTATCGCCACGTGTAACATTGTGTCGTACCCAATGTTACACACACACACACACACACTCACATAATAAGGTGTGAACTGTGCTCACGAGCACTCAATTAGTTTAAGTTTCTTAAGTAGTAGGTAGGGGGTGGGAGAGTATTTAAGTTTAAGTTAATAGGCAGGGTTCCTTCCGTTGGAAAACTTAGGCGCGTTTCTATTTCTTTCAAGGGATTGAATTGCGGTTTTAATTTGATTTGTTCTCTTTCAGTGGATCACCGAGGCGCGGTAATTCTGCTTTCTGTTTTAGATCAAAGATGATAGTATTAAAATAGATTTACTTACAACTTTATCATATTTCAAATCTGTACGTAGCAAAAATTGAATAAATAATATATATATACATATATATATATATATATATATATATATATATATATATATATATATATATATATATATATATATATATATATATATATATATATATATATATATATATATATATATATATATATATATATATATATATATATATATATATATATATATATATATATATATATATATATATATATATATATATATATATATATATATATATATATATATATATATATATATATATATATATATATATATATATATATATATATATATATATATATATATATATATATATATATATATATATATATATATATATATATATATATATATATATATATATATATATATATATATATATATATATATATATATATATATATATATATATATATATATATATATATATATATATTATATATATATATATATATATATATATATATATATATATATATATATATATATATATATATATATATATATATATATATATATATATATATATATATATATATATATATATATATATATATATATATATATATATATATATATATATATATATATATATATATATATATATATATATATATATATATATATATATATATATATATATATATATATATATATATATATATATATATATATATATATATATATATATATATATATATATATATATATATATATATATATATATATATATATATATATATATATATATATATATATATATATATATATATATATATATATATATATATATATATATATATATATATATATATATATATATATATATATATATATATATATATATATATATATATATATATATATATATATATATATATATATATATATATATATATATATATATATATATATATATATATATATATATATATATATATATATATATATATATATATATATATATATATATATATATATATATATATATATATATATATATATATATATACAAACATGTATGTATTTTGATTGAAATGAATTATCCGAAACCAATTTCCCATAAGAATTTCCCGGTCCCTTGCGGGTAGGGATTACAATGCTCCCGCCGCTTCCCTTCCTCAAAGAAAAAGTAATTTATTGTTATTTAAATATATATATATGATCATAAGGAACTTATAAGATTTGTTTTACCTTCCTCAGACTAATGACTCAAGTCAGGTTAGTCGATGTTGGGATATAACAGCAGATAGTTTGTTTGGAAGCGGATTAAATTTACGATTAGTAAAATAAATGATTGTCGATTAAAATTAGTAAATTGGCAAAGAGTTTCATTGTTTCTGTTCGGTTTTAAATTCATCGGTTCATTTTAACTTAAATTTAAATTAAATATGTATGATACTTATTAATCCACAACCACCCAGCGGTTAGGGGTCACAATACTGCCGCCGTAGGTCATCGTAGAAGCAAAGGTGATACTTAGTTGTTATTAAACCCTGCTTCTGGGGCTTATCCCATTTATTTCCTTTACAGAAACATAAGGTAAGAAGAGTTACACATCTCCGAAACAAGTAAGAGACTTGGAAACTTAAAAAAACAGCAATGTTAATTGCTATAGTATTGAAACTGACCCATATTGGTAACAAGCAATATTTAATGCTATGGGAAAATAAAGCGTATTATAAGCGTACTATAATAAGAAAAAGGTTTAGATAGTTCCACTAAATTCCGAAAGAAGTAAAAGAACTTTTGGTAATTTAAATAAACAGCAATTTTAATTGATATCGTATTGAAAGTAATCCATATTGGTAACAACAGTTAAGGTAAAATAAAAGGATTTTGTTACTTATAATTTACGTAAAGATAGAAAATTAAAAATTGTTCACCTATTCTCGAATAGGTTAACAATTTTCAATTTTCACTAAGACAAAATAACAGATTTTTCTTTTTAGGAATTTTCACTAATGTAAAATAAAAGGTTTTTCTTTTTAGGAATTTTCACTAATTTAAAATAAAAGGTTTTTCTTTATAGGAATTTTCACTAATGTAAAATAAAAGGTTTTTCTTTTCAGGAATTTTCACTAATGTAAAATAAAAGGTTTTTCTTTTTAAGAATTTTCACTAATGTAAAATAAAAGGTTTTTCTTTTCAGGAATTTTTACTAATGTAAAATAAAAGGTTTTTTTTTTAGGAATTTTCACTAATGTAAAATAAAAGGTTTTTCTTTTTAGGAATTTTCACTAATTTAAAATAAAAGGTTTTTCTTTATAGGAATTTTCACTAATGTAAAATAAAAGGTTTTTCTTTTCAGGAATTTTCACTAATGTAAAATAAAAGGTTTTTCTTTATAGGAATTTTCACTAATGTAAAATAAAAGGTTTTTCTTTTCAGGAATTTTCACTAATGTAAAATAAAAGGTTTTTCTTTTCAGGAATTTTCACTAATGTAAAATAAAAGGTTTTTCTTTTTAGGAATTTTCACTAATGTAAAATAAAAGGTTTTTCTTTTTAGGAATTTTCACTAATGTAAAATAAAAGGTTTTTCTTTTCAGGAATTTTTACTAATGTAAAATAAAAGGTTTTTCTTTTCAGGAATTTTCACTAATGTAAAATAAAAGGTTTTTCTTTATAGGGATTTTCACTAATGTAAAATAAAAGGTTTTTCTTTTCAGGAATTTTCACTAATGTACAATAAAAGGTTTTTCTTTTCAGGAATTTTCACTAATGTAAAATAAAAGGTTTTTCTTTTTAGGAATTTTCACTAATGTAAAATAAAAGGTTTTTCTTTTGAGGAATTTTCACTAATGTAAAATAAATGGTCTTTCGTTTTAGGAATTTTCAGTAATGTAAAATAAAAGGTGTTTCCTTTTAGGAATTTTCACTAGTGTAAAATAAAAGGTTTTTCTTTTCAGGAATTTTCACTAATTTAAAATAAAAGGTTTTTCTTTATAGGAATTTTCACTAATGTAAAATAAAAGGTTTTTCTTTTCAGGAATTTTCACTAATGTAAAATAGAAGGTTTTTCTTTTCAGGAATTTTCACTAATGTAAAATAATGGTTTTTCCTTTTAGGAATTTTCACTAATGTAAAATAAAAGGTTTTTCTTTATAGGAATTTTCACTAATTCAAAATAAAAGGTTTTTCTTTATAGGAATTTTCACTAATGTAAAATAAAAGGTTTTTCTTTTCAGGAATTTTCACTAATGTAAAATAAAAGGTTTTTCTTTTTAGGAATTTTCACAAATGTAAAATAAAAGGTTTTTCTTTTTAGGAATTTTCACTTATGTAAAATAAAAGGGTTTTCTTTTTAGGAATTTTCACGAATGTAAAATAAAAGGTTTTTCTTTTTAGGAATTTTCACTAATGTAAAATAAAAGGTTTTTCTTTTTAGGAATTTTCACTAATGTAAAATAAAAGGTTTTTCTGTTTAGGCATTTTCACTAATGTAAAACAAAAGGTTTTTCTTTTTAGGACAAAAAAGAAAATTAAAAGTTGTTCACCTATTTTAGAATAGGTTAACAATTTTCAATTTTCCCTAAGATAAAATAGAAGGTTTTGCTTTTTTAGGGGTTGGGAAAGTAATTAAGTGAAACTTAATTTTTTTCAGGGATTGAATTGCGTTTTTAATTTGATTTGTTCTCTTTCAGTGGATCACCGAGGCGCGGTAATTCTGCTTTCTGTTTTAGATCAAAGATGATAGTATTAAAATAGATTTAATTACAACTTAATCATATTTCAAATCTGTACGTACCAAAAATTGAATAAATATTATATATATACAAACATTTATGGATTTTGATTGAAATGAATTATCCGAAACCAATTTCCCATAAGAATTTCCCGGTTCCTTGCGGGTAGGGGTTACAATGCTCCCGCCGCTTCCCTTCCTCAAAGAAAAAGTAATTTATTGTTATTTAAATATATATATGATCATAAGGAACTTATAAGATTTGTTTTACCTTCCTCAGACTAATGACCCAGGTCAGGTTAGTCGATGTTGGGATATAACAGCAGATCGTTTGTTTGGAAGCGGATTAAATTTTCACTTATGTATAATAAAAGGTTTTTCTTTTTAGGAATTTTCACTAATGTAAAATAAAAGGTTTTCTTATTAGGAATTTTCACTTATGTAAAATAAAAGGTTTTTCTTTTTAGGAATTTTCACTAATGTAAAATAAAAGGTTTTTCTTTTTAGGAATTTTCACTAATGTAAAATAAAAGGTTTTTCTTTTTAGGAATTTTCACTAATGTAAAATAAAAGGTTTTTCTTTTTAGGAATTTTCACTAATGTAAAATAAATGGTTTTTCTTTTTAGGAATTTTCACTAATGTAAAATAAAAGGTTTTCTCTTTAGGAATTTTCACAAATGTAAATTAAAAAGTTTTTCTTTTTAGGAATTTTCACTAATGTAAAATGAAAGGTTTTTCTTTTTAGGAATTTTCACTAATGTAAAAAAAAAAATTTTCTTTTTAGGAATTTTCACTACTGTAAAATTATAGGTTTTTCTTTTTAGGAATTTTCACTAATGTAAAATAAAAGGTTTTTCTTTTTAGGAATTTTCAGTAATGTGAAATAAAAGGTTTTCTTTTTAGGAATTTTCACTTATGTAAAATAAAAGGTTTTTCTTTTTAGGAATTTTCACTAATGTAAAATAAAAGGTTTTCTTTTTAGGACAAAAAAGAAAATTAAAAATTGTTCACCTATTTTAGAATAGGTTAATAATTTTCAATTTTCCCTAAGATAAAAAAAAAAGGTTTTTCTTTATAGCAATTTTCACTAATGTAAAATAAAAGGTTTTTCTTTTTAGGAATTTTCACTAATGCAAAATAAAAGGTTTTTCTTTTTAGGAATTTTCACAAATGTAAAATAAAAGGTTTTTCTTTATAGGAATTTTCACTTATGTAAAACAAAAGGTTTTTCTTTTTAGGAATTTTCACTAATGTAAAATAAAAGGTTTTTCTTTTTAGGAATTTTCACTAATGTAAAATAAAAGGTTTTTCTTTATAGGAATTTTCACTTATGTAAAATAAAAGGTTTTTCTTTTTAGGAATTTTCACTAATGTAAAATAAAAGGATTTCTTTTTAGGAATTTTCAGTAATGTAAAATAAAAGGTTTTCTTTTTAGGAATTTTCACTAATGTAAATTAAAAAGTTTTTCTTTTTAGGAATTTTCACTAATGTAAAATAAAAGGTTTTCTTTTTAGGAATTTTCACGAATGTAAAATAAAAGGTTTTTCTTTTTAGGAATTTTCACTAATGTAAAATAAAAGATTTTCTTTTTAGGAATGTTCACTTATGTATAATAAAAGGTTTTTCTTTTTAGGAATTTTCACTAATGTAAAATAAAAGGTTTTTCTTTTTAGGAATTTTCACTAATGTAAAATAAAAGGTTTTTCTTTTTAGGAATTTTCACTAATGTAAAATAAAAGGTTTTTCTTTCTAGGAATTTTCACTAATGTAAAATAAAAGGTTTTTCCTTTTAGGACAATATAACAGGGTTTTCTTTTTAGGACAATATAAAAGGGTTTTCTTTTTAGGACAAAACAGAAAATTAAAAATTGTTCACCTATTTTAGAATAGGTTATCAATTTTCAATTTCCCTAAGATGAAATAAAAGGTTTTTCCTTTTAGGACAAAATCAAAGGTTTTTCTTTTTTAGGGGGTGGGAAATTATTTAAGTTAAACTTAATAGGCAGGGTTCCTTTAATTGAATTTGTTCTCTTTCAGTGGAACACCGAGGCGCGGTAATTCTTCTTTCTGTTTTAGATCATTTAATTACAACTTAATCATATTTCAAATCTGTACGTACCAAAAATTGAATAAATATTATATATATACAAACATTTATGGATTTTGATTGAAATGAATTATCCGAAACCAATTTCCCTTCTGAATTTCCAGGAACCTTGCGGGCAGGGGTTACAATGCTCCCGCCGCCTCCCTTCCTCAAAGAAAAAGTAATTTATTGTTATTTAAATATATATGGTCGTTAGATACTTATAAGTTTTGTTTTACCCTCCTCAGACTCTTGACCCAGGTCAGGTCATTCGATGTTAGGAAGAATCAGCAATCACTTTGTTTGAAATCAGATTAAATTTAAGACTAGGAAATAAATGATTATCGAATAGAATTAGTAAATTATTTGTAAATTGCGACAGTATTAAACTTTTATTGGGGGGTGGGTGGGTGAATAAGATAATTAAAGAGTGGAATCTTTGTCAATGTGTGGTTCGGTATGACTGTGTGTGTGTGTGCCCCCGAAGTTGGGTGAAAGCGAGATGGCCATCTCTAGCATGAAATAGTGTGTTAGATTCATGAGTCGTAATATCGATAGTTCGTACTTGGTTGGTATTGTCGATATGATATCCTTTTCTTGGTCTTCCGGGTCTTCCAGTCTTGATCTTGAAAGGACGTCCAGGTGTATGCTTCTGGCTATCTTTTTCGTTGTGAACATCGGTATTGGTGCTGGAGTTTCGGATCGAATTTGATTGTGATGGATATTGATTTTTATCCAACAAACAGTTTTCGGATGCTCTGGATACTGTGGATGAATTTTTCGCAATCTTGATTGGAAGGTCATCGTTCATCTCTTGTTCGATTGGATTCGACAGGTTGAATTGAACGTTAACATCAAGTAGTTTCTTGTTTCCGTTGATCGTATCCTCGGTGATAAAATCAGAGAATTCGTGTTTTGAATCAAATTCTTCAAGAAGTTTTACAACTCGGGATACACGGATCTTACTTTCACTTGGGATCCATATACGGAAAGCCTTTGATGTCTCCGAATACCCGACGAATCTTCCTTGAATAGCTCTGACTTTAAATTTTCCTTTACCAGGTCGTTTGTTAAGCACAAAAGCTTTACATCCAAATACCTGTAGGAATCCTAGTTTCGGTCGACGACCGATTCGCTTCTCGTATGGAGTTCCTGTAATCAAACTCTTACTTGGACATCTATTTCTGATGTAGTTAGCAGTAGCAACGGCCTCTGCCCAAAAAGAAGGTGGCATCCCCGATTCGAATAGCATACAGCGAGCCATTTCTATTAAGGTTCGGTTCTTTCTTTCCGCTATACCATTTTGCTGTGGAGTGTGAGGAGTTGTGAGTCTTCTTTTGATACCGCTATGTTTCAAGATAGCGTCCAATTGAGAGTTACAAAACTCTTTGCCATTGTCTGATTGTAAAGCTTTGATTGAATATCCTGTTTGATTTTCTACCTCATTCTTGTATTCGATGAATTTTTCGCAAACTTCATCTTTGTTTCGCAGGAAGTAAACATTCGTCCAGCGACTGTATTCATCTGTAAAAGTAAGCAAATAACGAGCACCTCCGTGTGAAAAAGTACGCATAGGTCCACATAAGTCCGTGTGGACTATGCCGAGGGGTGTAGTTGACGTTTTCGAACGTTTCGGAAATGGTAAGCGTGTCAACTTGCCCATGATGCAGATCTTACAAGATGATGGATCGTTGATCTTGATACTCGGTCCTTTGATGTATTTCTCGTTGATGAGTCTCTTGACATCGTGGAAATTTACGTGACCGAGGCGCCGGTGCCATTTTTCAACTTGGGCCGAATCGCATGTCGCTGAACAGGCGTGCTGGTTGTCTTGGTCCAAGTAGAATAGATCGCCAACGCGTTTGGCTTGTAGTCGAATGTTATTTTGCTTATCCTTGATAATTGCGCCTTCTCGTCGGAAGATTACAGTATTACCTTTATCGACTAGTTTTGATACGGACAACAAGTTCGTGCGTAAGTCAGGAACATGAAAAGTGTTCTGTAATGTGATCGATTTGGAATAATTCCCTACTTTCGTCGATATTTTCACGTTGCCCATAGCTTGAATGGGTGTCGTCGCACTGCTGGCTAAGCGCAGTCCAGTGTTAACTCTTTCAGTGCTAGTGAAAAGTGACTTGTCGTTACAGAGATGTGAAGTCGCGCCACTGTCGATACACCATTGAGCGGGTACGTATCCTTGGTGATGAGTTGGAGTCGAGTCAACGTTGCATGCGTCGGCGAAGTAGTCCTCTTCTGTCAGATTACTTCTTTGACTGTCGGCTCGTTTCTTCTTACGACATTCCGATATCACATGACCCTTGATTTTGCAATAGTGACACTTCAAATTCGAATGTTTTTCTGGTTGCGTCAATTTGTTGTCGTTTGGTCTCTGTGATTTTGAAAAACGTGGTTGGGAATGTGGATGTTTGGAATAGAATGCCCCTGTGCCCTGCATGGTAGACCAGATTTGTCCCCAGCTTCAATGCGCCCATGTTGTCGCAGTATATCATGGTCACATTTATGTCGTGTACACCAAGCTCTCCCATAAGTCTTTTCAGATGTATGGCCTCCTTGGTCGCGTCATTCAAGGCCATGTATTCGGCCTCTGTACTGGACAGCGCCACCGTGCGCTGTTTTCTGGAGTCCCATGTCACTGCTCCTCCTGCCATCATGAAAGAGTATCCCGTGATCGAACGTCTATCATCTGTCGATCCTCCCCAATCTGCATCTACGTAACCCACCAGACTTCCGCCAACGCGTTTGTAGTGGATCCCGTGACTTGACGTTCCCTTGAGGTAACGCAATACGCGTTTTGCGGCCGACCAATGATCTCTGTTGAAGCAGTCATTAAACTGTCCCAGTAGACTTGCAGCATGAGCGATGTCTGGGCGCGTTGCTACGGATAGATACAAGAGGCAGCCGACTAGTTCCCGATAAGGTGGTTTTCCCCCGTTTAATACCGACCATTCTTCTCCTTTGCTCAGTCGGTTTCCAGGATCAAGTGGTGTCGAGATGGGCTTGCACTCTTCCATGCCAAATCTCCGCAGCATCTGGTCAACATATGTCTTCTGGTTAATCAGAATCCCCTCGTCATCCCTGGTAAATTCTATCACTAGGCAGCGTTTGATGTTCCCCAGGCTCTTCAGCTCGAAAATCTCTCCCAGCTGTTGGCCGAAGGTTTCAATCTGCTCAGGGTCTCGACTCATGACAAGAATGTCGTCCACATAAATGATTACGATCATCTTCTGTCCCTTACAAGACCCGAGATAGATGCATGGATCGCTTTTCGATGACTTCAATCCCAAAGTCTGTAGCTCTCCGTCCAAGCGCTTGTACCAAGCTCGGCCTGCCTGCTTCAGTCCGTACAGTGCCTTCTTCATGTGACATACATTGTTCCCACTAGCCAGTTTCTTCAAAGTTAATTTCGCCTCGTTGACGGCGAAGTTGTTTCCTTTTCTGTTGTCGACAATGTACTGAAGTACCTCTGTCATGCGATCCGGCACCTCCATGAAGACGTCTTCTTCCAATCTTCCGTTGAGGTATGCCGTGGCTACGTCGTACTGGCGGATCTTCATATTTTCCTGCACCGCGAATGCGATAGCGGCTCGGATGGATCCCAGCCGTGCTACCGGTGCGTATGTCTCGTGATAGTCCTTCCCGTAGACTTGCGAGTAACCCTTGGCTATGACTCTCGCCTTGTGCTTTTCCAGCACGCCTCCCGTACCGTATTTGTGACGCAGAATGAAACGACTCCCGATGACCTCGTGATCTGGTGTTCGATCGGTGAGCGTCCATGTCCCCTTCTCCAATATGGATGTTATCTCGTTGGCCATGGCGCCCAACCAATCTTCTGCCTCTGGACCAGATAGTGCACGAGCAACTGGGATTTCCGTTACGAGTGCCGACATCTCCATGAAGTTGGCTGACGCGTACATCTTGCGCGGTCTGCCTCGAGCTCCGGAGCGCACGATTCTCGGTCTGCCTCCGCCCCTCTTAGGGACCGCGCCAGTGTGTGATATTCCCGTTGTTGGAAATTTCACGGGATCTTTGTCCGTGCTTTCGTCCTCCGTGTCCTTTGATTCGTTCGGCTGTTCAACCTGTACATCTAGTGGAACGTTTTCTTCGTCTCGAAATAGATTGATTTCGTTCTCTCGAAGTGAATTGGTAGATCTCAGTGGCTCCATCGGGCGGTCCTCTGCTGTCTTGAAGTGTCTCGCGATCTCGACTTTTCTATCATCCGGCAGCCAAATTCTGTATGCCTTGGCTTCCGAACTGTAACCAAGGAATATACCTTTCTTTGCACGAGGTTTGAGCTTCCCCTTGTCCTGCGCCGTGTCTCTAATGAACACCTCGCGACCAAATCTCTCGAATGTGGATACATCTGGGGTTGTTCCATGCCAAGCTTCGTACGGTGATCTTCCATTCAATCGACTTGTGGGGCACCTGTTCCGGACGTAGTTCGCCGTATGTACGGCTTCTGACCAAAATGTCAGCGGCAGCTTTGATTGAACCAATAGACAGCGTGCAGTGTCCATCATTTCTCGAACTCGTCGATCACTTGACTCTTCTTGCTAATAAATCTCACCTCGCACCATCCGGAGAAGTCGTCGATGAATGTGACGTAGTACTTCTTTCCGCCAATTGATGCGACTGGCATCGGTCCACATACATCCGAGTGCACAATGTCGGCTAGGATTGTCTTCCGCGTTGATTTCTTCGGAAATGGCGCCCTGTACATCTTTCCTTGAGTGCATACGTCGCATTGGAAATCTTCATCGATGTCCTCGACCTGGATTCCTTGTAGGGATCCCGTCTTAATCGCGTTGCGAAGTGTCGGGACATTGAGATGACCCATGCGAAAGTGCCACTCCTTGAGAGACGCTTTATTTCGTGAAGTTGTCGCTGAGTTTGCTTCTGGTTGTCGACCTCGAGTTGTATCTTCCGTGTTGTTGAGGAAATACAGACCGTTGATACGCTTTGCAACTGCTAAAACCTTACCATCGACGTTAAGAACTTCAGCCTTGGTGTTGTCGAAGATGACCCGATGTCCCTTGACTGTGACCTTGCCGATCGACACGAGGTTTGTGCGCAGGTCTGGGACGTATAGCGTGTCACTGAAAGTGACGATGCGTTCGTCTTTTTCTGAACCGGTGGTCGCCCGAGCGATCCCCTTTCCCTTGATGGCTGTGGAGGCATTACTTGCCAAATTCAGTTTTCCAATTTGAGAATGGTCTAGCCTTGAAAATGAGTTGATGTCCCTACACATGTGCGAGGTACACCCACTATCAAAGCACCAATCGTCGTGACTCGCGTTATTGTCTGTTCGGTATGCGCCACTCACGGCAATGTCCGTTATCGTGAGAAAGCCCACTTCGTTCGAACCGTTCGCTGAAAACTCGATCGGTTTGTTCCGACAGTATCGTGCGCGATGACCAATTGCACTTGAAAACTTGAAACACTTCATTGTCTTGTCCTTCTTGCCGAACTCCTTGTTCACCGATTTGCCTTTGTCCGGCCGCCTCCCGTTTCGTTTGTGTTCCTGCCTGCCTGCCACCATCGCGTTGTGCATCCCCTTCTGTGCTTCCTTGCGAGCATCGGATTCCTCCGCGATTTTTATTCGTAGCAAGTCGAGTGACGGTAGCTCGTCCCTCGCGGTCATAGCGCTCCTGAAGTTCTCGTAGCTGTCGGTCAAACTACGTAGGAGCATGACTGCCAGTAAGTCACGATTGATATCAACTTCCAATTCAGCCAGCCTGTCGACGGTGTCAAAAAACTTTCGAAGATGTTCGCGCGTGTCCTCGCCGTCCTGCATTTTTATGGAAATCAAGTTGTTCAGCGCGGGACCCTTGGACTGGTACATGTCCTCCAGCCTAGTCCACATATCGCGCGAGGTGTTGCAGCCCTTGATCTGGTTGATTTCCGCTGAGCTCATTGCAAGGACGATGTCGGATTGTGCCTTCATATCTGCTGCCCGCCAATCCCTTTCTGCTGCAATCGACGTCGCGTCGCCTGGCATGATTTCCGGTTTCACTCGTTCCCCGCTCGCGTAGAACCATGCGTCATTCTTTATGAGAACCGCTCGTATCTGGATCTTCCATGTCTCGTAGTTCTCCTTGTTCAGGACTTTGAATCGTACGCCGGCCGTGTGCATCTTGCCGCGTGACCTATTTGACGCTAATGTTAAAATGTTCTAGTTTCTACGATTCTTACTGTACGCTGGGCCCATAACCTGTTGAAGGCAGAGTGAATAACGAATACAAATTGAATACTTGGTTATATTTAATATGGATCAAATACAACTTATAGGAACAGGAGTGAAGAATATATACACTGTCATTATGTGTATTGAAAAACATAAACAGTAACCATGACCGCGCTTAAGAGCGCCGCCTTCTGGATTCGGGGTTGGATCGGTCAATATCAACAGTTTCAACAACGATGCTTTGCGAGCAGGACCCTTCGAAGCATAAATCGACTCAAGTTTGTCCCAAACGGCTTTTGAGGTTTGGCAGTCTCGGATCTGTTTCAATTCACACGGACTAATACATAATATTAAATCTGATTGAATCGTCGAGAGCGGCTTGTGCTGCATGTTGCTGTGTAACGCTTTCGCCAACAACTTCGGGTTTGGGCTTTTCGCCG
This sequence comes from Nebria brevicollis, assembly GCA_944738965.1. Taxonomy (NCBI): domain Eukaryota; kingdom Metazoa; phylum Arthropoda; class Insecta; order Coleoptera; family Carabidae; genus Nebria; species Nebria brevicollis. The sequence goes on along the minus strand of OX122911.1, from coordinate 3,070,701 downwards.
CAAATGTACCCCCACATGTCATTTTTGATTAAGAGAGCCTCTGCTTGAATTTTCCAAGTGTCGTAATTCTCCTTGGTCAGATTCTCAAGACGTGTGTTAACCATGTTGTGAGCCATGATGATTTTTGATTGATTTCACTTATATGGTTTGATTCACAGAAAGTTGAATTTTCCTTAGATTTTCCAATCTGGGCCCATAACCTGTTATTATGATCGCGTGGTGCAAATAAAAGGAAAAAGAATGACACGTTTAACAATATCTTTATTGTGTTGAGAAAAAAGGTTATTATATTATATTCAGTTGTTTCGTTGCTATGGTTACGTCTCGTTGTGTAGAGGTGAAGAGAATGGAATTAATCTCCAACAAAGAACGATCAAACAAACTCAATCGACTTTAGTTTTCAGTTAGGTTTTCCTTACAGATTTGTGGACGTACTGTACTATATATTGGCAAAGACTTTCATTGTTTCTGTTAGGTTTTAAATTCATGGATTCATTTAATCTTTAATTTAAATTTAAATTAAATTTGTCTGATACTTACTATTGGCATTAATTCTGTCGCATAGGGACTCAACTAGGGTTTTTTTTAGCATTTCAGGATTTAGTTTGATAAGCTTTTATTGTAAATTCAGGTATTGGTCAATTAGGGTTTTTCTTTCAGCCCTCATAACAAAGATGAGATGAATTATTATTGTAAATTAAAGTATTGACCATATCCAAGTAGGCACATTTTATTTCAGCACTTCAGGATTTAGTTTGATAAGGTATTATTGTAAATTCAGGGATTGGTCAATTAGGGTTTTTCTTTCAGCACTCATAACAAATATGAGATGAATTATTATTGTAAATTAAAGTATTGACCATATCCAAGTAGGCACATTTTATTTCAGCACTTCAGGATTTAGTTTGATAAGGTATTATTGTAAATTCAGGGATTGGTCAATTAGGGTTTTTCTTTCAGCCCTCATAACAAATATGAGATGAATTATTATTGTAAATTAAAGTATTGACCATATCCAAGTAGGCACATTTTATTTCAGCACTTCAGGATTTAGTTTGATAAGGTATTATTGTGAATTGAAGGAATGGCCAACTAGGGTTTCTTTTTCAGCACTTATATAAATAATATGATGAATAATTATTGTAAATTAAAGGATTGGCCATATCTAAAGTAGGCACTATTTTATTTCAGCACTTCAGGATTTAGTTTGATAAGGTATTATTGTAAATTCAGGGATTGGTCAATTAGGGTTTTTCTTTCAGCCCTCATAACAAATATGAGATGAATTATTATTGTAAATTAAAGTATTGACCATATCCAAGTAGGCACATTTTATTTCAGCACTTCAAGACTTAATTTGATAAGATATGATTGTAAAATGAAGGATAGGCGAGTTAGGGATTTTATTTCAGCACTTAACTATATAATATGATAAATATTAATCGTAAATTGTATACCGATCGTTATAAATCAATCAGAGCCAATAAATTTGCATTGATGCACTCGAGATCAGCTCGGAATTCACAGAACACAGACATATGGTTTCTTTCCATTATAAGCCATCTGTACCTTTCGGGAAAGCGTTTATAAGTCTCCGCTTGATAAGATTCAATTTACGGTTTAAAGACTAAGAACCTCTGTAACAGAGCCATGTCCAAGTTCACGTCCACCCAGCGGTTAGGGGTCACAATACTACCGCCGTAGGTCATCGTAGAAGCAAAGGTGATACTTAGTTGTTATTAAACCCTGCTTCCGGGGCTGATTCCGTTTGTTTATTTTACAGAAATATAAGGTAAGAAGAGTTCCACATTTCCGAAACAAGTAAGAGACTTGGTAACTTAAAAAAACAGCAATTTTAATTGCTATAGTATTGAAACTGACCCATATTGGTAACAAGCAATAATGCTATGGGAAAATAAAGCGTATTATAAGCGTACTATAATAAGAAAAAGCTTAAAGAGTTCCACTAATATCCGAAAGAAGTAAAAGAGCTTTTGGTAATATAAATAAACAGCAATTTTAATGGCTATCGTATTGAAAGTAATCCATATTGGTAATAACTGTCAAGGTAAAATAAAAGGTACTTGTTTTTTATAATTTACGTAAGGGTAGAAAATTAAAAATTGTTCACCTATTTTAGAATAGGTTAGCAATTTTCAATTTTCCCTAAGATAAAATAAATGGTTTTTCTTTTTAAGACAAAATAAAAGGTTTTTCTTTTTAGGACAATATAAAATGGTTTTTTTTAGGACAAAAAAGTTTAACAATTTTCTATTTTTCTCAATAATAAAATAAAACGTATTTTTTTCCCATAATTTAGGTGAAAAACAAAAATTTTTAAATTGTTCTCCTAGTCTAGAATAGGTGAACAATTTTCAAATTTACAAAAACCAGCAATTATATTTACTACATTCGTAATAAACAAAAAAGTGCTCGCATTTACCAACATTACATATTTATATATACAAATATTTTAAAGTACACTTTCGGCCAGTCCAGTCCTGGTAACTGGGCCCCCTTTAAAACAATTTCGCTTTATACAATATCATACGCTCTCAATCTACAAACATTCCCATTACCTCTTTAACAATTATTTACGAATTAAGTGCAAATTTACCCAAATACCCCAAACTATGCATAGCTCCCCCCCCCTCACTAGCTAACCAGTGTAGATAGGTAGGGCCCTCTCGTTGGGAGACTTAGGCGGCCCCGTCGAGGTACGTTTAAAATTTACTCCAATAATTAATCTCACTATTGTCGTTTTTAATCAAATTAACGAGTTTGATTTTTAAGCGTACCTCAAGGAGTTGACCTTGACGTGGTGGCGGGGCTTAAGCAGTCCTCACTAAACTCATCATAGATTTACTGAGCACTGCAACTAACAACTCCTTAATCGCCCTTTAGTTTAAAGCTTAATCATTAAAACACTCAATAATCAAAAAGAAAAATAAACCCAGCATAGACAAATTACCAAAATTAATTATTGAATATGATTAATTCACTTATACGTATATAAAACCAAAAGCACTCATAATCAACTATATTAAACAAAAAAATGTACTCTCCAACTAACATTGAACATTTCCTTAAACTATTCACCGTACCCTTAACTCTAAACGGCTTAAACGCTTTCGAGTTCAATTCCTCAGGTGTTCAAAACCGACGCAATTATTTTAAACCACTATTGGCATCACAGGTACTTAAGTGCGTTTGTTTTATAATTGCGTAACTAATTTAATGAGTTTAAGCTTTATTTGCAACGATTTTTACCTCTCAAGTCGTTAGGAGTGGCTTAACTGGGACGGATGATATTAAAACGTACTTAGCGCTCGTTATTCTATTTTGTTTCACGTCAATTATCTCATTTACGTCGGTGGTTATTTTTTTAATACGACACAAACATTACGTGAACGCAATTAAACTAATTAGGGATATTGATAAAGAATTGTTGAAATTTGGTATAAAAGTAACGTATAAGTACTGGTTTTTATTTGCGGCCGCGCATCTTTTATTCATACCTACAGGTAAGGTTTAAGTGTTTGGTTTTTTGTTTTTGGGATTTAAGAGAGGTTTTTTAGGGAATCCGAAAATTTTTTTGACTGATCGGAGTTTAGCGAAGAAGTGTTTGGATGTGTTTACGATGTTGTATCCGGTTTATACGAGGTTTTTTACGTTGTTTTTGTGGATTTTTATGGTTGGTTTGGTGTTGGAACGGTTTGTTTATTTGAATCGGTTTTTGGAGGGGTTTGATGATGGTGGGGATGTGTTGGTGAGGGTGAGTGAATTGCATGGGGGTTTGGTGAGGGTTGTGAGGGAGGTGAATGTGACGTTTTCGTTGATATTGTTGTTGAATGTGTTGTCGAATGTTGTGCAATTGGCGTTCGCGATTTTGTTTTTGTATCATGGGCGGTTTAAGGAGGCGAGTTCGTTTGAGTTGTTGGTGTTGTTCGCGTCGTATACGGCGCAGATGGCGTGGATTTATTACGTTAATTTATAATTTACGCCGAAATCGCGTTATTTATTATTCGTTAATATTTCTATAAAGCTGACTGAAGTCTTGCAAAAAAGATATGTTTTCATTATCTTAAAGCTTCAGTCTTTAATAAATGATATAATACATGGGAATTGATAGTGTATTCGCTGCAAAATTAATTGAAATAGAGTAAAGTGAACACGTCACTCAGCACATAACTCTAATTTGCAAAAAATCTGAATGGCTCATTTTGAAAATGGCATTATTTTCGTAATCTAAACAGTGCGTGGATTTCGAAAATAATATCCTTTTCAAAATGAGCCATTCAGAATTTTTGCAAAATGGGAAAATGTACTAAGTGACGCATACTTTTATTTTTGTTCCAATGAATTTTACAACTAATACGTTATCAATTGCTGAGTATTATATAATTTATGAAACCCTGAAGTTTTTTGATTATAGAAACATATCTTTCTTGTAAATCAACAGTCAGGTTTATAGGAAAATAATAGAAATCGCCAAGATATAAATATTGGTTACGCCCTCCTCGCCATCTGACATTTGTGGAATTCGGTGATTGCGTTAGAACATAACCCCAGTATTTTATTCTCAGAAATATGCTCAATTATACCACTAATAACACATTTAAATAATACCCAAAATACATAAAACATAGCCTTTTATTGTTTCTAAAGTAATTTTCATAATATTCTACAGAATTATTATATTTTTCATAATGCAAATGTGTAGACAAATTATAACCTCAGCCGTCTGTCATGTGGTACACCTCATTTCGAATGAGATTTGTGGAGGATCTGCCAAACGAAAGTGCATGTTTTATATCTTGAATTAAAGCTTAGAGTATGTAGATTACAAATATAGTAAATATATAAAAAAGAGCCATTCCCATTTTTTGCAAATTAGGGAAACGTCGGACAGCGCACTGTTTGCACCTATGAACATGGTATTTTTAATGAAATTTCAATATTCCAGTGAATATTCTTGCAGTTTTTGATTTTATAACGCTAATTATTTACATTTTACACAAAATGAAACACAATTGGAGCTTGAAAACCACGTATTAAGCGAAATAAAAATCTAGGGGATTTTTGTTTTCAGGTTGGCAACACTGAATTTCCGTGGCTGGGTTTTTCGTGGATAACTTTACCGACATAATATAAATAAATGGGCCTATAAATAATTTAATTTTGATATATTCATGTTAACTGATCGCATATTTCGCTGCTTGATCTTTCACTGTCTGTCACATTGGTATTCGAAGAACTTTTGTTGTTGCTTCTTGTATTTTTGCGTTTGATAATATTTATTGGTTCTATTTGTCCGTTTTGTTTCTTAAATTAAATTTTATTACGAATAAAACAACGTCTTGTTTTATTTGTATCTACGAATTGTCAGTGGAGAGGCTTTTTATTCGGTCACACATGAAACAATGAACAACTATGAACACGGTTAGTTTTGGTAACATTAAGTACAATTTAGAATAGTTGTATAATTTGTTACTTTCTTATACGCAGTATAAGTATTGTAATCATGAAAAATTTCGATCTCGAGATTTTAACGTAAATATACGTTTTGACCTTCCCTGAATCGATTCCAACTATTTTCGGAATGACGTCCGTCTGTGTGTGTGTGTATGTTCTCTACAGCCTAAACGGTTGAAGCTAAAATTATGAAACTTTAAACTTAAGATTTGCATATGCCTGAGGTGTGCACCTCCTATTTTTGAAAAAAATATTCAAAGCGGAAGTGCTTGTTTACTCTAGTCAATTTTTGCATTTTCTGCAATTACTCAAAAATGGTTACAGTTACAGAAAAATTTCATGAACAAAAATTAAAGGTATTTATATTTAGCACAACTTTTGTTTGAATTATTTTTCCAAAAAGAGTAATGGCTTTAAATTAAATTTCTGCTTATTATATATATTTTTACATAAATCGTATCATCTGTGCCTGTCAATTGTTTAACAAAATAGACTTAAATAATTTGAAGTTTGACATTTGATATTGTTTCTAAGAAATATATCTACTGTAAAAGCGAACTAAATGTTAGAACGAATATTATAAATTAGAAAAATAATGTAACTACGATATGGTTTAACCCATATGCGGATAAGAAAGTTCGGTGCATGACACTGCAGATATTTTTTTCTCGCAGTCATCAACGAACCTCCGAATGAAATGGATGTGTCAAAGATGTGTGCAGTATGTTGATGGAGTGAAAATGCGCGCGATGCCAAGCAAACGTGCGAAAACAATGTGGAAAATGTAATGCTGGTTTTCATGTAGAGTGTATGGAAATATAGCATAAATAAACTCTACATATTCTATGTATTTAATGTTATTAGAATAAGTAATAAAATATTTCTCTCAACTTATTTTTCTTTGGGAACTCCTTTGCACTAAATTATTTCTTAGAATAAATATTAAAAGTGAAACTCTAATATATTTAATTTTTTTGTTTTTCTATTAAACAATTTACAAGCACAGTTGATACGATTTATGTGAAAATAATTATAATAAGAACAAATTAAAATACTTGTTGTTGTTACTTGTTCTGGTACCCTTTTTGAAAAAATTTTCAAACAAAAGTTATTCGAAGTTTTAATGCCTTTAATATTAATCCAAACAATTTTTCTGTACCTTCAACCATTTTTATACATACGATAATGACGTTTTACAACTGACCATTTACACTTTAACCATAACGCCAACTTTTGTCAAGCAGCGGTAACTTCTTGGTACACGTAATACATAAATACATTCATCCATCGTACATGATCCCATCATGCAGATCGGTACACGAGGACGAGGTGCAAGTTCTCGCGAGACGCTGCAAGGACATCTACAACTGCAGCTGTACCAGGAGTACATCACTGGAAATATGAGCGGTTGCGAGACCACCTGGATCGCGGTGTCATAGTTTGCGGCCACCGTCATCAAAAAAACTTAGAAGTGAGGGGAAGGAGCGAAGAGGTCCAAAGAGTTAGAGGAGTACAGTGCACAGCCAAAAAGGTCGCTAAACAACCAGTCCGCTCCCAAGAAGTTATGCCTGACGTAGGTCCCGCGGTGTGTCAGGAAGCACGGGAGGTGGATTCAGTGGACAAATATCCCACACGCTATGGAGCTTGGGACTTTTTATGGAAGGCTGTATAATACTTTATCAAAGGCAACGTGTTTTATTTCTTTCAAAATGACAAATTAAATTGGTTAAATTTTGATTAAATTGCGACAAGCAAAAGTTTTTATATTTATAAATAGCTACATTTTGCTTACTCTCTATTTTATTTACCGTCCGCATATTTTACCCAATTTAATTAGCACCTTTAAAAAACATGTAGATTAACGTGTTACTATTTCAGGACTATCGGATAAATATATTTTGGTTAATTCTTCGAAAAATGACCATGATGCGCCTTGCTATATATGCTCACAATTTATTTATTTTAAATGAATTTCATTTTTATATTAATAAAACCATGTTCTTAAAGGTTTTTTCTAACACATTCTATCAACAAAAATTTTTGAATTTTTGAAAATTTGTAAGTGCGATGTTCTCCTAGAAGTATATCTTCAACATAAATTAAAAAATATATATACCTATGTTACTCATCTATAACTCAAGTAGTTTTATTTTGTATTAGTTTACAATACTTCTGATTACATATCAAGTTATACTTCATGTACCTTTCTAAAAAGTTAGCACATGGAATATCAACAATTTTAATTAGTATCACGCATATTTATATGTTCCCAAAGTTGCTAAATTAAGTAAGTTTAATTGTGAAAATATGTTTTGACTCATAGATCTGCATGATAGTTAATTATTAGTCGGATTCCTCTTCAAACTTGTCAAAGCAAATCGACCGCAGTGATGCCTAATTTAACTCTCAAAATAATAATCATCATTGCCCATAAATACAGCATTTTACTATCAAAATAACATTTGCATTAGAATTACATTACAAATCATTCAGAAAGCTCTATATTTCAACAATTCAATTGTACAAATAATTAATATGACATGTAAATGCAAGGTTTATTTGTTTGGAAAATAATCAGCATGACATTTAAATTATAATTTTTGTCATTTTTTTATAATCAGGTTGTATCAAAGTAAACCGAGCGATTTCATTATAAATTAGATCTTTCGTATTAAATCCGCAATAATTGTACTTAATACACAGTCAATTATTAAAACAGTATACAAATATGATGCGTTAGTTAACATCAATTATACTTATTTAGATATAAAACTACATTTATTTCGACAGTAGAAATAGCCGTTTTGAAAATTTGTATCTATATATGCCAAAAATATATTGATAAAATTAAATTTCTATCTATGTTGAAAATTGTTGACTCGGTTTCACTTTTTATACCATATATAACTTTAATAATCAAACAAATTATTAAAACCCAAGATTTTAACAGAAATACAACTTAAACTTTCCCGGCTCGAGTATAAATGTGTGTGCGTTATTGTGTGTGTGAGTGGGTACGTGTGGTTAAGCGAAACAGTTGATTTTTGAAAGAAATATTTAAACCGTTAGTGCAATATCTTCGATACAGCTGCAAAAGCAATAAGTAGGGCAGTATTCAAAATTAAATATATCAATATTTTACATAATTTTTCTCTAAAATGTTCCAGCATAAATTGCACCATTTTCAAACCATTTAGAATGAACATCTTCATTAGGTGTACATACATTATTGCATAGGTATAGAAAATAATTAAATTTTAATATCAACTACGCCGATCAAAGCCAATGAGAAACAAAAGAAACCTGAGTAAAACATAGTTTTACGTTTAGCATCTATGCCCAGTTGCACAAAGGTTTGTCAACTCCATGACGGTCCGTCAAATACCTATCTAGTATGCGTTGCATAAAACAATTTATAAATATTGTAACAGTTGATTACTTAACACATTGTCAAAATCAATTTAACAATCTGTTAGCGAGTATTTCAGTTGCACAAAAAGTTTTTCATCCCTAACTGTCTGTGCAACCGGGCACTAGTATCACTAATCGAAATAATAATAAAATGTTTGAAAGTGAAATATTTAAAGAAATTATATATCAATATTACTCTTTGATTTCATGTGAATATGAACATTTATAAAAAAAATTTTGTTAGATAATTTAACTTAACATACATTACATTAAATAAAATCTAAATCCTTAATTTTTAAAAAATTGCACTCCTAAAACAATTTTTACAATATATAACCGAACTTAAGAAATCTGAAGAGGCAGCAGTAAAATTTTATCGAAATAATTGAGGTAATTCTTATCTTAGTTAATAATCAGCTGCCAATCTGTTTTTATTAATTTGGAACAACTTTAATTTCTGAATATAATATCAACCAAAAAGCTAATATCATTTGAAATTAATTTAAAATTTTAAATCATATTTACATATTGGATAATATGCGAGCGATATCGCCTTTGAGTACGTAGGACGCAAGTGGCTGCACTACCTATATTATAAATCCTTATGTTCTACATCAGCGCTAGTCTACCAATCTTCCACGTAATGTGAAGCACTAGCAAGAGCTTAGACATTTGTAATTGCTGGTTATCTTTCAAAGCTTTATTTCTTGTTGCAATGCATGATCAAATTTTGTATATTTATGTGCTATATTTTTTTTTATTTATTTATTATATATATATATATATATATATATATATATATATATATTTATATATATATATATATATATATATATATATATATATATATATATATATATATATAAATTATTGTAACAGTAAGATGTTTCAGGGTTTTGGTGTTTTAATTATTGTACTTAAGTTTGGGTATGCGCACGTGTGCGTTTAGTGTCTAAATGGGTGAAAACCGCAATAAGTACTGTAAGGTAAATGCAAACTTCTTACGCTATTTTTACTAGTAACCAAATAACCGAATAATTTAAGAAATTAATGTTTTACATTTATTTTCAAAGTAACGTTTTGTTTTAGTAATGCATCATCCTGCTCTTTTTTTATTAATATTGCATAATAATATTACTAATAATAATTTAATAGATCAGTACGATACATTTTCAAAATACATGTGAAGATTGTCAAGGGTGACACCCCATTTGATGGCAATATGGATGATGTTATGTATATATATAATAAATAAATAAATAAAAAAAAATATAGCACATAAATATATATATATATATATATATAATTGTAAAAATTAACGTTTTACATTTATTTTCAAAGTAACTTTTTGTTTTGCTAATGCATCATTCTACTCTTTAAAAATTATACTTATTTAATCGAAAGCAAAACTCAATGCAAACTTCCTTTTTACATTAATTTTGCATTATATATATATATATATATATATATATATATATATATATATATATATATATATATATATATATATATATATATATATATTATATATATATATATATATATATATATATATATATATATATATATATATATTATATATATATATATATATATATATATATATATATATATATATATATATATATCTTTATCTTAATCTTAAAACCATAGAAAACGTTGAGGCGGGTTATGGACCGGGTAAGTCTTTATTCGGTCTATCACATAGTTCTTAGATTCCAGGAAACCCTATCTGTACCACCAATAAGTTAATTACTTTATAAATATTATTCTGTACACGTTTGGTAATTATTTGACTAAAAATATATTATCTTGTGAAACCAGATGATGGCCTAATAGCCGAAGCTAGTCGCATCAATGAACAGCTTTGTGAAAAAGAGCCGAGTGTTTTGCCATCATCTTTATTTAATTAATTTATTTTACAAATTATTTATTCCTAAGTTTGGAGGTGCGCACGTGCGCATGTTTTGTGTGTAAAACACATCGAGAGAAACAATATGTCCGGAGAAACGCACATTATTAACACACAGAAAGTGCGAAACGTCTTATTATTTAAAGTTTTGATGCCATTATGATATTATTTATTATTAAGACTCTGGTACTGTCGTTGTACATTTTTTTTGTTTTGTTGATTTAGTCCTAGTTCTTGGTTGTCAGAATAGTGACGAATTCTGAAAAAGGAATAACATATGAATTAGACATAATTCATTACAAAATGAATTAGAATATATATCAGGAAAATAAAAATATAGGGCGACTGTATTAGCATAAAAATGTAAGAGGTATTCATATATTTCCCTATAAATTTTCATATAGCATGTAAGTGCCACTTAACTATATGTTGTTTATATTTAAATTATATCTAGTAGGTATGAATTTGTTTTTACGTTGATTTACCATAAATACATGCAGCTTGCACCTAACTGTATATTTTGAGTTGTATATATATATATATATATATATATATATATATATATATATATATATATATATATATATATATATATATATATAATATATATATATATATATATATATATATATATATATATATATTTTTTTTTTTTACCAAAGCTTGTGTTAATTAAGTAAGTATGAAATCAACAAATAAGCAAAGGTGTTGTCGTAAAGTTATGAATCAAGGATAAAAAAATTTTTTGGTTTGCTCTGAAAATCACGGTGATATTTCAGTTTATTTGCCATGGCAAAGATAATGGCTCAAAATTATTATTTCCTTAATCCAAAACATGGAATATACCTACCATCGTAATTAACCATTCCATCTCCATCAAGATCTGCTTCTTTAATCATATCATCAACTTCCTCCTCAGATAATCGTTCGCCAAGACTTGTCATCACGTGTCGCAATTCACTCGCAGAAATCAATCCGTCATTGTTCTTGTCAAAAACTCTGAAAAAAAAGAAGTATTGAATTTTCAAAATCTACATTAATCTATCTATGAGATACATTTATTGAAAGTAAGAACAAAGTCTAAATATTGGTTCTCATTGACATATTTTTAAAATATCTAAATCATTCCTATTTCCGCGTACATTGTGCTATCTAGAATGTGGCTCGGCATCCAGAAAATTTGCCCTCTTCTACTCTAGAGCTATGTTTTTAATCAAATGATCTAACTCACTCTCATCGGTCCGTAACTCTCTATTTCAAAACTCTGCATACATTTGGGCGTACTTTCTGGCTTGCGTGATTTCGTCTTATTTACTAAACTAATAAAGGGGCGCTTGGGATTAATCTAGTTTGCATTATTATACAAAGAAAATTTTTGATTAAATATTGCGTTTCCATTAACTAACGAGAAAGCCAGGCATACCTAGAAAGAAATACCAGTTCACGGAGAATCAAATAAGTGAAGTCTCCAACTTGATTTTTTTAATTTTTTTCAGATTCCGAAGATTCCAAACAAGAAAACCACCTTGAGATAAATGACAAGGCACACTCGCGGTACGATACAGACATGAATAAATAAATAAATATATATATATATATATATACAAACTGCAAACTTTAGTTTATTTTATTACCAGATAACTAGAAACATTTTCCTTTGTGTTAGATTTATTCCGATTAGATGAAATTCTACTCAACTTACATATTTGTAAATTTAGCAAAGATTTCAAGAACATAACCATTTTTACCTGAAAGCTTCCTTCAGCTCATCTTCACCATCTGCACCTTTTATCTTTTTTGACATCATTTGCAGAAATTCGTTAAATTCGATGGTGCCATTTCCATCCTGATCAACTTCGTTTACCATGTCTCGAAGTTCAGTTTCTAGAAAACAAAGAAATTATCCGTGAATATCTCGAGTAAAATAATGTACATAGATCAAAAATTATATACCGAATATTAGTTGTTACTGGTTTAGGGTGCTTTACTATAATTAGTTCTTAATTCATGAATTGAGTATCTTGCCTCATATAAAAAATTTCAAAATTTTACAGTTATTTCGGTTACCAATGCTTGTATTTATTAGGTCTCAGGACAAACAGGATATTGAAATAATTTCTAGATATATGTTTTATGCTCATTATCAATCTTGATTTCTAAAACAGTTTGTTGATTGTGTAAGATAAAATGATAATTACCAATTAACCAATTTATTCTCTTGCATTCTTTTTAACCCTAGGATGCAAAGCATGGGCCTGGTAAGCCTGGTGTATCGGGACAAATCAAAAATATCTGCAGTGTCATGCACCGAACTTTCTTATACGCATATGGGTTAAACCACATCGAAGTTGCATTATTTTTCTAATTTATAATATTTGTTCTAACCTTTAGATCGCTTTTACACTAAATATATTTCTTAGAATAAATATTAAATGTCAAACTTCAAATTATTTAAGTCTATTTTGTTAAACAATTGACAGGCGCAGATGATACGATTTATGTAACAATATATATAATAAGCAGAAATTTATTTTGAAACCAGTACTTTTTTTGGAAAAAAGATTCAAACAAAAGTTGTGCTAAATATAAATATCATTAATCTTTGTTCATAAAAATTTTCTGTAACTGTAACCATTTTTGAGTAATTGCAGAAACTGCAAAAAATGACTAGAGTAAACATGCACTTCCGGTCGGAATATTGTTTTCAAAAATAGAAGGTTTTCGTGCCAGGCACATACAAATCATAAGTTTATTGTTGGTTATGGAGGTCGATGCAGATTTATACAATACATGCCCAGCAAACCAGCAAAATATGGCTTCAAGATATTTTGGATGTGTGAATCTAGCTCCGTATACACTACCTGGTGAAGCACCGTATAAGAATTTAGGACTTGAAGTTGTTCAAACATTAGTGCGCACTGTTCATAATTCTAGGCTAAGCCTCACAATAGATAATTTCTTCAAAAGTGTCCCATTAGCTATTTATTTGTTAGATAAGGACATTATAGTTGTCGGTACACTCAGCCAAACAAAAGAGACATTCCAAAAGAAATTAAGGATCTGGTGTTACCTCATACAGAGAAGAGGTCTGCAAATCCCAAACTACGAAGAAGTGATTTGGAAGCAATGAAGCATTTTATTGACATTCCTGGTTCGTCAAGATTTCAACGATTAACTGAAATCAAGAGAAAGAGATGTTCATTGTGTGCAACCCGTATTGACCGTAAAAGCACACTGATTTGTGAGGGATGCAAAAAAAGCATTTGTAATGAACACAGTGTTAGAGTATGCCTTATCACAAATATCTGTAGGTGCTCCTAAGGATTAATGCAAATATTGCTCACATTTACTTCTACTTATAGGAACGGGCCTCCCAGGCCTGTGTTGTGTAATCTCGTATATCGATCATGATGTGCATCCTGGGGTTAATAGAATTATTATTCTCATGTTTACGATTATATGGGCCATTTAAAACACTGACGGCCACCAGTTACGCTAATGCAGCTGAGAATTTTTCATTTCATGTCAATCATGATGAGGGCAGTCGAAGGTCTAGTGTAGCGCTACTAAAGTAGCTTTGCCGGTAGGCAACTTAAAGGCCAGCGTTAAAATTACGTCTTTACAAAAAACGTTTCTTCCAACGAAAAATTATGTCACTTTATGTTTTTGAGGTTGCTGATCACGATTTTGATGTCAAAAATTAAAATTGTCATATACGCTGTCAATATTTTCATCATGATTCATAAATTCCACTATTGCATAAAAAACAATGAACCTTTTTGTTTTCGAGGTCGGTGATCACGAGTACGATGTCAAAATATCAATTTGACAGCTCCAAACTGTCAAAATCGCTGTGAAGAACTCATATATCCCAATATTACTAAAAATATGGTATCGAATTTTATATTTTTGATGTTAGCGATCATCATTCCGATGTCAAAATGACTAATTGACAGCTTTCAATTGTAAAAATCATTGTCATTGGTCTAAATTGCTGTCAATATTTGTGTTCTTCTAACCTTTTACAGGCAGACAACAACAAAGGCACACATTATTTTATGTGAATAGACAGTTTCCAAAATACAGAGATACCGAAAATGTTGTCAAATGTAAATATCACACAGCCATTTTACCAAAATATTAGAGAAATTACTCACTTTGTATCACGGAAATCAAAGCAAGAGACTGGGGCAGTAATTAATTTAAGGCGGACGAAGTAGTCCAAGAAATAATTATGGATGGTATGGAAGGAGCAAGTTGAATATAAATTGTTTGACCTAGTAATAATATACTACATCACAGTTTTTTTTATTTCTCAGTCAAGGAATTCCACGGTGAATTTAGCTTACGAAATGCTTTTGTCAATGTAAAAATTCATCCTATAGATCATTTTACTTACATTTTCGATACTAATTTATTGACCAAAATTGTAAAAGAGACGTTTCCAGAATCAAAACTCCTAGAAAGAATATGAAACCATGGGAAGATTTGTTAATGGAAAAATTTAAATCATTCCTTGGGCTTTCTATTCTTATGAGGAATATTCGAAAGAGTGATCTATAAAACTGGAGTACTGTTTTCTTGAATATACTCCAGTATTTGGAAAAGTTATGCTTAGGAGTCGATATCTTGAAATCTTGAAATATCTTCACTTTAAAGACTAGTAAGACTAGTAAAAACCACTTGTATTCTTTAGTATAATAAGAATATGGGTGGAATTGAAAATATTGATCATCACTTTTCACTCTCTATATGCATCAGGAAAACCATGACATGCTATCGCAAGTTGTTCTTCCACTTGGTAGATTTATTCATAGCTATTGCTTACGCCTTTTATAAGAAGAAAAATCCAAATATGACTTTTCCAGATTTCCGACTAGAAGTAGCTCGAAGTTTATTGAAATAAGATCCTGATCTTCCTGTGACAACTCAGTCTTTTTGGGAGGCATTTTCCAAGGAATCTAGATATTGAAGCAATAAGGCAATTTGTTATTTGTACGATGTGTAGTACCAGAAATAGATCTATAATTGTTTGCTCAAAATGTATCGATGTACTACATAATTAGCCAGTACCTTTATGTGTAACTAAATTCTTCGTAATTTGTAACTCGATAGAGTATTTACCATAAGTCTCATTATCCTGTAAAATCAGGGGAAGTGATCTTCACAAAGTAAATTTATGCTAAATATTAACGTAGTCTATAAATTAAAAAAACTTCAAAAATATAAAAAAATGGAGAAAATCAACTATACACTAAAAAAACATCTGCAGTGTCATGCACCAACCTTTTTTATACGCTTTTGGGTTAAATCACATCCTATTTTCATTATTTTTCTAATTTACAATATTTGTTCTAACCTTTGGAACACTTTTACACTAAATTTATTTCTTTGCATAAATATAAAATGTCAAACTATGTCAATTTATTTAAGTCTGTTTTGTTTTTTTTGATAAAAAATTGACTGGCGCAGATGATACGATTTATGTAAAATTAAATGTAATATGAAGAAATTTCAAAAGTCATTTTCTATTCGGAACCGTAAAGTTAAGAAAATATTTGGAATTTTATATATATATATATATATATATATATATATATATATATATATATATATATATATATATATATTTATATATTTATATATGGCATATCAATCAAAATAAAGAATAGAAATAAAGGTACGCTCATAATTAGTCGAGCATTTATGCTAGGTGCGTACCTGATGGTCTTTGTCCTAGAGATCGCATGACGACGCCTAATTCGGCCATTGTCACGGTACCATCCTCATCTTTATCAAATAACATGAAGGCCTCTTTGTACTCTGAAAATACAAAAATTTTATCTGTATCTGTTTATCATTTTATCAGTTTGTCCGTTCGTCCGTTCGTCCGTTCGTCCGTTCGTCCGTTCGTCCGTTCGTCCGTTCGTCCGTTCGTCCGTTCGTCCGTTCGTCCGTTCGTCCGTTCGTCCGTTCGTCCGTTCGTTCGTCCGTTCGTCCGTTCGTCTGTTTGTCTGTTTGTCTGTTTGTCTGTTTGTCTGTTTGTCTGTTTGTCTGTTTGTCTGTTTGTCTGTTTGTCTGTTTGTCTGTTTGTCTGTTTGTCGGTTTGTCTGTTTGTCTGTTTGTATGTTTGTGCGTTTGTCTCTTTGTCTGCTTGTCTGCTTGCTTGATTGTGAGCTTGTTGGCTTTTTTGTTGGTCAGGTTGTCTGTGTGAAGGTCTGCCTGTTTGTGTGTCCGTTTGTTTGTCAGCTTGTTTTGTGAAACGACCAGTTATTCCCGCATTAACCGGATTAATTAATCCTGCTCGAGGTGCGCGCAATGCCGGGCGGCGAGGGACCACAAGCGTTTTGCGGTAAAACCGCTAGATGACACCATTACCTCGAAATTGTGCCTACTAGGCTCACAAAATAGCGACAGCGTTACACAATCAATACTACACCGCGACCACAACTATTTGCTATAACAGATTCATTCCAAAAACAGTATAGCTGTGACTCATTTAAAAACATTTGGACCATAGACAGATATAATGAAGAGCTTAATAAAACATGGTGACACTCTGAGCGAGATTATTCATTAAGTTACGCAAGTCTAGTTTTCGACACTAGAACTACATCCTTTCTTCTTAGCTTCACTTATAGTTTACACATATAAAATAAATTTAAACATTTCATACGATAGCTCATTATTTTTACCATTTATCCATCTTAAATTCCGTGTCCCAAACTTACTTTTGTTCAGTTTAATATTGAAAATTGCTTTTACTCTATCTTGTATGCCACAACAGTTATTTTATAAAAATGAAAGGGTTCCGACAGTAATGAACAGCCACGGTAACTCAGCAGGAAATGAAGCTTTGCAAGTGTAACATAAGTAATATGTAACCTATGTATTTATATTAATAATCTAAGGGGATTTGTATTTTACAAAATACTAAACTCAGTTCAAATTAAATGTAAGGGTGCTAAATCTGCAAGTCAGATAATTGATCATGATGTACATGACAAAAAATACACTGAAATATTTATTTAATATGTAAAATATATCTATCTTGTAATAAGGTAAAACGACCAGTTCTGGCACAGTTAAGAAAATTCTCTACTCTTTTGAGGATTAAAAAAAATATGGATAATATATTTATATAATAATTGAAAATTTTTAAAGTTTAAGTGTTTTATAAAGTAAAAAAAAAAATTAAATTGTTTATTGATGTTTTAGGTAATTTTGTTCACAATTTATAATTCGATGTTAAAATGCCAGTTTTTAGACGGTGGTTGCCTTTTAGCGCACAGTCCTTTCTAGTAATAGCACGGCAAATATAGTTATAAATTTATATATTTTAGCTTGGATTTCCTAAAATTTAGGTATATATTTATAAAAAAAACACTTACAGTAGCTTTATTTTATAAATTTTTAAATTATAGAGGTAGGTACTATACCTATCTAAAGCTAAATTTCATATTTATAAAGTTCTAAATTATAAATGTAGACAACAATATTATTCTTTATCTATAATGCAAATGATATTTTAATTAAATAATAATTTTTAATCGAAATATTAAAATTACTTATAAATAGGTATATTACATCAAAATTTTTAATACTTTTCTTGCATTCAAATTTTGTGAACAATGAAAAATTGAAATCTTTTCTAGTTAGTTATTTTTTTAGATAAGAATACTTTTCATCTTGTAATTTCAGATAAAAGTATTTTTTCAAGTGTACCGGGTGGGGCAAAACAACCTCCCTAGTTTTGCAAGTGAATTAAAGAAAAAGGAGTCGAGATACAAAAAATTTATTTCAATAAAATAAAGTAGTTACATGGCCAGTTTTATCTTATGTAGTTTTAAAAATCATATCGGCCAAGTGTTGTCCTTCATTGTCTACACACTGCTGCAAGCGACTTTTGAAGTTTTGCATAACCCTTTCAAGCATTTCTTCAGGTATACGGCGAATTTCCGTGCGGATTGTCTCCTCTCAGGGAGACAAAGCACGCGGGGAACATTTCCTTCAAAACCAGCATTGATGCCCGCGCTGTGTGGGCTGTGGCTTCCCCCCGTCCTGCTGAAACCAGACATTCTCGAGACCAAGTTCTTTAAGAGCAGGGGCAAAAAAATTCTGGAGCATGTTCATTTAGCGCCCAGAATTGACGGTAACTGCCCGATTTCTTTCCTGTAGTAAAAGTAAGGCCCGATAATCCCTATTCGGGAAACTGCGCACCAAACTGTGACACGATCACTATGCAGAGGCTTCTCGTGGATCACCCTCAGATTGTTTTCGCACCAATATCGAAAATTTTGTTTATTTACACCGCCAGAAAGATGGAAATGTGCTGGGCGGCGATTACAGACTCCTTTTCGCGTATGTATGCTTCCACGGCAAAAGCGCGCTGCTCGTTCGTCCACATTGTGTTTACGACTGAATACTTTTGTAACACATACACACGGCATATCTTTCTGCCGCCATTCACGCCATTCCTACCCTGTTACGAGCTCTGCTAGCTTCACAATTCTCTGTTGAAACTAGGGAGGTTGTTTTGCCCCACCTGTATAAGAGGTTTTGGTTCTAATTCTTGATTTTTCACACTTCTTTTTACCCTTTTTATTAACGGTGTCATTGTTTTTACCAGTTTTCACTAAAATAAAAATAATTTATTCAAACGAATACAAAAATAAATTAAATAGGTCATGTTTTAGATTTTTATTTTTTATGAGATAAACAATAAAATTTCAGTGTACGTATAATGTAAATAATAACTGATACATACCTTTTAAAGAATTATTTATCTGTAGTTAAAATTTGTTCTTGTTATAAGAAATATGTAAAAACATTAATATTCTAACCTCACTTGATTACTGTCAGAGAGTCTCTGTTTACCGTTCCACATATAGCAGCAGCGGCGCCAATATTAAAGCGCTGTAAGCATAAAGTGCTTTTATAATTGGCGCGCTCTTCAAATTTCATACTAATTAAAGAACACGTGTTTTTAATATTAAAAAATAAAAAAAAGTCAATATTCAACATTTGAAATGTTTCGATGAACTATTCATTTAGTTTATTTAACAAGGTACATATTAAAAAAATACGTTTTTCTAGTAAATATGATTGTAATTGCTTAAGGTATGGTAACCGTAAACTAACTAGAAATGGCTGTGAAAAGTACAATTTTGATATCGCTAAACAATATTCGTTTTTTTTTTAATTAATAATTTTTAAATGGACGTTCTAAAGGTTTTTTCTTGTTTAAAACTATATATAAATATTTAAATCGTTGTTATACCTACGCATTTGCACAGTTTTAAACGTATAAAACCAAGTTTTTGATACCTGTGCCATTACTAGCGCTGTGCCGAAACTGGTCGTTTTACCCTATAATGAGTACATGCTTACCGGCTACTTGGTCCTCGGAAAGTCCATACTCAGACTGAAAACAAATATTATTATTAATAAGAAAATTTATTCAAAACGCAGTTAGATAGGGGTAAAAATTTTATACTAGGTGTACAAATAAGTTTCGGTCGTATTTTATAAAAAATTGGGCATACAGTGGGTACAAAAAGTATTTGCACATCTCGTTTTTTTCAAATTTTCCTTTGAAAGAAAAGAAAATGTTGCATCTAATTTTTGTATTCCATAGCTTATCCTAAATATATATTTTATATGTTAACAAAAATCTTGGAAAAACATGAACAAATAATAAAGCCAAATTAACACTAAAAATTCGTAGTCAAATAAGTATTTGCACATCAACGCTTCACTGATATATCAAACATTATATCATGAATGTATCAAAATAAATAGCATTAATATTTTGTGTGCATTCCATTGGCATCAATGATTGCCTGCAATCTTCTTGGCATTGATTTCACCAAGTTTATTGTTGTCTCTGTAGGGATTTGATGCCATTTTTCTAATATCGCATGTTTCAAATCATTTTTATTGGAAATCTTCATTTTCCGCACTTTTAAATCGAGCAGGTGCTAACAAATACAATCACACAATGTTCAAGCGCACAACGCAATAACACTCATACACAGATATACACTCCCTTTGTGAGTAGGAGCTCTGACAAAACCAACCATGTTGTCCACACATTAGTATATAAGTATTATTGTATCAAAACAAAAACAAATAAAGTACATTGAAAATGAAAATGAAAAAATGAAATGCTACCGCCCGGCGAAAGCAGCACAATTTTAACTTTCAAAAACATTTCTCTATCCTAAAGTTGTAACTTTAAAAATTTAGCTTTGGAATAAAGTTATATATCCTGATGACTCAAAAAACAATAATTTTGGTTCGGATGGTAGGGGCACTTAGGGAAAAAAACACAAACAGAATTTGACATAATAAGCTTACTTCGTTTAGTAGAACACGGTGGCGGACATGTACTTGTATGGGGATGTATGAGTGTTGCTGGTATTGGAAAACTACAATCTATTGATGGAATTATGGATAATATAGTCTATACCATCATCTTAAAAGAATATTTCCTTCTTAGCATGGAGAAAATGGGAGCCAAGATTGTACTCCAGATTGTGTATCCTTTTGAATACACCAAGCTATAGAAAATGCCTTCCGAATCATCAGACATTAATAAAAATAAGCATTTATGAACTTAAGATGAAATAGAAATACGAAAACGGCTAATTTCTAATAAAAACTATTTGAAAATTGAACACATGAAGAATGGTATAGTATTTCAATATTTTTTAAGGTATTTGGTAAATTTAATACCAAACAGGCTCCTAACTATTATTAGAGCCAATAGACATCCAAAAAAATATAGGTTATTTTTCTAAAATTGAAAATATTATAACAATTTGTTACATGTACGAATACTTTTTGCGCGTTAATTTGGGTAGTGATATTGGTTTTTAATTTTTATTTCCACATTAATATTATTTTTGATGAATATTTTTCGTTAATTAAATAAACATATGACTCCATATAACTCCACATATTTTTATTTTTGTATATATATATATATATATATATATATATATATATATATATATATATATATATATATATACATATATATATATACATATATATATATATATATATATATATATATATATATATATATATATATATATAAATATATATGTATATATATATATATATTTATATATATATATATATATATATATATATATATATATATATATATATATATATATATATATATATCTATATATAATGACTTAACTACTTAAAATTCTTACCGATGTCTGTCTAATTTGATAGTCACTTGTAAGTCTTTGATAACGATTATATTCTTTTCCATAATTCTCAATAATCGAGCTCATTTTACAGCGTTTTCTTGATCTATTTTTAAATGCACACACTAGAGAATTATGAATGCTAGAGATATGTAACTGGTAATTTTAGCTTTAGTTATATATATAATAATACTTAAATCTTACAAACAAAACCATCTAATACAAGTGAACTACGAAAACTAGAATTAGCTCATTTAGAGATACTTTTTACATAACATAGATTTATTTATAATTTGGCAAGAACTAAGCTGTATTGAGATTGTGTTAAAATTGCACACGCAGGTATATATAAATATATATTTATGTGTGTATATATATAAATATATATTTATGTGTGTATATATATAAATATATATTTGTATATATATTTATATATATATATATATATATTGTAATGAAGTATGTTTTTCTTATGTTAAAAACCCTCGTTATTTATTCGTTAAGATGTATGTTACATTATAAGTAAGCCGTAGCAGCGAGGCTACGGTTCTGTGGGTCCGTGGTTCGAGCCCGGCCGATGCATTTTTGTTTTTAAGAATTGTTGAAGTCAGGTCATCCACCAAAAATACTAGTCTCTGCCGATATTTTCTGTCCGTTATCTAGTCAAAACCAAATATCGGTTTGGATAGTATTTTTATCTTTGTTTTACTCATGTATTCACCTATACCCCGATTGATATAAAAAGGGCCTACATCTCTTATCAAAACACAGTCGATCACCGTATGCTTAACGCAAAGGACCGCACCGTTTATCAACACACCGTATCTTCCGCTTATAATTCTCCGTTGATATTGATAGCCATATCGATGCCGCAAAACAATTGGTGAGACGAACTAACTACCGTATTTATTTGTATTGCTGGGTTTAACTGTTTTTAGTCTTACTGTAGTACCTGCAGGTGTGTCCACCGAGGGTAAAACTCTGTCTATCTGTTCTCCAGGTATCTCGCCGGCGTGTCCGCCAAGAGATTACCTAGTAGTTTCTATTATAGTACCTGCAGGTGTGTCCACCGAGGGTAAAACTCTGTCTATCTGGTGGCCAGTCGTAAGCATTTATTCTGGAGACGTTGCAATGGGATCAGTGCGGTTGCCGAGGCGTTACACCAAACTGGGGCTGCATATGTTAATATGGGGCGTATGATTGCGGTGTACATGAGGAGTTTATTTTTTGTTGATAGGGAACTATTTTGTACAAGGAGTGGATATAAATTTTGGATTACGTGTTGGGCTTTTTTAATTGTGTGTGATATGTGTGGGCCATGTCTTAGTGTTTTGTATAGGTGTGTGCCTAGGTATTTAACCGTGTGTGTGGGCGTTATTTTTTGTTTGTGTATTTGTAGTGGTGAGATTATTTTGTTTAGTGTGAATTTGCGTGAAAAGACAATGGTTTCGGTTTTTGTGGCGTTGATTTTAATTTTCCACTTCTCCCAGTAGCGTTGTAGTATATCTATGTGTATTTGTAGTTGTTTGTTGGCCACCTGCGCACTGAATGAGTGCGCGTAGATGGCCGTGTCGTCTGCGTGCAGAGCCGTATTTGTGTTTTGGAAAGTGGGGAAATCGCATAGGTAGAGGTTAAATAATTTGGGTCCAAGGACGCTGCCTTGGGGGACTCCTGCCATTATGGGTTTAGAGGTTGAGAGAGAGTTGTTTATTTTGGTTTGGAAGGATCTGTTGGTTAGATATGAGTGGATAAGTTTTATTAGGATTGGTGGAAAACGGTTATTGATTAATTAGGACATGAGCCCTGCTACTTATCGAAAGCTTATTCGATGTCTAGAAGGGCCATGACCGTTACTTTACTTTGGTTAAATTGGGTAGCGATATCGGTTGCGATCCTGCATACTTGCTGTACTGTATTGTGCCAAGCCCTAAATCCAAATTGGATGTCGGGGGTAATTTTTCGTCCTGTATCGATATCGTCTACCCGGGACAGAATGACCTTTTCGGTCAGTTTGGAGAGGGTGTTAAGGAGGCTAATTGGTCTATAATTGCCGGGGTGATGAGGATCTTTGTTTGGCTTGAGGATAGGGTGGATTATGGCATTCTTCCATGCAGTGGGGAAATGGTGAAGCTTTATGATGGAATTTATGATGTACGCTAATTGTACGATGGATTTTTTGGATAGGTTTTTTAAGATGAGGTTTTCTATGCGGTCTGGTCAAGGAACTTTGCGATTGGGAAGGGTGCGGATTATCTTGGTGAGTTCTGTAGGGTTTGTAAGGAGTTTTGCGAGGGTTGTATGTGTTGTTTGGTGTGTTGTGCTTAAAAATTGTTGTGTCCCTTGTAGGATTTGCTCATGCGTATGTGTGTGCGGTGTGTCAATTACGTGTACGTTCGCTAGTTCATTAGCAATGGCTTCTGCCTTTTCAGGGTCAGAAGCCGCTTTGGTTGCTTTTGTGAGTGTGAGTATGGGTATTGGGGTGAATTGTTTTTTGAGATTTTAGGTGAGCTTCCAAAGGGAATTATCAAAGGGGTTTAGATTGGAGAGTTTTAGGGACCATGTTGTGTTCTGTTGTATTCTAATTTGGTATCTGATAATTGTGTTCAATGCGTTGAGGTGTTGGGGGAAGCGGGTCTTCTGCCATTGCCTTCTTGCATTGTTGCGTTGTGTAATTGTGTCTAAAATGTTTTGTGGTAGGTTTAGTTTGTGTGTTTTTGTTTTTATGTTGCGTGAGTGTTTGTGTTTGGCTTTGTTAATTGCCTGTGTTAATTTGTGTATTTCTGTGTCAATGTCTTGTGTTGTGTTTATGTTGTTGTTTATTATGATGTGTTTGTCTAGTGTGTGGCGGAAGTGTTTCCAGTCTGTGTGTTTGTATGATGTGATGATTTATGTTGTGTTGTGTATTTGCCTATTGTGTAAGGTGAAGATGATTGGGTTATGATCTGAACTGAGTTCAGCGAGGGATTCAGGAGGTGTAATGTTGGGGACATTTTTATTTATAATGAGGTCGATTGTTGTAGGCGTTGTTCCATTTTCTGGATAGTGTGTCGGTGTATGAGGGTGCATAATGATGGCGACGTGTGTGTTTGTGTATCTGTTGAGTGTGTGGCCATTTGTGTTGCTTCTGTTGCAGTCCCAGTTTGTGTGTTTCGCGTTCAGGTCCCCGACCACTAGTGTTTTTGTTTTGTGTAATAGTGTTGCGAGATCCGCGTTTGTTATGTTGTTTGCTGGTCTGTTGTATTCTGCTGTGATTATGGTGTTGTCTGTAAGTTTTATGCTAAGTGTCTCTAGTGTAGTGTGTGCTGAATTTAAGAGTGCGTGTGGGACATTTTGTTTTATTAATATTGCAACGCCTCCAGCCGGAACAGGTCCTTGCTGTGGCCTATCAGCTCTGTACGTTGTGCATGTGTGTATTTTGAGTTTACGAGTGGGTGTTAGTTTTGTTTCATTGAGTGTCATTATGTGAATGTTGTGTGTGTTCATGTAATGCGTAAGCTCCCCTACTTTACATGATTCCGTTGGCGTTCCATGAGCTGATGTGCAGTGTCGCTGTGTCCTTAGATGTTGTATTCGTGTAAATTTTGGGTGAAATTCATGAAAACTGAAAATTGTTCGTTTTTAGTTTTGGCACTTTCGAGGGCGTTGTTGGGGTCTCTCAGGGCACGTATCATGTTTTTCAGGTTTATGAGTGTGTTTAGTCGACTCATTTCTGTGAAAAGGTCTGTCACGTCGTCCATGTTGTTTTCCTTTTGTTGTGTATTTGTTTGCGTAGTGGATTGTGTGGGGCATTTGGGAATTGGTAGCGAAGGAAAGTTTTGTTGCGTGTTAAGTATCTGTTTTGTAGGAAGGGTTGGAAGGAGTGGAGTTTTTTGTGGTCTGGCTTGCCAGTGATTGTGACTTGGGGTTGGGGCGTCTACGTAGTTGTTGGGTCTAGTCTGATTGGTCGGTTTTTTGTTTGTTTGTTCTAGTATTTTGATACGTGCCCTGTACACTGGGCAGGTCACGCTGTTAGCAGGGTGGTCCCCAGTGCAGTTTGCACACGCGGCAGGTGTGTCCTTCGTTTTGGTGCAAGTATTAGACAGATGACTTTGTGCGCATTTCAGGCATTTTGGTGCGAGATGACAATTGGTGGTGGCGTGCCCCCATTGTTGGCACCTGTGGCACTGAATAATTCGTTTCTGGTTAATGTGCCTCTCCCAAAGCACTTTAGTGTGGAAGAGAAACTTAACGTCATTATTTAGCTGTGCCACAGTGTGCGAATTGTCTGCTGTGATTAGGTATAGAGGGCGCCGCGTGCTTCGCATCTTGTAAATTTTGTGCACGCCTATGTTGAAGTCTTTCAGTTCTTGTTCAAGGTCTGTGATTGTCGGGTCATTGTCCAGCCCACGCAGTACGAACGCATGCGTTTTGATAGTTCTGTCAGTGTACGTATAGTATTGTAGTGTATTGTCGGCGTTCAGGTCCGTAATTAATTTTTGTCGTTCGTCTTCGTCGTGTATGTTTAGGTTTGTGTTGTTGTTTGTGTACTTATAGTGGAATTCTTTTTTTGGGTATGTCGTTATGTATTTTGTTACGTCTGTTGTGTTTTTTGGGATGCCGGGGATGATAATAGGAGGGGGAGGTCTGCGTTTGGTCAGTCGTTGGGGTTTTTTGAATACGGGCACGTCGGTGTTGGTTTCGTCGTCGTTGTCTGTGTCTTCTGTGTCAGTTAGTGGGTGGAATTTATTATGTGTTTTTGTCGGATTTTTTGTCATTGTTGGTCTGGGTCTAGCGGTCCGCTTAGGTTGTTTAAATAACCTCGAGTCTTCGTCGTCCGCGGACCGCTGTCGTATATTAGTTTGTATAGTCGGTGCTTTCGTCATTGTGTTGTTCGGTTGCCGCGTGGCAAAGAGATCACTAACCTTTCTAGTGCCAGTTGTCGAATTTGTTGCTGTGTTTGGGGTTGTTTGGGGTCCTGTTGGTGTCGTGTCCTTCTTGTCGTTGTTGTTGTTGATGGGTTGGGATCTGCGCTAACTACTGCTCCCGCAGCAGTCTGGTTGTTTTGTCCCTTCGACACCGTACAGGGTTTGATGGCGTAGGTTTTCAGTAACTCCTCTAAGTTAGGGGAGGTTTTTGCCTCACCCTGTGACAGTAAAAGTTTTTTGTCACTAAGACGTTTTGACCTACGGGACACTTTCGCGATCACTTTGCTTGTTTTCGAGTGCTCACTCATTAACTATTCAACTAATTTTTCGGTGAAAAACTGAATAAGTAAAAATGGTGGAGATAGAGATACGCTATGAGTGGCTTCTGTTAATACGTCCCCACACTGCAAAGGTTAAACTCGGAATAAAAGTAGACCGATGTGTAGGACATTACACTTTGGTCCTGTGATCGAGCTGTACCTTGTGATCTTGGCGTGTCCGCTGTGTTAGACTTAATCTTATACTCAGCATTGTTGTATTCGTGTGTTTGAACTATTTATTGGGAACTATTATTTGTGTATTATTATTATTGTTATAGGACTAAATAGAAATAAGCTTATCATTGACTATCGTGAATTGTGTTGTGAGAAGTATTTAAATAAACCACCCTTCCGACATATATATATATATATATATATATATATATATATATATATATATATATATATATATATATATATTTAATTAGACTTAATTAGTTATGCTCAAACTATATGTACTATATTTTAGGAGAGTTAAACATTTTCTAAATGAACAACGGTGAAAGGATCATTTCATATTTGTTTCGTCGTATTGAAATTTAAGCTTGAGATATATTTGCTTAAATATAGGATATAAATTAATATCTTAAAGATAATGTTAATACGAAAATCTCAAAATTATTTTCTTAAAACGCAATTAAATTTGTCGATAATTTTTGTCTAAGATTTCATCTCCGCAGTTTTATAAATTTTATGTTCAATAACAAATCTTGTAAATAGTGAATTTGCATGAGAAGTACACTCAACAATAATTTTGTTTTTAATTACCGCTTTAAAAAGTCTAGAAATCTTCTTGAAATGCATTCAAGCTTATAATCTGAATGACAAAAATTATTTTAATTCTGTGCTTGAGAGATAATTAGTGCTTTTATTCACATTGTAAGAAGGAAACAAATATAAATATATACTCAGCTTCGAATTACAATTTATATATCTTCCAAATTTTATGGAGAATTTCCTTTTTTATTCAATTATTTATATGTATTATGTGAACTGATTTGGAAATCCTATAATTTCGGAAATTTTGCAATAGAACTATTACATTTGAACGCCGTAACATGTTACCTTAGTAAAATTTATACTTTATGAAAAAGATGGATACTTACCAAATTAATAGTTATAATTAAGTCGTGTTGCTGGTGTTTTTTTTTGGGTTTTTTGGTAGTTTTATTTGCAGATTTAGGAGGTGCTTGTGCTTTTGGTTGGACCTTAAGTGATGCAGATTTCGGGATTGACTTTACAAGCACTTTAGTCGGGGTTCCTTTTTGCCCTAATATTGGTGTACGTTGGCCGGATTGTAACTTCTGACATCCATCTGTAGGTTTTCGAGCCTAAATCAACAGTAAATTTATTTAAGTATATAGGATAGCTTAATTTATATATATATATATATATATATATATATATATATATATATATATATATATATATATATTATATATATATATATATATATATATATATATATATATATATATATATATATATATATAGTTATATATATATTTATTTATATATATATATATATATATATATATATATATATATATATATATATATATATATATATAGTTATATATATATTTATATATATATATATATATATATATATATATATATATATATATATATATATATATATATATATATATATATATGGATTCTTATAAATTTAACACAACGAGTTTAATGATTAATGGAACGGGCATTATTGAAACCTGCATCTTGCACAGTACATGGACCAAATTACGCTTTACTTCCGCACTCAACAACCAAATCCGTCATTGATATTAAGGGTTAAAGCTTAATTAAACCTCCAATGATAGGAAGTATAAGCCAATGGTCGAATTACTCAAATAAATGCAACCACGGAGGAAATAAATGAATTAGTACAAAATATAAATACAGAAACATTAAAAAACGCCGATTATTGTAACAATTTTTAGAAGGATTGCTACCTCTACTTCGACGGCTTGTCTTGTTACATGATCCTCAATCATTTGAAGCTGCTATTACAGTAGCAAAAAGATCAGAAATGGTTGAAAAACAATTAGGAACACATGAAACCGCGAATCATATACAAAAATCGCAAGAGATATATAATCATTAGTAGCTATTATTGAACAAATACAAAAAAATAAATCCGGAATTAGCCCACAAGATAACAGCAAATACAGCCCAATTGCACAAAATAGTCAGTCGTGTTCTAGATGCCAGAGTAAGCGCAAGTTCTTTACGTGAGCTCTGTGCATATACATTTAATTTGTAAACAAATAAAATTCGAGTTGAAACTTAGGTTTATTCTTGTTTGTTTGTGTTCATTTTGCTGTGTATGGTGTTGTTTTGGTTGTCAATCGACTGATTTCATTCGGATTTAGTTTAAATCGATTGAATATTGTTCTGTTTTCGTAGTTTTGGCTAAATTTTTTTATTTTCAAGTGGGTTCTTTTACTTTCTTTCGTTTATATTAATTGTCCGCGTTGGCGGACGGGGTGTTTGATGGAAGAGGCAACCCCCTCCGTTGTTTTAAACCCTGCAAAAAAGCAGCGAGTGATGAGCCAGTTGACGGTGGATTCAAGTCCCCGGTTTCTGGTTATCAAAGAAAAAGGACGGATCTGATTTTTTCAGGGTCAACCCTTTTTTAATCAATAAGCAAATGTATAGTTTGGTTGGCAAGGTGCTGTCTTTAAAGAAAATTAAAGAAGGCCTTTTGGTAGAAACAAGATCTGCTAAGCAAGCAACTCGGTTGCTGCAAACCAATGTATTTTCCGATATTCCTGTTGAGGTGTCCTCTCACTCGACCCTCAATACCGTCAAGGGAGTGATTACGAGTCGCGATTTATTAAATTGCACAACTGATGAGCTTTGCTCAGAGTTAAAAGCACAAGGAGTTTCTGAGGTCTGGCGTATTACCCGCAAAGTCAATGGCGTAGTAGAGGACACTATGCCATTATTGCTTCATTGCGTTCAATTATTCAGTCTAAAACTGAGTCTTGGCGCGGATTTGTTTCTTCTCTTGGTACTGATTTCGATCAAACTCTGCTATGGAAGAAAATCAGGTATATGAACGGTTACAAGATAAGTTCCCATATGATATTTGTGATATTCTAGCAAACCAGTTTGAGTCAGTTAGTCGCTCGGATAATTACTCGCTCCAGTTTCTGCGCTCAAAAGCGGCTGAAGAAGTTCCTCTAAAGGTGTGATAATTCTGAGAGTCATAATTCAACATTCACTCTTTTCATCAGGAATCACAGAAAAATCGATATTATCTATCACCATATTCATTTCGATGAAAATTAAACTTTAAAATGTAGGTATTGCCTGCACGTGGCGAGAAAGAACATATTATGGTGGCGTTTTACTTTGTATTAATTTGTTTATAGTGGCACTTCAGAGTCAAAAATTTTAATAAAAGAGAATACAAACAGCATGAATAATTAAATTCAAAATATTTTCTATTATATATATTTCACAAATATTATAAAATTTATCAACTTTTATATTTTATGTCCATAAAAAAATCAAAAAAAAATGTATATAGGAGAAAATAGCAACTACTTTGTCCGTCATCCCTTGCGCGCCGATGATGTGTTGAGATCTGTGGTTTTGCATTGTCTTAAGTTATGGCAGGAGGAGTGGAATACATCTCCTAGTAAATTGGGACGTGTAAAGGTGTCAGTGAAGCGGTGGATGGCACCGCTTCGCTTAACAAGGTGTGAGCAAGTGGTCATCTCTCGTTTGAGAATAGGCCAACCATGTCTCACACATTTGCATCTGTTACTAGGAGAACAACCACTGCTCTGCTGCACGTGTAACACTAGGCTCACTCTCGAACATATTTTCGAGCAGTGTCCTGGTTACAATTTGCATCGTCGCATTGATGGTATTGAGGGTCCCATGCGTATTTCATTAGGCAATAATGCAACAAGCATTGTTAAAGTGCTTTCATTTCTCCGAATAGCTGATTTGTTTACGCAAATCCGAATGGGTATTCTTCTTTTTTTCGCTCCATAAATGTTAAAACATCAATTATAATTTTTTTTCTCCACACTCTATATCAGCCGGGACTGTGGTTTTTGTGGTTTCTATAAAAGACCTCAGTTCTTTACTGATGTCTGCACATTTTAACCGTGCAATGTTCTTTCACACATGTTAAAGTTTAAAGTTTTTTTTTAGGCTTTATTTTAGCTAAGCCTGATGTTTTTTTTTTCTCAATTGATTAATTTTTACAATCTTTGTCAGATTTATTTATTTCTTTCTATTATTTTCTCTATTGTTATATAAAATCCGGTTTTCTTTTGCATATACTATTTTTCACCTTCACCTGGATTGTCACAGCTCTGCTGGCTGCCCGAGCCGGCCATAAATTTACCCTTGTATATCCTGATAATCGAATTCAGCCAAATTACAGAGAACAAAATATACGTATCTTCATTTTTATGACTTTAAATATTATTTAAAGAATCCGATAACTTAAACGACAAATACAAAAATCTTAAACAAGCAACTGTTAGCAATTAAACTAGTTGTAATGGAGCTGCTAAAGTAATAATACGCTTGTATATTCAAATTATATAATAACCGAAACTAATAGAATCAACTGAAGAAAGATATTTGAGCAACATTCTACCACAAAAGTTCTACAGATAATAATTCGCAGCAAAAAAACTGTCCAGCAGTTGAAAAGTTGTTGTAAGTGGTACAAGGCAGAAGCTGAGAGACATCTCGATTATTTCTGTCACTATAAGGGCCCTTTGACAGAACAAGTACAGAAAGTTACAAGTCAATCTATGAAGTTTTGTCAAAAGAAAATCTATTGAAAAGATGCTTGGGAGCGGAAACTCAAAACAACAATGAGTCAATCAATTCGCTCATATAGACTTTTGCGCCGAAACACCTTCATTGGGGCCCAAAAGTTGTTGAAATTGCCACTATTTTGAGGCCCACAATTATGCTCACACAGTCAATTCCATTTTGGCTTAAAAAAATTCTGAGTGACCGTATTAATGTTATTAGATATATTGTAAAAATATCAAGTTTGTTTATTATCCTTGGTTCGTTCGAAAAAGTTTACAAAAAAAGTGAAAAAATTTCAGCCGTCACACGGTACGACTGCCTTAAACATTTGCCTCCTATGGAATTATATTAGGGGACTGGAATATTGCATATTGGTCTAAAGTAATACAGTGTGGCATTATATAAGCTATAATGTAAATATTGTATGAATGTTACCTTGCTACGATTTCTCGGTACGAAATCTTCCTTTGATGTTTTTCTCCTTTTGTCTTTCAAAATCATACGAGCTGCCGCAAACGCCATTTTTCGTGACACCAATTTCTTGTTGTTGACAAGCAAATTATGTAATGTTTTTTAATCGTAATATCTATCTGTTACTATACATGAATAAAAAATTATTGACTCCAAATATTAAATTTTGAAAGAAAAAAACATTTGAAAATTATCATATTGAAACGAAAAAGCTGCTCGCCTAGTCCATTTGAGTAAAGTTCCTCTGACAGGTCGCATGAAGCACTAACCTATAAAAAAAAACGATTATATTAATAAGTTAATGTATTAATCAAATTAAAAGAATAATGATGTTTAGCAGAATATATTTAAATTTCATATAATGTTTGCTCATGACATACTACACTACGTTAAAAATAGAAAAAAAGAACAGAATAAAATCATTTATAAAATTTTAAATGAATAAATAGGTAAAAATGCTAATGTATGTACATACATAGCTGCATTTAAAATAATAAGATTTTAAATAAAAACAAAACACGAAGCTGTCAAGTAATTTACAGAATAAATCTAACCAAAATGCACATAAGAACTTTCAGCCACAGCTTTAATATAAAATTATATATAAAATTATTTTAAACATGTAATCATTTAGAAATGATCTTACGAAATAATATCGCATAAATATTAGTATAGAAAACTTATCACCAATTGATGCGACCCATAAATCGCACTTTTGAAATTGAAAATTTAAAAGAGGATGTTCCATTCGCGAAGTTTTACAATAGAAATAAACACACCTTTGTCCTGCCATCTTATATAAATTTTAAAGAAATTTAGAACTTGGATAAATATAACCAAAAGGTCGCCCGCTAAATATATCCGCAATTGTATACAAATTAAGCAACCAGCAACAATACACGAACTATTCAATATAAAATTATATTTCTTATCGAGATATAACGGAAACTGTCGAACATGTATGGATTTAGTTTGTCGTGGCATAGCAGACACACACAAACACACATACATACACACCGACAGACTTGATCTCAAAAATAGTCAGATTCAATTCAGGGAAGGTCAGAAGATATATTTCCGTTAAAATCTCGAGTTCGAAATTTTACAAGATTACAATACTTACTTATACTGCATATAAAAAGCATAAATTAATGCTTCTCAATTCCTATGAGTACATATTATTTAGAGTATAATTTTTACTGAATTCCATTTCGCTTCTTTGTTTTAAGTGGGCACGTTAGAGCGCTTTTTTTTGGATAATTTTTTAAAACGCATTTAGAAACTTAGGGGCTTAATAATTAATGAAGAATGTTCCTAAATGTAAATATTAATGTATAGACAAAACTCGCATTCAATAAATTTAATTTAAATACAAAAAATAATTTAATCTCAATAATCCAAAATGATCCCTTATGACAAGTTTTAAATAAAGAAGTGGGTTTAAAAAAAATGTTTATTAAAATTAATTATAAAACATAAATACATTTTTGGTTTCTTTGCAACATAATTTTTCTTGTACACATAACAAACTTCGCATTCATAAAATAGGTCTTTTATTTCAAGAATAGCACAATTTTCATAAGATGCCATTTTAAACGTCCGATACTACCCGAAATGGATGTAACCGATACCACCCGATTGACACGGACATAGAGATCAAATACAAAATAAAGACTACTTGTAATTGAGCTTCTAATAACCTACTAATCGTTAATCAATTAAAATTCAAAAGGCTGTGAGCAACCTTAGTTACAGGTGGGAATAGATATTTTTTTCCGGTGCCAAGCTCCACTTTTTTTTTAAATTTACAATAACTGCAAACCGCGCAATATTTTCTAACAAAACATAAAAATAATAGTTCTATATATGGATGAAAGATTTATGGCGACTATTCATATCAGGGTATTTGGTGCAAAGATATTCTCTTTAATACCAAAGCAAAAGAGAAGAAAATGGGACGACAAAGCTGAAGTAGGTGTTTTAGTTGGCTATGATGGTAACACCAAGGGTTGATGTATTCTGCATATCTGAATGGTGATCTCACCGAGGAAATTTATATGGGACATCCACTTGGTTTTGAAAAACCTGGACACGAAAACAAGGTATTGAGGCTACAAAAGAGTCACTATGGTCTCAGACAATCGGCACGAGAATGGAATAAGAAAGCTACAGAGGCGCTGGATCAGTTGGGATTTATACGCGGAAATGCCGATCCTTGTTTGTTTTCCAGAAAGGCAAAGGAAGGGTTAAATTATGTTTAATTATATGTTGATAATCTGTTGGTAGCGGGTGCATAAGCGAAGTAAACAAAGCAATTAAGTATGAAGCTAAATCATTATTTTGACATCAAAGATTTGGGAGATGTGAGTCATTATCTTAGCATTCAATTGAACGCGAAGAAGACGGATAATTTCTACATAATCAAAATATCTGCAGTGTCATGCACTGAACTTTCTTATCCGCATCTGGGTTAAACCATATCGTAGTTACATTATTTTTCTAATTTATAATATTCGTTCTAACATTTAGCTCGCTTTTACAGTAGATATATTTCTTAGAAACAATATAAAATGTCAAACTTCAAATTATTTAAGTCAATTTTGTTAAACAATTGACAGGCGCAGATGATACGATTCATGTAAAAATATATATAATAAGCAGAAATTTAATTTGAAGCCATTACTCTTTTTGGAAAAATAATTCAAACAAAAGTTGTGCTAAATATAAATACCTTTAATTTTTGTTTATGAAAATTTTCTGTAACTGTAACCATTTTTGAGTAATTGCAGAAAATGCAAAAATTGACTAGAGTAAACAGGCACTTCCGCTTTGAATATTTTTTTCAAAAATAGGAGGTGCACACCTCAGGCATATGCAAATCTTATGTTTAAAGTTTCATAATTTTAGCTTCAACCGTTTAGGCTGTAGAGAACCTACACACACACACACACACACACACACACACAAACAGACACACACACACACACACACACACAGAGAGACGGACGTCATACCAAAAATAGTTGGAATCGATTCAGGGAAGGTCAAAACGTATATTTCCGTTAAAATCTCGAGATCGAAATTTTTCATGATTACAATACTTACTTATACTGCGTATAAGAAAGTAAAAAGAATAATCGCTAGGATGTTAGAGGGCCATGTTCTAATTGAAACAAAACCGATAGCGACTCCGATGGAAACGGGTTATTCGACTTCAAAGTCGACAGCCCGAAACTATCGAACAATATCAGATATAGGCAAGCTATCAGGTCGTTATTATATATTGCTACGGTGTCTTGGCTGAATATTGGGGTAGCAGTAAGTTTATTGAGCAGATGCGTGAAAGTACCAACAGGCTGTAGAGAACATACACACACACACACACACATACAGACACACACATACACACACACACACATACACAGACAGACGTCATTCCAAAAATAGACGGAATCGATTCAGGGAAGATCAAAACGTATATTTCCGTTAAAATCTCGAGATCGAAAATTTTCATGATTACAATACTTACTTATACTTCGTGTAAATAAAATTTATATAACTTTGTAATTGTTCATCTTGGCGTTTTCATCAGGCTAGTTTGTTTTATATAATCATTGCGTTTCATCAATATTTTCAATCGCTGGAGAAAAAACATAAAAATCCAAAAGAATTGATTCATCAAAGATCTACTTAAATACTAAAAATTGTTCTTATTTCTCCGGTTATAATAATAATTTTAATATATTTAGTTGCTGGCCTGATCTCAGAAAGTAATATGATAATGTGATACACAAAAGTAAATGGAACAAGCTGAAAAAATATGCTGTATTTTGTTATATGCAATACAAGTATTATGGGCAGGTCGAAAGGCAACGGTAAGAGTAAATATTTGAGTGACTTGTTCGATATTTAAATTGGTAAGCAACAAGGTAGCATTATGTCGCTCTGGCATTTTAATATGTATATACTCGTTTATGATTGATTTTACTATCGCACATGCACATTTTGTCGTGGTTTAATTTATTAAGAAAAACAACAGAACAAAATGATACAGAATATAAGTATAATAAGAATGAGTAACACTCTAGAACAGAAAGTAGCTAAATAAAAAGCTTTGGTATTCGAAAAGGATGATTGGAGGCAATCTGCTATATTGTGATAAAACGACACCGATTACAGAAAGATAAACAGTTTGTCTAATCTATTACGATAAAAAGTAAGATTAAAAGAAAAAGAAGTTTTTGCTGTAATATTTTACAGGCAATGTAATGCATATCTACTCGCAATTTCGTATAATCCCGAGATGGGTTACGCTGTATGTCTGTGCACAGCGCACAGAAAATAGCATAGCACAACAGCACGGTACCTAATCCGATTGGAAGGTTTTATAAGACGCACAGCACATGGGTTCCAATGCGAAGAAAAATAAGAAATTTGATATGTAATGCCTGTAGAAAAAGTAGACAATATCTCATTGTTTATCAATTAACATAATCAAGCATAATCAAATTCATCTCAACCACTTTGAATAATAAGCAATTACCTCATTTCACACAATGTTTTCGACGACTTTTATTTGTAATATTCTACTACACCGAAAAACAACGAAATTACACGATGCATAGCTAACAGAAATATGAATATTGGTCAATTCCTCTCCTGTACTAAATTTTGATATACGTACAGAGCGTCTTATAAATTCATATACTGATTCCCGTATGATAAAATCGTTTGCTATGCTATGTTGTTTTATGCTATTTTCTATGCTCTTATAAATCCACCTCAAAGGTAGTTTCTGCAATATCACCAAAAACCAAAATAGTAGAATAAATATTCTAGATATTGATAGAAAATGTCTATTGCACTTGATTTATATTATAATTATTTTCACGTCTCAACTTGGACTGCCATTTGCTTAACAGAATAATAAAATAGACTTATTTAACTTATAGTTTCACATGTCATATTTATAAGTAATTATATTTAGTGACAGAGTTTTCCTAGGAAAAATATAATATTTTAAAATAGTAAAATAACAAAATATATTGCCGATAGGCCGTTAGTTTATTTTAGAAATTAAATTTTCTGGTTATATTTAAAATTTGCAATGTAAAACGGATTATTACTTTCTTATACGAATGTTGTTTTGATAAAATATGTAAGATGTGTAGAAGAAAGTTCAGTGCACACCATTACAGATATTTTTAAAAAGCTATAATATTTATTTATGTTTATGTAAGTCCTTTATTTTAAAAAGAGTCTTCTTTTAAAATTTTATCCCAAAGTCCTTAAAATCTCAAAGTCCTATATTCCACGTAGCTTCGTGTTCTTTTAATATTCGTAAACAATTAGAAATAAAAAAAACGTACGTAAATTATTCTTAAAAGAATACAATGCAACAGAAATCAGCAAAAATTACCGTATTTATATATATTATATTTTATGAAAGATTAATTTATTTACTTACTAATGAAATATCCGCTTGCAATGGCTTGTGGAAAATTTTAGTAGTTAAGACTATTTAACATCATTTCTACCATTTATTGTCTACAGGGACTCCATTGGCGTTTTGATAAGACTATTAAAAGTAGATATATGGCAGAATTGTATTGACAGGTGAAAAAATATTAAGGTCAGACCTAGATCTACTAACAGATTTGTATTTTAATAGAATGCCTAAATAGCATCTAAATTATCCACTGGCCTATTAAGTTATATAGTAGTACATTCGCAATCATCACCAATATAATTGCACTACGTTCGAGCCGCGTGACAGTCAAGTTGCGAATAAGAGGAAGACAAGAGCATGTATGAATAATTTAATGAGTTTGAATGAATCGGAAGAAGGCGAATGATGTGAAAGTATGTACAGATGTGATGAATGTTAGAGGTTTTCTGCCTTCTTCTTTTATTATTATTATCCACAGGGTTGTTCATGACGACTGCGCCACAGCCTTCAAATATGTGACACTAGCAAAATACGCTTGCGTGAATGAAGACATTCCCATGTTGAAAACAATTTTGATATACTTTTGGAAATATAATCTAGAATTACAATCAGTGTAGAACAATTGCATTTTAATGAATTAAATTTATATGAATTTTGTAATGTCGATGTGTTCATAAATCCTTGCTTTTGCAATGGCATATATATATATATATATATATATATATATATATATATATATATATATATATATATATATATATATATATATATATATATAAAATTGATTTATGAGTTCAAGAAACCTGCACATGTAAAATCATATCAAAACTTGCATGCCTGAAATATATTATTGTCCCAATTCTATGAAAGAAGAAATCGATCGTGTGTTATCGTGAAACATAATTCTTGCTGTATGAAAACATGGATTGTAAAAATGAAGAAAAAAGTAATATCCCTAAAGAACATTAACAGACCAATTTAAAATCTTATGATAATATATTTTTAAATATACTTACTACTTTTTGTTTAATATTTCGCACTTGTAATATCCTAGCATTAGCAATAGTTCATAAAAATTTTCACAACGTTATAGGTCAATAGCACATACGACACGGCGATATACATTACACTCACTTCACGTTAAGCAAACCACCAAACTATAAATGTAGCCAATTGTAACTAGGGCATGTATGGATTGGAACTTCCGTAAATAATCTCACGTGTTGGAAACCTTTCCTTTAGAATAGCTTCAGAATTACAAATAAAGAATGATAATTGGTGGTTGGTGCTGTCGAGCAGGACTGATTTCATGATGATAGCAAAGCCAAACGTACACAAGTACTAGCACTCACCCTACTCCCTTGCATATGACGGGGCGCTATGCGTCGACTCATTGGACCGTTATCATTTAAATGATAAGTAAAGAATACAATTGGCAGATTGTTCAACATTAATATATGCAAAATATATATATAAATATATATATATATATATATATATATATATATATATATATATATATATATATATATATATATAATATATATATATATATATATATATATATATATATATATATATATATATATATATATATATATATATATATATATATATATATATTGCATATATTAATGTTGAACAATCTGCCAATTGTATTCTTTACTTATCATTTAAATATATATATATATATATATATATATATATATATATATATATATATATATATATATATATATATATATACATATATATATATATATATATATATATATATATATATATATATATATATATATATATATATAT
The DNA here is from genome assembly GCA_944738965.1 of Nebria brevicollis. Taxonomy (NCBI): domain Eukaryota; kingdom Metazoa; phylum Arthropoda; class Insecta; order Coleoptera; family Carabidae; genus Nebria; species Nebria brevicollis. Next base: position 3,030,925 of record OX122911.1, on the reverse strand, counting down.
ATATATAAGATTAAGTCTAAAATATATATATATATATATATATATATATATATATATATATATATATATATATATATATATATATATATATATATATATTTTAGACTTAATCTTATACTCTGCATTGTTGTATTCGTGTGTTTGAACTATTTATTGGGAACTATTATTTGTGTATTATTATTATTGTTATAGGACTAAATAGAAATAAGCTTATCATTGACTATCGTGAATTGTGTTGTGAGAAGTATTTAAATAAACCACCCTTCCGACATATATATATATATATATATATATATATATATATATATATATATATATATATATATATATATATATATATATAAACGCTTGTATAATTAATATAATTATGTAATGCAGTGCGCCGACTCACAAAAACTTCAACATAGGAATATGAGAGTATTGATATTATGGTACTGTCATCAAATTAAATTCGGTGGTCGTTACCACTGACTTAATATTATGGAATGTAAATTTATTTATTTATCAAGAAGCATTATGTTTAAAAATTATAATTTTACTTTAAGAATAGTGTTAATAATCGGACTCATAACTTATTTTAATCCACACACACACGCACACACTCTCACGCACACACATACACACAGACAGACACACACGTCACAGACATTCCAAAAATAGTCGGAATCCAATCAGGGAAGATCAAAACGTGTATTTCCGTTAAAATCTCGAGATCGAAACTTTTTATGATTACAATACTTACTTATACTGTGTATAAGTAAATTAAAAGAAGAAGTTTCAAGAGAGAATTTTTTGTCAACGGTAACATTTGAGTAAAAAATTTCAAACAAAAATTGTGCGAAACATTAATAACTTTCATTTCTAGAATTATCATTGTGTTATTGCGATGGCCAACAAAAATGACTATACAAACACTTTAAATATTTTTTCAAAATTTATTAAGGTGCCTTGCCTGGTATATACAAATCTTATATTTACATACCAGCAGAATATCACGCCGAATCAAACTCTTTACATTCTTACACATCTAAACATTCTTTCACATCTTTACTATGTTTCACCTTTTCAACTCTATTTCTACACACACCTTTCGCTTCTTTCAAACTCTTTAAACTATTTATACACGTTCTTGTATTCCGCTTGCTCATATCCTTTCTCAATCATGTTTATCCATTAACTCCTAGGGCAGCCAGTTATCTGATCATAAGTTAAAGCTATGATATTTCCATATTCATTAATTTCAGATATAATCTTTCACCATTGTTAGTAGCTACCTAAACAGCAAACGATAAAATAAATCGCTAATAGCATATTTATGGTAAAAAATAAATCAGTGGGCGGCCATTTATTCTCAATTACACATTAAAACATGTAAATAATTTTTGTATATATTTTTAATTCATAAAATAGTACTAATTAAATACATAAACTCGATTAAGATCGTCAACTTAGTTGTGGTAGATTTATAAGTAAGAATGAGGTAAAGACGTCATTTTTCCAAACGTTCAATTTATTTTATATTTGAAATTGTTTTAATTAAGTTACTAAATAGCGCTAGGAAAGATTATTTCAAATTTGAAATAAATTGAAAGTTACAGAAAAGATGTTTTCTTGTCATATGTCTAAAATATATATAAAAATAACAACTATTATCAGTTTAATTTTTCAATAATATTTTCTAAATTTCCCATCATAAAAAACTTTTCAAGTTCCACACTGAAATCGCCGCATGTTTTCTTTATATCCTCTCGGAAGTTCCAAAGTATTATTGTTTTACTTTTTGATGTTATATCGTCAGCCAAATGTTTTATATTCTGAAACAACTACTATTATAAGTATATAATTTATTGATTCATTTACTAAACATATGCTATTGATATGTAATTTCAATTAATATAATTTCTATTTTGAGAGTCATTAAATAATAGATCGAAGACTAATAAATAAAAGGCATGTGTATGAACTAGCTCATAAAATTTATTCTGATAATGTACGTGTTCAAGCGTTCAAATTCGTTTTATTTATTTCATATGTGGAAACCACATGATTGGTTTTGCCAGAGATTCTACTCACATGGGAGTATATGTATATCTATGTTTGGTGTGCATTGCTTTGTGTACACGAGACATATGTTTGTATTATCATATTTATTTTATAATTACATTTGCATTATGGCAAACGAGAGGTTAAAAAAACTAACACATTTTAATTCGAAAAAACGAAATATTTTTCTATGGGAAAGCCTAGTCAGATGATTTTACTTATTGATGTAAGTTCATTTAATTGATTATATTTATATTTATAGAAGTTGTGGTTGGAGTTTTGTGAAACATTTTATTAATAAATAAATAATTTAAACACTTGGTTAAGTTTCACAGGTTTTATTTAAAACGACAATTGTTTCGACTGTTAGGTCATCTTCAGGTCTAATACATGTTTCTCTATTTACATATGTAAATAGAGAAACATGTATTAGACCTGAAGATGACCTAACAGTCGAAACAATTGTCGTTTTAAATAAAACCTGTGAAACTTAACCAAGTGTTTAAATTATTTATTTATTAATTGATTATATATTTGGTGAAAACAATAAAATTATGTTATCGACATATATTTCTAAAATAAGTTTTTTGTCTTAAATTGATGTCATGCAATTGTCCAAGAGTGTAAGGGGGCCACTAAGTGAGCTACTGAAACACAGTACAATTATTTTGTATATGTGCAACTAGGCCAACCACAACCACAATCACCGTTAAATGTTCGATATTTATGAATATTTTTAATATAATGAATAAAAAACTAAAGAATTTTATATATACTGTAATTTAAAAAAAATATTGTAATTTTTATAAAGCATGAAATTTTGCATGGTTGAACTTATTTAATGGCTCTCAAATAGATAATTTGTCAAATTCATGAAGCAACTATTCCATGTTTTAATAGCTTTCTCTCATTAAGAATGATATCTTACCCTTGCTACGGTTACATCCATCATCATAACGAATTGTCCATTAATAATGATAAAATTCTCTATCTCACTTTCGGCTAATACTTTTTGCCGTAAATATTCGGCAGTTGGGAAATATAGGCACTGTGTTGGTGTCAAAATGACAACGTCGGTGTAACTAACACGCATCTTTTTTATTTCAATAGTTGGCCGAGCATTGTTATACAGTATAAATGATATATTGGTTGCAATCCCAATTAATATTCCATATTCTATACCCAAGAATAGACTACCGATCAAAGTTATAAAATATAAAAGTAATTCAATTTCTGAAAACAAAAAACGATTTGTATTATATTCTTGTATACGAGCAATTCGTTCTATTTTAACAAACAATAACCTATGTCTGAACTGATCTAGCGGTTTAGATTCAATACCATTTATATAATAATAGTACGTAGAGTACGTTGAGATCAAAAGCATCACCTGGTATTAATTATTTTATTAATTTGTAGGTGCATTTTGGATTATTTATCCTTGGGAACAAACATAATAAAGTAACATTTTTATTTTTGGTAAACCTGTTCATGTACTACTTCACCTCCAAAATGGATGATTCTATTTGAAATCTATTCCGTTCTACTCACAATTAAAGAGGAAAATAATATTATGTGGCGGTCGACCTAGAAACACTATTTATTTACGTGAGTTTGCCGTTGCCGTGGTGAATCGTTTCACCGAAACATTGCTAACTACAATAATTTCCGATTGTTGCAATGCTTACAACTGCCTTAGCCAGGAAGGGTATCAACAACTCACCGTAAACCACTCCTATAATTCCATCGATCCTGATACTAGTTCGTATTTCTATAAAAATAAAAAACTGGAAAATTCGCGAAACGATTTAACGAAATGTTGCTAGGTCTGGATTTGTTTACAATATCGGCCATTTGAATTTAGGTCAAAATTGAGTATAAAACCGCGATGTCGCTTGACATCGAGGTCTCAGTTCAGATTGCGATTAGCGAGTATTATTTTGTCAGTAAGTAAATTAAGCTTTATTCAGTATCTTTTGTAAATCCATTTTCGTTGTAATATTTGTTATATTTTTATTGCTTGAATTAAATTGTTATTTATTGTTAAACCAATTTAATCTCTAACGAGCTGACCCCAGTCTGGACCTTAAAGTGTGTATTAGAAGACTTCACCTAAAAACCAACCACCAGGTGAGTATAAGAAGAAACATCACTACACGCACATAGTTAAGAGGGAGCCAAACGCGAGCACGTTCTCATAAGACGCGCGTTTGTTACATAACAAATAAATAGTGTTTCAAGGATATCCACCACTTAATATTATATTTCATTTTAATTGCGAGTAACATAGAATAGATTTCAAAAGGAATCATCCATTATGGAGTTAAATTAGTACATCAGCAGGTTGCCCTTATTTTTAATTATATTTTTTTATTGGATCATTGAAAAATTCATAATATGATAAAAATCTGCAATGATATAAATTCTAAAAATATTGATTAATTACTTTGCATTTAACTATTTTGTTCTATATTGGAATAGAAACCTACAAATTTGTTATATTGCGTGAAATATATAAATATATTACGTATTACGTCTGTTTCTCATAGCATATAAATTATGTCATGTAGTGGAAGTGAGATTTATAAATAAACAAATATTTAAGAGCGAATAATATTTTGTACGGAGTCAACTGGATTAGATACGCTTAAAATAATCACAATTTATTTAACAATGATCAAGTAGAATAATATGGATATATCTCTTAAGCGAGCTTTTCTCTAGATTCAGTAAAACATTAATATACTGTATCAGTATCACTTACTTTTTGTTCGCCACAACACCGATACGATTTCGATTTCCATCATGAACGCCATGGCTACTATTATTACGGCCGATAGAGTCGCTTTAGGTATAAAATAAAATGTAGATGTAAGTAACTCTAACGCTAAAAATACGACAATAGCGGTAAATATGCCCCCTAATGTAGTTACAACTCCAGCAGCATTATTTAGAGCTGTACGTGTAAATGAGCCAGTCACACTCATAGAGCGAATAAATGACCCTCCTATATTACAACAACCCAAAGCAATCATTTCTTGAGTAGCATCCACTGATTTTCCTTTAGCTAAAACAATAAATTTCAATTTCTTTATATGATTTCTATTAATTTATTAGGCATTAGTATAACAAAGTTATTAATTGTTTGAGTAGTTGGCCCTTGGTGCAACATGGTTTAAACATACTAGACTTTAAAAAATTATTTAATGGTACGACATACGCGTTTTTGTAAAGAAGTACTGGTTAAATTCATAAACACAACCGCCGCGAGAGTCTTCTTCTGCGAAGACAATATTAGGACATAATTCCCGCAATGACAATGCAAAAGAAAGCTAATGTTCCATGATAGATTTCGTTGGATTCTCAATTTAAATTGGACCACTTACCACAGAACGAATAACAAAAATTAATTTGATGTATGTGTTTTTAAAAGAAAATCATAAATAGGATGCAACGACAAAGTGTTACGTTATTCGATAAAAGTTGCACCTATCTTACTTACACTCTTCCTGTAAGCTATATTTGAAACAATATGTTCAGTCTTAAATTAAAGAAAAAGTACTATAGATAGCAGCTATACGATATTTACTTACAGAATGCTTTGGTAATTGCAATGCTCTCAAGAATTGCCACTAACGGCATAAATATGATAGTAGTGCCAAGTTGTTTTGCCATATCTGGAAAGCTATAAGTTTTGTTTCCAAATTCTGTACTGAATGGTGGTAATTGAAATGGCGGTAAGCCTTCGCCTACATCTCCTATAAAATAAAATATTAACTATATTATCTCAATCTGTTTAATCATATATCTAAACGCAACATTTCGAAGATATATACATAAAGAAAGATACATAAACAATATTTCCCTCAAACCAGCAAAATCGCAAGCTGACAGAAGGGCACTAAAGTATTTATTTGGGTTATGTGGTATATTTCAAACATAGCTTTTGGAGATTTTATAGTTTATTTTATTAATATTAAAGTTTATATATTTCAACTTGTCGTAGCCAGTGAGGATTTTCAAAGCTCCAATAAATCATGATGTGGCGATTATCGGACCATGATTCGTAAAACTTGATTCGTCACTGAACAGCATTTCAGCGAATAAATCGGGATTTTGTTGTGTGTTGTGAAGCGCCCATTGGCAGAAGGTCACGCGATTCTGGAAATCGTTTCCATGAAGTTCCTGATTCAAAGAAATATGATATGGATGGAACGTCGCACGATTCAATATTCCCCACACGGTAGTATGAGATATACCCGATGCACAACTTATTTCTCGTGTACTAATGTGGGGGTAATGTGCCACCGCAGCTAATACTGCTACTTCACTCTCTTCTCCTACAACTGTTCGACGGCGAGTCCTTTTTTTGGGCTGCACACTTCCCTCAGTGCAGAACTGTTCAATAACCTTATAAAAAAAGCTCGCGATCGCGGCTGCTCAGGAAAACGTTGAGCGTAAAGTGCAACTACATTATGGACATTTCTGTGACATTCACCATAAATTAAAATCATTTTAATTTTGTCGTCTATCGTTGCAGCGGCTATTATAATGAAACAATTTCTAACAACTCAAACACAAAGTCACTGGCGTGCACATGATCCCAATGTGCCGAGCACGTTATACCAGAGAAGTGTGCCGAATAAGGGTTAAAATATCTGTCATGTCTGACACTGACACAATAGTCAGACTGAATTCAGGGAAGGTCAAAACATATTTCCGTTAAAATTTCAAGATCGAATATTTTCATGATTACAATACTTACTTATACTGCGTATAAGAAAGTAAAAAATGTAATGGATAAGTTGTTATTAGAACATACAAATAAAATGTATATTTATTTGCTTATAATAATTTAATAAAATAATTTTACTTACCAATAATTTTAAAAGGTTGAATATTATCTTGGGCCAACCTCCAAGCCAAAATAGTGCCAAATAAAACTACTATTGCGTTCCTTGAGAGAGATATTCCCCAGTATATTTTATGTAGGATTTTCTGTAAAATTGTACTTTCTGATTCATTTACAGTTCTTTTATGCGAGCCCAACCACTAAAATGATAATAACTAAATAAACATATATACTTAACAAGAGGTAGCGGATTTATACATCGTTGTAAATAATACTTTTTATACTTGCACAGATCTATAAATCCGCCACAAACACATGTGTATTTACTTTTGCAAACAAAAGAAACAAGATACTGCCAAAGGATAGTAATGAATCCGGCCAATTTGCTTCTGGTAGCATTCCAAATATTGTTGTCCATGAATTTAAAAAATCCTTTGAAGAGGCTTTAATTCCAAATAATCCAGGCAGCTGCGATGAACCTATAGTTAACGCAGCAGCTGATGTAAATCCAGCCACAACTGGATATGATATAAAATCAACCAAAAATCCTATAAAATAACGAAACATATAACAATATAAATATTTACAAAGATTAATGAGTTACTCTCACAACATTTAAATACATGTCATTTTTATAAATACGTTATTATAATATCAAATAATTCAAGGAAGGCTGTAGTTTAAAAAAAAGAACATAAAAACAAGATTTTGTCAAGATTTTACAAATGTGCAGTAAAGTAGTAATGGAGAAATGATACCGTATGACCATATCATCGATTATCGATACTACCTTAGATTACAGAATGACCATAGTATTTGATCGACGCTTCCACATATGTGATGTAATAAAAGCCGTAGTACCAGAAAAAAAAGCGATGTATTTAAGCGAGATATAGTTTTATATAGGGAGGTGAGAAATACGTTAAATTATATCAGAGAAAAGTGTAATGAGACACATTTTTCAGTAACAATATAAAAAAAATTAACACTTTCGTAAATAAGTTTTAAATTTTTACCACTGTTATCTTGATACCTTTCACTTCCATTCCATCCTTAATATCTTCCATGTTAAACTCATATCTCAATAGTTCATTTATTGGTCATGAAGTCAAGATTTTAATATATATTATTTTTTAGCATCCAAATCTAATAGTATCATAATGTTCAACATACATTTTTATAAATTATGCGTTAATTTGGTATCAAGAGCCTTTTCAAATGATACTTCTTCCGTAGCGCTCTTTTAAAATTGACATATATTTATTAGTTTATATATCTCCCGAAATTAAAGATCAAGTATACAGTATTTTTCTAATCGAATATCAGTAGCTGTGTTAAGCGATTAGGTTGGTGTACCTTCCAGTACAAAGGTATGACAAATTTAATAAATCATAAATGTACTACGAGCACCAGTTCATTATAATTAGCGAGTGTAACTTTGTTTGATTGGTTAGTAAATGTTTACTTTTGTATGAAAAATGGCGTTGTTTCGAATGATTGGAAGTGGGCTATGGTTGTTCCATTTTTCAAAGGGTAAGGTAGTTAGAGTGACTGTAACTACAGGGCTATTACTTTGTTGAGTTTTGTAAGCAAGTTGTGTGGAAGTATTATTATTGAGAAAGTGAGGTATATCGTATATGAAATTACACTATATGCAAGGAAGCTTTTTGTCTAGATGAGGGTGTGTGGATGAACCGTTTTCTCTTCGTATGATTGTCGAAAAGTCGCTCGAGTATAATGAAAAATTATTTTGTGGCTTTGTCGATCTTAAAAAGTCGTATGATAGTGTAGTACCCGGGAGTTTATGGTGTATGTGGGTTTATGCAGATGATGTGGGTTTTGATGAATCAGAAGTGTAATTGAATAGAATAATACAAAGTATAAGTTCAGTTGGAATAGATACGAATTTTGAACTGAACACAGATAAATCAAAGTTATGGTTTTCGAAAAGTGTGAATGCTCTTTTAGTTAGGTTGTTATTCTATAGCGGTGAAAAGCATTATTTCGAAATTGAGAGAAGAATGTAAAATTATGGGAGCATTCGGAATGTTTGCGAGAAATGTTCACATTTCTAAGAATGCAAAACTATGCATGTACAATTATAGTCTTCTGCGATCGTTTATTTATAGTAGTAAATGTTGGGTTTGACAAACCCAGCATAAAAAGCATAAATCTCGCATGTAAAATATTATTTATATTTTTAAGACCTAATGTACGAAAAGTTGAGATAAATCCGTCAAAAATATTTTGAAAATTCTAAAAATGGTTAAATATTTTCAGAATTAATAAACCGTTAGTAAAGTAAATTAACTTATACAAATATTACAAAATTACTACGAAGGCAAAACCAATCACTACAGAATTGATGGAACCGATAAAAGAATAAATGAAATCTACTATTTTTCAAATCAACGATTATCTAATCAGACGTTCATAAATTATTGCAAAATATGCCAACATACATACACCGACCAAAATCCTAAAATTTTAACTCATATATAACTCCCACCGCAGCAAAACCCTTCGAAAATATGATAATAATAATATATATTCATAATAATTCATTTCATCAAATACGCACAAATTAAATTCGGCTCAAGGTAAAAAAAAAAGATTAACAAACTAGTGAAATATTTTACACATCATCTTCCAAAATAGATCATCTCCAATAGCGAACAGCATCCCGAATCCTTTGGAATAATCGAAAAATTTCATTCAACCCTCATTGAACATCATCAGATTGTTAAACAATAAAAAATAATATAAAACGGATCGATAAAAATGAAATTTAATTATGTCTTTCTTGCCTACAATAATACAATTCAATATGTAACAAAATTAAAACTAATCGAATTAATTTCTGGCCATTTATATACAAAATCTTCTTTCGACACTAAACTTAATCACTATTCCAACTAAATTTAGATAACATATTTGACATCGAATTAATGATAAAAATTTGTAAAGTCGATTACTCACGTATCATTTATTTCCAATCAATTTTGACAAAGAAGAGTCTAAAATCTTAGATGGCACTACGTGAGTTTTTGAAGAACGCATTTAAATATCCTCTCTCACCCATGGCATCTGTTTATACTGCCAAATTATACGAAATGTATCCTACTTTCGCACACTACTACATAAACACAACTCCGAAAAAAAGTATCCTAATTTGCAGAGATTCACTCATTGCAATCAGAACCATTCAGGACTGCTTCAATTCGGACTTATTTGTTCGAAAAATTGTTTCCAATGTTTGTTATTTTAGATAAAACACAATCTCTTACGACGAAAATGTTCCTTTTATTTAAATAAATTAATGACATCCATTCAGGATTTTTACAAATAAACAACTTAATAAACAACTGTAAAACATGCTCACATGACTCTTGTCGTGATTAGGTGAAGCTTACACGATTGAGAATTGGGCATACTATTAATAAATATAGCCATCTAATAACTAGCGAATAAAAAATAGTTTGCGAGGATTAAAGGCATATCGGGAACACTTTTAGATGTACTTGAGAATAACACTGATAAAGAAGATCAAGTATTACTATGTATACGAGCCTATAATCTTATCAGTGTTATATAACAGCTTCCGCACACGCAACGCCTTTCTGCGATAAATGGTCTAGGCAACCGTACCAAATTAAATAAAGAAGAAAGAAAATCGACATACAAGGTATATTCAGAAGGGGCTCGAATATTTGAAATAAACTTTCAAACAAAAGTTGTACGAAATATTAACATCGACAATTCTGTTTGCTGTAAGTGCAACTGTTTATTACAAAAACAGCAAAAAACGCCTCGAATAAACACGGATTTCTGGATTGAAAATTCTTTTCAAAAATAGGAGGCTTACATGCCAGACATATACAAATCTTAATTTTAATGTTTCATAATTTTACATTCAACCGTTTAGGCAATAGAGCACTCACAAATACACACACACACCTTATACACGCAAGCACGCACCCACACGAGCATGCACACGCACCCGCATGAGCACGCACATACACACGCACTCGTACATTTTTTTCACATCTTTACAATCTTTCGCCATTCAACTCTATCCTTACACACTTCGTTCGCTTCATTCAAACTCATTAAATTATTCATACATGCTCTTTTATTTTCAATTTGTTTATTTTAAAACATCTGCAGTGTCATGCACCGAACTTTCTAATACGCTTTTGGATTAGATCACATCCTATTTTCATTATTTTTCTAATTTATAATATTTGTTCTAACCTTTGGAAAAATTTTACACTAAATATATTTCTGAGAATAAATATAAAATGTTTTTGAGAACCTTCGGGCGAAGCCTTCTTGTGGCCATGCCGTGCATCAAAAACAATATCTCAATATGCTATATTATATTTCAAATAGAATAAATAAAGTGCTTTTCACCCCATTTCAAAATATTAATTCCCGTTTAAGCTGTGCGCGTTAGAAATTTACTGATTTTTAGCTTTGGAGAAGAGTAACACAAGAAAGAACTTTTACTTGCAGAAATAATGATTAACTTATAAGTTTAAATATCATTGGTTTACAAAAACGAGTACAGCTATTTCAAAGTCTATTATGATTTATATAATTTGATGAATGGTATAAATTTGTTTATTTTATTTTTTTTGCTGTTAAAAAGCAAAAGATTACTCAATAACTCAAACTTACATGAATAACCATCGAATCCATAATTTAACACTAGTTACCTAAGCTTCTGTAAATATTGACAGGTAAATATAATAATGATGTCTAAAATAATAAGTTTTTATATGGTTAAAGAAAATAATGCGAATTTATAAATGGACTCTTGGTACAAAAATTCGAATTAGTTTATTCTTCTTATACAATCGTGAATTAGAGGAATTTCTCCGTTTTATATCGGTAACACGTTACAAAGTAAATGCATAAGATGATTGATATTCTTAATTTCATTCATTATTTTATTTATATTCTGACATATTAATTAACCAGCTTATATCAGGTTATACGATATCGTAGCTTAATTTGAATTATTGTTCATTTTTAAATGTTACCATTTCACGTCGTAATTAGTTTTTTATTTTGCTTCATCTCGATATTGTATTTAAAATGTAATACAAAATGTTATTATTACCTAATTGTAAAATTCCCAGGATAAATACTATGCAACCAGTTAGAAATGATGCGAGAACAGCTATATCTGGTCCCATTTTTGTTACATGGGGTTGTATCATTAGAGCCATTATAGCTGTTGGACCAATATTTACATCTTTGCAACTTCCTAGTATTAAATAAACGAAACAACCCATAAGACCAGAATAAAGTCCATACTGTAACAAAAAAAAAAACATAGATATGAACATTTCAAACTTTTATTATTATTTGACTTTATATTATTGTGTTGTTGGCACTAGGTGAAGCAAAGCTTAAACTTACTAAATAAATACACCTGCTGATGACTGAAAAGTCGAAACGCATCTTACCATTTGCATTTGAAACCAATATTCCGACCGGAAGTGCATGTTTACTCTAGTCATTTTTTGCAGTTTCTGCAATTACTCAAGAATAGTCTCAGTTACAGTAAAATTGTTACGATAAAAATTATAGATATCAGTATTTTGTACAACTTTTATTTGAAACATTTTTTCCAAACGGTGCCGGAAACAAGAAAATGGCTCTTGAAATTTCTTCTTATAATACATATTTTTACATAAATCGTATCATCTGCGCCTGTCAATTGTTTATCAAAAAAACAAAACAGACTTAAATTATTTGAAATTTGACATTTTATATTTATTCTAAGAAATATATTTAGTGTAATAGTGTTCCAGAGGTTAGAACAAATATTATAAATTAGAAAAATAATGAGAATAGGATGCGATTTAACCCAAAAGCGTATAAGAATATTCGGTGCATGACACTGCGGATGTTTTCTCATTTAGCTCTCAACTATTGTACGTCGTAGATGATGCGATTTATGTAAAAATAAATAAAATAAGATGACATTTCAATAGCCATTTTCTTTTAACCAATAGTCTTTTTGAAAATAATTTTCAAACAATAGTGAGCGATATATTACAGTAGTGTCACTAATCCCACAGATATCACACCGGTGTAGTGCCGGATTAGTGAAAATGCCGGATTACTGGATATTACGCCTAGTAATATAAAAAAAATTTCGAAATATTAAAATACATAATATAAAAAAAAATATCTTTACTAGGCCTATTCCATTAGAGTGAAAAAACTGTCCATTTTCGTCTGTTTCTTGGCCTGAAACGGCATTTTTAACACTTTCTGTTGGAAATGCCAGCGTAAGTAATAAAGAGCGTGATTTAAATTAATGACGTTTATTTAATAATAGTACAAGGAGACTGATTTTTACAAACTAGGAAAAACTAAAAACAGATTTTGCTTTAATTTAAAAGCAGTTGCATTCCTATTAAAATATATAATTGTTAATTCCAACACTTTCTCTTTGTTTAGGAACTTTGTTGACTGGCGCAGTGCCGGATTAGTGAGACTATTGTACTATCTATCATTTTTATTAATTCTATTTTGTTGTAAGTGCAGCCATATCGGCTTCATTTCAGAAACTTAAAAAATTGCCACTGAAATAAACATGCACTTCCGGTTAGAATACTTCAACCGTTTAGGCGGTAGAGCGCGCACACACATAAAGACATACACACATACAAACACTTGATTTAAGGAAGCTCAAAAGGTATATCTCCGTTAAAATCTCGAGATCGCATTGGTTCATGTTTACGTATAACTTCGTATAAGAAAACAATTAGTATAAAATTGCTCTACACTATATTTGTAAATACAATATCCCTTTATATAAAACCATATTAGCCATTAGAACAATATATAATTAACAGATGCCTTTAAAAGAAAAAACTCTTAGGGCCTTGCTTGTATCGTTAATCCATATAATCAAATAATAGAGTATTATCTTCGAAAAACATAAAGGTTAACGTACATACTTGTGGAAGTAATCCTGCAACACCAGCGTATGCGATTCCTTGAGGTACTGCTGTTAACCCGACAGTAATTCCTGCTATAGCATCCAGAAATATATAACCCGCCTTATATTTAGGTAGCCATTCAATAATTGGAATTCTCTTTTTTAAAATGGGTGCACATTGTTGTCTTCGACTGCGATTACGTACACCTATGAAAAAACATAATTATTTTGTTGTTCTGAAGAATTTGAATGAAGTGAAAAAAGTTCAAAACTTATATCCTTTACTTTTAATTTGGAACAATCTAAGCTAAGATGTACATCAATATATATAATAACAATCAGGGTGAACATTACGCATGCTTGTTTCACACCTGTATCAATATTATTCTTTCAAAATGCGCCATAAACTCTCATACACCTTTTAAAGACCGAAAAAATCGCAAAATAAATTTTAATTATTATCAAGTGACTTTTCGACAATTCTACGAAGAGAAAACAGTTGATCTACATAGGTAACCTCTTCTTGGTCAAGAACACCTTGTATATCATGCAATTATATTCGTGATATACTCATCACTTTCTCAATTATAATACTTCCATACAACTTGCTGTCGACACTTAACTATGGAATGGCTACCTTGCCCTTTGAAAAGGAACAATTCTTCAATCAAAAGATAAACATCTTTATATAATATATATATATATATATATATATATATATATATATATATATATATATATATAAATATATATATATATATATATATATATATATATATATATATATATATATATATATATTTATATATATATATATATATATATATATATATATATATATATTTATATATATATATATATATATATATATATATATATATATATATATATATATATATATATATATATATATATATATATATATATATATATATATATAGAAATATATATATAGAAATATATATAAATAAATATATATATATATATATATATATATATATATATATATATATATATATATATATATATATATATAGAAATATATATAAATAAATATATATAAACACGCTGTGTGAGCGTGTTCTTGTTTTCAACATTACACCTGCATCATAGTTATAAATAAATTTATATTGAATTGCCAGTCAACAAATTGTGAAGGAATAATTCCCCTTTTCTATCTTATGATTGATTTATAGCTACGAACCTAACTACTTCATAAGTGCAACTTGTTTGTGCGGATATAGTGAACAATTTTAATAAAGCGGTCATCCTTTTGCTAGGGCATATACTGATGATATGTTCGCTGTTCATATATGCTTTGTTGAGATATTAACCGGTACTTGCAATTTTTAGACCGATCAACTCTCATGGTATTGCCTTTATGTGCACGTGATTGCAATTATATATATAATAAAATATTACCTTCATTTTTATCTGTATCTACTCCTCCTGTAATATCCACACTCGATGAACTAACGGAATATCCACTGTCTACCATTTTACTGCGATGTAGCCGGCTTGACCTACAGTGGAAGACTAGCACTGTCACTGAATGTTTACATATTTATTCATATGAATTTATCATTCCGTTAATGATTATACTCTTATCAGGCGCACACACACACACACACACATATATATATATATATATATATATATATATATATATATATATATATAAATATATATATATATATATATATATATATATATATATATATATATATATATATATATATATATATATGTGTGTGTCTGTGTGTGCGTGTGTGTATATATATAAAAAAGCATGACCCTTCCAACGGTCACTGAACCTATTTTAGGATATTTTGTTCCGCGTAGTAATATAATCAGAAGGTAACTGACAATGCAGCAAATAATATTTCATGATTATTATAAAATGTAGTGATACAACTGCATAAATGATATATTTTATAAATTGCAATTCAAGCATCTCGAGAAATATTAATATGCAAACTATCCGGAAAAATTATTATTACAGATTGAAGGTATTATACAAAAAGTATTCTCTGCGTAGTAAGACACAAATAAAACAACACCTGATAAAAATATTAGCAAAACATGATATATGGCTTTTTTTATCGTTTCACAAACATAAAGTATATCATTAATTGTCTGTCATTTGCTAAGAATAGGCAATATGTTATGTATGTAACTATTGTTATATTTGATGAAAAAATGTGCAATTCACATTTTTAGTATAAGATATGTATCTACGAATAAAGACACATCCAAATACTTCTGTTTTTCGAATCTATGTAAGACGCGTTAAAAACATACAAATATAATGGTGTGTAATAGAGAACCTACAATATTTTGCACTTGACTATCTGCTACGGATTAAGTATATCAGTTTAGATAAAAAGGATAACAAAATATAAATTCTTAAAAATTCTGCAGACATTTCTTAGTTTTCAAAGATTTTAAATACTTACCGTGGAAATAATTTTTTTGAGGTATTTGTGGTGTATCTAAGAGAGATAGAAAGCGGAATACATGGGTGTATGAGCTATAGGATATTGTAAAATATGTCGTATATAGAATAGGTAAGAGCCAAATACGTTGGAATAGTCATGGTGAAAGAATGTCGAATTAAATATTGGATGAAGAAAATTTACGTAGGCGAGATGTATGGTGTGAGATTGTAGAGTCGTCCTCGGAATAAGTGGATAAACATGATTGAGCATGAATTACGTTAAATATACGTAAACGGGTTATCGGAAAATAGGAGCGTGTATGAAGAATTTTAATTAAACGAAATAAATTTGTGAGGATAGAGTTGAATGGTGAAAGTTTGACAATTTCTGCAAAGATCTCAAGGTATTCTGCCACTCCATTTATGATATTTTAGGTATGTTACTATGTATGCACAAAATATATACTTTTAATACATATCAAAACTTTTCAACATCTCTCTTGTAATCTATTTTCCACAATCGTTGTCCAATACTTAATCCCTTATTATTTTAGTCTATTTTGTTTTCCTTATTGATAAGCTTAAAGAATATGATTTATTAAATATATATTACTATATCTAACTATATATTACGTTATCAAGGCCACATATATACGAAATTGAGAATTTCAGCAGCACTTTCCTAGTAACTGGTACAGTTTTTTAGGAAGACTTCAAATAAAAGTTGTTCAAATGATTATTTTTTATTTAATATTCGACTAATTTTTCTCAAAAATGATCCATTTTGAAAAACTGCACGAAATGCCTAGAGTAAGCATGTACTTTTAGTTTAAATATTCTTTTCGAAAATTATATACATTTAGTATAAAATAAATTCCGTACAGAAAATACAGCGTTCACGTCGTATGTTTTTTAACCATTTTGTAGTGATAAACGGATAAAACATGCTAAAATTGCTGTTAGTGCATCCCATTCAAACGGTCAAGTAGGAAGATACGCTTGTATTAGCTAATTAGATGAGTGGCACGAAAGGATAGAGAAAATTCAGTTCAGAATAAACAATACTGCTCTGCGAACACCGAGCCGTCTCTTGTTGGGTTTCGATTATCTTTGTGATCAGAACATACACGATCTTATACGAGTTTCTAATAATTGTAAACCAGTGAATTTCAGAGAACTAATTCTGCATTAAAAATCAAAAGTGTACATGCATATAATAAAAAAATTATGATCAAAAAGGCAACCGGCCTATCAGTTGGTGATTTCGTTTGTATTATACGACCACATATTATCGCGCGAGGAAGCACCGCCTTCGCTCTGAAATTTATAGGTCTTTATGTTGTAACAAAAGTTCGCACAGAAACAAACACGTACACACATGCATAACCACATCATTCCAAAAAATTCCGGATCGATTCAAGGAATGTCAAATAGTGTATTTTTTATTGTTTACTGTACTTACTTATTACGTGGTATAAGATAGTGAAATTTCTAGTCCTATATCGCATGGAGTAGATATCATAAAACAGATCTAACATGTATTTTTCATCGTGATGGAAAAAACTAGTCCATATTCATGGAAATTTTTTAAGAAACATAATTCATTTATATAAATAGCGCTCCTGCATGCTAAATTGAGAAAAACTGTCAGAAAACCTGCGCATGTGGTATGGGAGATGTGACACTTGTTTAATGAGTAGGTGAATTAATAACGATCTTTTGATCATAGATAAATCGAAATTCGGTTACTTATCATTAAATTATCTATTCATTTCTTTTATCGGTAAAAAGAAATTAAACCAGCTTCTCAAGTTTCACTCTATCTGTACTTTCCCACTTCATATTTATACTATTAAATTAAAATTAATCTTCAGTTATAAAAACCGATCTCTTAGATAATAAAACATGACTTTGGCAGGCATGTATTTCATATTTGAGGCCTTGAATATTTGCCATATTTAAAGCATAAGGAATTAGATCAATTTTTCAATGTATTTATACACCCTAACAATAATTACAACCTTTATGAAGCGCGGCACAATGAATCTTTTTGATACATTATATCGGTTATAAGAAAATTGCAACTAATCTTCTCACATTTCTAATACATATTGCCATAGATGCATTTGCATGAATATTCATACTTTTTTTTGTGTTGCTAATAGACAAGAACGAACAAAGGAAAACAAAATGCAAAAATACATCGAGACCAAACAAACACTACTGCAATTATCTCACTGCACATGTGCGAAAACGCAATCCATGACACATAAATTAACATGTAATTTCAATTTTCTTGGATTATACATCACATATTTATCACAATAAATCTGCGTTAACTGTGTACATTTCTTTATTTCTGCGCTGTTTTTGCCGGTATTGTCTTCACACCATTTTTTGTTCTTTAAAATGCTGTAGCTTTGAAGAATATATTTTGTAAGGTATTTCGTTTATTTGAAAGCTAACACATTTCTGGTCATAGTAATTATTAGTACGTAACGGATAATATTATTTTCTTGAATTATTAAAATTTGTATTTTTTTTTATCGAATCCGATATGCCTTCTTCGTATAATGAAATCAAATGCAGGGCACAGCAAATGCTTTAATTTTGTAAGTGATTTAAAAAATAGGAAGGTCTTAGTTTATTCTTAATAAAGTAGAGCATTGTTTATTAATTTTGTTTGGAGTATTGGATCTTTGAAATTATTTTTGATTTCATGTATTCTTAGAATTTAGTTATAAACAATAGAAAAATGTTGACTTTATTTTAATACATATCGATATGTAGATAATTAAAAATTATCTCTTATCAAATTGGCACACATATAAGAATTTTTACCGCGGCTCCACTACAATCTGATCGTGTGACGTAATATGAAAATGTTTCTCACATATTTCCATGCTGATATTAATCTTAACAGCACAAATAGCTTCAAAAACGCACGCTTATAAATTATAATTTAAGGTAACTTTATAATAATTTGTGCCATTTTACTTGCAAGTATTGTACATAAATTTTCTGTTACATTTCATGAATCACTAAAAATAATAACTTTTCAATATGTTTATAATATTATTAAATTATTAACTACGTGCTTTATTATACACGTAGTTATATTAAGAAATATTATAAACATAGAAAACCGTCCACGAAATGTTTGGAATTTTATATAAATGCTTCTATGAAATATAGATTTGGGTACCTCTCGTCGATTTTCCACACTTTAGTATATCTAATAACTCAAGTCACGACGTATTTCGATCGTTATACTCGATTAAACACAAATGCTGGAAAGCCGCCATTTTGTTCCTCAGAGCTCGTAAAAAAATTTAAAAGCCCTGCTCAATATGCATAAATAAATTGATCTATTGTATAGTTTTGCTGGAAAAAATTCACAAATTTTGCCTATTTTTTCCGTCTCTAGGGTAGCCTAACCCCTTAAAACATTGTATTATTGTCTGTGATACATTTACTTTTTTATGTGTTTATCTTGTGTTTTATGAATAAATTCATTTAAATACATGGGATTGTATATAAAACTTAAAATCTAATTAAATGAATTTTAAAATTAACGATGTTGTTGAAGGAGTCGTATCCGTTATAGTTACCTGCTGATATAGATTTTTGTTCGGTTTTATGTAGGAGTGAACAGTAGTATTCTTCCGTGCAACTGAGAAGTTATGCAGCTTTATGATGGATTTCTGTAATAGGTTTTTGAACACTAGGTTTTCTATGCGGTCTGATCCGTGAGCTTTGTGATTGGGCAAGGTGCGGATTATTTGAGTGAGATCCATGGGTATGGGTGGGATTTTTCTGAGGATTTTATATGTTGTTCTCAAAAATTGTTGTTTCTTGAAGGATCTGCTCATATGTGCTGTATATCTTTCATTTCAAAATTTCTTTGTTATTTTAATTGTAACTAAATTATTTATATTTAAAGATAACGTGTGGACAACATGACTGGTTTTGTGTTCCTACTCATAATGGGGGTGTTTGTTTGAAACATTGTTTTATTGTCCCTGTAAAATTCTGATTTACATTTTTTCGTGTAAGGATAGTGTTTTATAGTAGCAAGAGAAACAACAGAACCCATTAAAAAGCATGGAATATTTCAAGGTTAGAAGCAGGGTTGGCCTGATTTAAATTTGTTTTAATTTAATTATATTTCTGCAACAGAACGAAAAAAGTAACTTAAGGGGGTAGTACTCTTTTGAACTTTCAAAGATACGATATTTTTTTGGGCTTAAAAAATTCCTTGGGGTGTCTACTTTATTGTAAACTTTACCCGGAGTCCGCCAACAACTCCGTTAAAAAGTTACAGGCCAATTAGCTTGAAATCGGTCCGGCGTGCAGCGACTTTTACAATCGAGCCGACAAGGCGCGCATCGAGCAAGGAGAGCGGCGGCTGTCCGAATCGGCTAAAGAGGCTCGAGATCAAATTTGGCTGCCAAAAAACACATGGACGACGAGGAATTAAATGGGGAAGGGCTCATGTACGGGCCTGGAATCGCTGACTAAGGTATGGAGACAAAATCGCCGAAAATACAGTCCCAAAACTTCAAACGCGATTATCTCGAAACCACTTTTTTCAAACTGGTGGGACATCTACCGTCGGAACGGTTTATCCGATTTGATTGATTGTTCGTGTTCCGAGTTCTACACATAATTATCTGTCAAGGTACATATTTGTTTTTCGATTGGTTGAAAAATGGCTTTTTGGTGCACGCTTTTATCTCAATTTTTGGGGGGCGAAAAATTAACTTTTTTACTTTCTTATACGCAGTATAAGTAAGTATTGTAATCATGAAAAATTTCGATCTCGAGATTTTAACGGAACCTTTTGACCTTCCCTGACATATGCTGTCGCGGAATAAAATACGCAGAATTTATTCAGGAATAACATAAAAAATACGGGGTGCAATTATCTTATCTGGTCCTTTAGATTTAAAGAGTATAAGAAAATATGAGCCGCGCACTCCATATAACGCAATGCATTTCATTTGAACATTTAGACAAACTATGGCGGCGACCAGTCACAAGCGGGGAACCTGCGCTCTATGCTTTGGATAGGGACTACTCGTCGATTGTCCACACTCTTATATATCTAGTCACTCTAACTAATACGAGTATATACTTGCAAGTATACAGCACAAATAGCTATATTACCTCGCGAAATGTTTTGAATTTAGTATAAATGTTTCTATAATAGATAGGCCTATGCTGTCGCGAAATGAAATACGCAAAATTTATTCAGGAATAACATAAAAAATACGAGGTGCAATTATCTTATCTGGTCCTTTAGATTTAAAGAGTATAAGAAAATATGTGCCGTGCGCTCCATATAACGCAATGCATTTCGTTTGAACATTTAGACAAACTATGGCGGCGCCAATCACAGGCTAGGAAGCTGTCGTCCACACTCTTATATATCTAGTCACTCTAGGTAGAGTAAGTGTGGGCTGTTATTTGGAAGCGTTTGCCACATGCATAAACATACACAATGTACATAATACGCAATCTAAAGCAAATATTAAAATATATTATTTATTTATAAATCTCAAAGTTGGAACTATAAATGCTCACCCAAATCAGTTAATTACTATTATAATAGCACAATATAATAACCAATTTGTTGATCTGATAAAATATATTTAAGAAAACAAAATTAAAATACAATTATTTTATGCTTTATATATATATATAAATTAAACATATTCGATTTATTTGTATCCATTTATGCAATTATCAATTTGGAATGCATAATGTTTTGGCATCGACCCAAAACATTTGTCAGCTCCAAGGCGATGAATAGCAGCATGGTCGTAGCAGTCTATTTTTCCATCATCGTTGCAGTCCTAAAAAAAATTAATATTATGATTTATTTAATGAGATTTTACAGATATCAATGTCCTGCATTGAACATTCTAATACTATGTCAATTTAGATAGATGAGAACCAAATTCAATATATCTTAATTTAAGAAAATGTAATTGTTCAATACTAATTAGTAATTATTATGACCAGATATTTATTAGTTTTCTAATAGATTGCAAAAATTAAGGTATTCTGGATATGCATGTCCTATTTTTAAAAGAATATTCAGAATGCATGTTTACTCTACTTATTTGTATAAGAAGCAGCACTGAGAAGGTATAGTTACTTATGTACCAGTTACAAAATAAGAAAGTAAAAATTAGTACAGACATTTTAAAAATTTTTATATATGTTGTTATAATTACGCAAGTATGAAAATTAATATTGGATGATTTTCAAAAATCGATTAATTGATCAAATTATTTGCTTTAGTATTTAATTTATTTGAAGAATATAAATTTTCATAATATATCATTATTTCCATGAATTTTTCGATATTGTATTTTAATATCCGTTCTATCTAAACATAATATCAATTACGTATTGTAAATATATTTTATGTTAAGAATATGTTAACCATATACCAGTTGATATCGGTACATATAATTTTGAATTGCTTTTGATGAACATTCATAATTATTATAACAGTTCTCATAGGCTGCTGAAGATCCAGGAAAATCTCCTGCTACGATGGGCTTTCCAGCATCAGTCCAATAAGCATGAGTAATTGCGCATCCCTCCAAACAAATGCAGCTTATACAGAAATCATTTACAGGGCCTTGGCTATATGTACCTGAAATATTACAATGACACGTAGTATTCAAAGAAATTTCCAAAACAATATTTTAAAATTTAAAATCACATGGTCAAAAATAGCAAACATAACAAAAATAGTACGACCAGTTGTTCAAATAGATTATCGAATATATCAGAACCAAAACGCTACTCTATAATAAACGATATTCCAAATATAAATCTAATCTCGACTCCTCAATGTTTGAACAAATTTATACTAAACTCTTTTTCATGAAATATACAGACACTGCATTTCTTGAATTAAATTTAAAAAAAGCCTTCTCTAAGAAGGTAATTACTTAAACTGGATTATTAGATAATTCTTGAATTTGGTAAGCCTTGACTTTATGAAACTCCATAATTTAAAATAGATGAAATAAAATACATTGTTATGTTTCACTCTTTATTAAAAAGCTATTTTGGATTATTAGATATGGAAATTGCTTGAAAGTTAGTGGTAATTTTTAAAATGTATCAAGTACTAAATATTATTCTATATTATTAATTGATTGGTAGGTTGGAATAATACTTGAAATGAAACACTTGGATATGTTTCACATTTGTCGTATATTAGCTTCTTCGATCGTTTTGACCTTTCGGTCGAAGAACGATAAACTATTTTTAATATTAATGCAGCTATTTCGAAGATATTGAAACGACAAATAGTTACTTGGGTAAATTTTGAATATTCTTTTTAAATATTCATTGTGAGTCATATCAAAGTCACATAATTATATATTCAGCAATTACAGACACAAACACATATACTGATAGATACCATTTCAAAAATACAGAAAAGGTCAAAAAGTGTATTCCTCTGCAAGTTTTGATTTCATAATTCATAAATAATTTTATATAACGTACATGGAAATTTTATTCTTATCAAGTGGCAAATTCTAGAATTACGTTTAGAGTTAATTTCGCTGTAATTGCATTTATGGGTTGATTTTGCAATGATTTATACTTTACTTTGATTGTTCATAAACCATTTAATTTGTGTGAGAATCTACAAATTTAGAACTTTTTAGCGACGAATCGTGATGGAAAAGGTGGTTCAAAAATTAAATATTCTTTCAGTTCATAAATCATTAAATTTAGTTTGCACAAGAGAAAATTATTTTGATTCAAATGAGAAATTACTAACTGATTACAATATTTATTGTATGCTATAGCAAAATTACGAAGTTTTAATAAATAGTGGGGTGTTTATGTAATGCATTATATGAGTATTTAGGTTTTTTTAACTACTACAACAAAAACGTTCGCGATGATGTCAGGTAGCAAAGACTACATACATATATTACAAAATATAGTACATATATTACAAAATAATAGGCTGAACAATTTCAAAAAGGGTGCGGTTCAATAACATTATAATGTTTTTGTAGAGTTAATAAATAATTTATTTTAAAACACGAAACTCAATTCCCCTTCCCCCACTTTAGAATATGTATTACTCAGAGTTCAAAAACCTTAACTTTTAGCATACTAAATTCACAGAAAAAAAGGTGATATAGGAAATTATTAAAATAAGCAAATTGAATTTATTTTAATAAACAAACTGAATTTATTTTAATATAATAGATAAAATTACAAATAAAATAGAAAAAGACTCAAAAAACGAAAGCTAATGGCGATGTCAGACTGATAGATCAATAAACATTTATTTAGAATAAAAAAAATTTAAGTGATAACAAATTATTTTATGTTAATTTAGATTTTTGTATGCATAAAATATTTTAAATGTTATTAAATTTTATTTTTGTCTCCGGAACGCCGTGCTTTTTGGGAACAATCTAATTTGGGCTGCTCCAAAGTGAGTATGAATGTCTTGCTATTATACATATGATCACGCGCAATCCCAATCAAATGGGATCGCAGAAAACCCTGAACATTCTTCACATACTTTCACATCTTTACAATATTAATCATTCAACACTATCCATACGCACTTCTTTCGCTTCATTCAAACTCATTAAATTATTCATATATTTCCTTCTATTCCTTGCAACTTGTCTTTCACGTAATTCATTCTCAATCATGTTTATCCATTTACTTTTTAAATTATTGGATATTTATAAGATCTTTGCTATACTGGTGTTATTGCTAGTAAATGTTTTTATTTTTGATATTCAGTTATAGTTTGGCCTTGAAATTCTTTAATTAATTTATTTAATGCGTTATTCTCAGAATCATTAAAATGCTCGCTTCTGAGATTTTCGCTTCTAGGATATTCGTGAATGTTTAATTCAAATTTATTTTTATATATATTTATGTTTGTCTAACGATGTAACCGTATCGACTGCATAATTTATAGCCATGATGATATGTATGCATGTAAAATGACTAATGATGGCATTGGAGTTATTTAATATAATCATCGAGGACCATTGTTGTAAAATCACCGAAATATTTAGTTTTCTGCTTTGATAGTTGTCGTAGCATAGAGCATAAGCTATATTAAAATAAATTTTACAATTAAAAGATAAAGTAGTCTTACGAAATACATACAAATTTTGTATAAGGAGATTAATATGAAATAATAAAAAATATATAACAAAAATTACCTATCAAAATAAAAGTGGAAATCGCAAATCGTTACTTGACATGTTACCTACGTCCTTGGTATGATCATTTATCTCTCTTGATTCTAACAGTGTAAAAGAGATGAGCCTATTAAACAGATATTAAAATTAACAAGCGAATGAACAAGAATGTGAATGACAAAGATCGATATACAACGCCTGTTTATTATTAGTTCAAAAAATGCCTTGAATGTCACCTTAACGTGGACCAACCTTAAATATTTGCCCACACTATGTTAGAAAAAAAAAGTAGGTATTACCTAAAGTTTGGTATGGCGAATATCTATATAAATAATTAATATATGTACTATAATTAAAATGATTTGAATAATAATTTAAGCAACAATAATTTACATCTTGGGTATTACAAAAATCATATTCAACATTGGCTATAGTTAGACATGGCAAATTTCTGTTTGAATAAATTTAATATAATCTTCAATACCACAATACATTTTAGACAGCTGTTGTATAAAAGCATTTTATCCATTACATTTATAGTAGTAAAGCAATGCAATAATAGCAATTTTTTAAATTAAATTAAAATGCAAATGGCATGATTTGTGTATTCATTGTACATATAAACCAAATTTGGTGTCAACACGATCAGTATTTTTAGAAGAACAGAAAAAATAATTTAGTTCTGACGAGCTAGCAAGCAACGACTTAGAATTAAATTTATCATTTATATGTATATTTGTATTCAGATCAATGAAAGACGAATTTTATGTTAAAGAAATTTTTTAACCGATATGTTTAGACACATGACCGAATACTGCAAGTGCTACGTTTAAATATCTCTAGTGTCATGCATTGGTATATTTTCTTTAGATAAGAAATTACTGGGAATTAAAAATAAATATTCGGTATTATGACCAGAACATTTTTTGATTTCAAATGAATTATAAGTACATTACAGAATAATTTTCTACAATATTTTAAATATATCAGTAACCTTTATAAATATATTTATGATAATTGACAAATCCTATATAATTTTAGTTAATTTTGTTTTCCAGAAGCATTTTTTATTTGTATTTGACAATTTACTACGAAATTTTTCGAAAACAAAAATTAAGTGGACATCAATATACGGTATGAAAATTCTTCTTTAAAATTGGTTCTCAATTAGACCATATACAAGTTTTTTACTTGTAGTTTTATAATTTTGTCTTCTACAATTTAATCGATAGCTGCACTGTTTTTAAAGTAAATATATATATATATATATATATATATATATATATATATATATATATATATATAAATTATTAATATAATTTTTGTGATTAGCTCATTCGTTACTAGTGTTTCATAGTTAAACAAGTAACTTTTTAGTAACACTTGATATTTTAATTTTTGTTTAGTTAGACAAACTAATCAATAATTAATAAAGGTTAAGCTAACTACACAGTTTATAATGTAAAAAAGGACCTTGAAACTAACCTGAAATATATACACAAAGAATTGCCAATAGGCTCCTAATATGAACAACTGATACGTTCATCTTGAGTTATGCGCACCAACTAAATATAAACAACATGTAAACATACATATATTTATTTAAATCTGTATAAAAAATTTATATGAGAACGTCATGGAAGATTATGTCATGTATTGTTTTCATTAAACCTTGCCGGATCTTTGTCTTTCAGCAATTGTTATGGGAAAGGGAACTTTATTATTATTTTATTGTATTACCATTTTTTTATATGTCAAACTATATAAACAAATATGCTATCTTAATTTATGTGTTTAAATTAGAATACAAGATATTATTTAATATCTTGGAGTATTGCTTTTTTTTAATAGATATTTTAGTTACGAATCGCAATAATATTATTCGCAATTTAATTAAATGCTTAATATTAAGTGCATCGTTAGCGCTCTTTATTGATTCAGTATTATTTTTAAAATTATTTATAATAAATAAATAATTACATACTAAAAATATTTTCTGCTGTACTCACGCTGGGCAATTTATTAATTTATTTAAGTAAATGAAAGGTATTTACTTGTGTGAGCATGATTTGCATAAAAGAAATGTTGTGAACCAGCGGAATAGAAGCGTGTGTATGAAGAATTGGAGTGAAGCGAAAGAATGTCAAGGGGTTTTTTTTTTCTATAGCAAGTGCATCAGTTGTGGTAAATGAGATGGGTATGGGAGCATGGTGGAAGGGAATAACCGGATTGTCCAATTAATCTAGATGATCTATCACCTTCTTCATGTAGCAGATGTTGTTGAATCTCACATATTGCAGAATCTTGAACTGATTCTGTGTATCGAACTTTAATTCCTGGAATTTTTAATTCACCATTGCAAATTATTTTCACATTCATACAGAAATATCCTTTGTGATTAAAAAAAAACAATGCCTGGATAATGTGTGTCATCAAACGAAGGAGTCTGGATAGCAACATGGGTAAAGCCAATTCTCAATTGCACCAATGATTCCTGGAAAACCATCTAAAATTTTTTCTTCAGGCGACATAGGATATTTAATCATGTGATCAGTCATAGCATCTGTCACACCAGAAAAACTTCTTTGCCTTAGAAAGAAAAGGGCAGCCTAAACACTTCAACCTCTCTGGTATTTCCATTGCAGGTCGTCCAATTTCTCTTAACTGTGGTGTTAATTCCAAAATCAAGTCAATCGTTAGTTACCAGGATAGTCGAAAAAATCCCTTAAAATATTTTAGGGCAGATTGAACGGATCACTAACATCCCGCATTTCCCTTCTAAATATTAATAATTCATGTCTGAAAATTGTTTAAAATTGTTAGAAAATAGTTAGAACAAGTCATTAATTTATTCTATCTTTTCTTCTTCATCTTTGACTTACTCAATGGGTAAAGCGAAATTCGCGTTTGCCATGTTTTCAACAATTTACCAATATTGTTGAGTTCATAACGCGTCGATTTAGCTCGCGTTAACTGAACAATAATTCATTTCAATTTATTGGTAATATATTGTTTGGTTATACCAATTTCGAAAATTACTATTAAAATTACAATATTTTTATGAATAGAAATTGAAATGAACACAAGAATTAGGCTGGATATCAAATAAGCAATTAGAGGGAGTTTAGTGAATTTATAACCTCAGAATTATGATACAAGTCTAAGACAGAAAACATTTTTAACAAGGAAACGTTGTCAGGAAGTTCTAAATTTATTAATATTTTAATAATAATTTTATAATTTATATATCAGTCATATATCTCTGTATGAAACTCTCAGGAAACTCGTAGGTCTAGCGCGCATGAGTAATTTTTTTTTACGGCAATTTAAAAATCACCGAAATAAAACATCTGACTTTTATGAGATGCCGCGCATGGGCAAATGTTTAATACCGGCAACTAAAAAATTACACCTTGACTCATTTTTAATACAACTCAATTGTTGTTGGATATAATAGAACGTACACATTTACATCTGTACGCGCGCACTGTCGATTAAAAAGTAGTTTCAATACCGTTCGCACAACGTTATTTCAAAATTGTATGTATGAATCATGGGAAGATGAACCTTCAGACATTTTTTCTACTTAACAAGTCAGCATTTGTAAATTTTTACTTTTAATTTTCTATGTTAATTTGTTAATAGGATTCCTATTTTTTAATATTGTATATATAATAAATATATAATATTTCATAAAAATATATATTTATACTTACAGAATTTAGCACCAAAATTCCGAATGTTTAAGAAAATTGTTCTTCGACTAATCGTTGACTAACAACGAGCGACTGAACCCACCAAGGTCTGTTTTTTTTTAATAATTAATACACAAATACGGGAAATTTGCCATATATTCATCTTGAAATAGTAGATCGTAACAACTATTTAGTCGATCGTGCGATCAAAGCTAGTAGCAACTTTTTAGTTGGGCAACTTTTAAATTGGTCAATAGCAAAAGTTGCTCGTGCGCGCTAGGCCTAAGGCCTTGTAACTTTATAATTGACCAATTTAATAATAGCTCAACTTAAAGTTGCTGCTAGCTTTAATATATTATTATATATTAAATTATTTTAAACATGGAATTATTTAGAAATTATCTAGCGAAATAATATCGCAAAAATATTAGTATAGAAAACTTTAGTACTTTCTTATACGCAGTATAAGTACGTATTGTAATCATGAAATATTTCTATCTCGTAATTTCAACGGAAATATACGTTTTGACCTTCCCTGAATCGATTCCAACTATTTTTGGAATCACGTCTGTCTGTGTGTTTTTATTGAATTTTCAATCGTATTTTCCTCAATATTTTTATTATGTAAGGGTATAAAACGAATACGATGGAATTCAGAAAAAAAAATCTATCGAATGGGTCTAAAAATATAAAGCATCTCATTTGAAAAAATATAACTTTGTGTTGTTGCTTGAGAACCACTGGTTTAAAAAAATATTTTCTTTCAAAGTTGGATGTCCCCTTTGGTCTTGCATAAGATTGTTTTATACTATTTTATTATATCTTTAATAACATAGAAGTTATGCGAGGTAGCTCGTTTCGCTGTTACATCCTGTATATGTATAACAGTGAACAGTGCACAGTGCACTAATGTATATCTAATCAATCACCTTATTTAATTTCAAATATCATGATCTCAATATTATATTTGGTAAAAAATGTTATCATGATATGAGGAACATGTTCATATAATTTTTGCTATATATTTATTATATTAATCTAATTGTAAGTAACCTTGCATTGTTGATTGCTATTTTTATTAATTTTCTTAATATCAATTGATAACTGTTTACTATATATACAGGTGAAAAATTGCAGTTTATTTAATGTCAAAATGAAACTTTGCGTTGTATTATTAGCGGTTTTCGGACTGGGCGCAACTTTGCCCCGTCCAATTAGCTTACAAGACGACTTACATGATTTTGTTGAACTTCTTCCGTTAGATGAAATTCAAAATATTATTATTAATTATGTATTTCAAGACGAAGAAGTGAACCATATGTTCGCGTACCTGCAGTCTGATGAGTTCGAGAATTTCATTCTTGAAATAGAAGCTATTCCAGAATACGGAGAGGTAATTAAAAGCATAATTTATATATATTATACAGGAATTATTAATATTATATTTATAAACTTAAAACAATACATTTTTACTAATCATATTATTTGATTATTTTAATCAAAAATATTCCTAAAATGAAAATGCGTTGATATAAAATTACAATACGTTAATTATTAACTAATTCATCTGTTTTTATAGTATTTAACATACGTTCAAAATCATGGAATCGACGTTTACGATTTTATCAAAAAAATCCACGAGCTCCTGAACTTACCACCATTTGTACCTCTTAACGTTTCACTAAAAGGAACAGGTATCCGAGGTATGGTGGACGAAATTGAAGCTCTTCTTCCCTTAGAAGAAATTAAGACGTTGTATTACGAGAAACTAGAAACAAGTGCTGATTTCCGTAACATCATCGATATTATGAAAAGCGAAGATTTCATGAAGATTGTCAAACAAGTTAATGCAAATCCTGAGTTCCAGAAGCTAATTGCCGAAGCCAAATCACATGGATTAGATATAGAACTTCTCAGCAGTTTATTAGAAAAAATCTTTGGTTGGAATCACGTTGGAACATTTGTTGCCAAAAACATTTTTATCGAACAGTCATGATTATAAGTTAAATAACATTGATTTATATTTTTTATAATGTTATAAATTGTTTGCTTATGAAATAAAGTAAATTTTAATTATTGATGGCTACCAAAAATGATGAAATTAGAGAAATAACACAGATTTACAAAAAAAAAGCCTATTTAGCAAAACTATGTAATCCTTATATATTTTGACGCCCTGAATCCGAATCCGAGGTCCGTTTATTTCTATCACGTCCAGGGTCATTTGGAAGTCAACATTCTATAATTAAGATCGACTCGGGAAGAATTCAATGAACATATTTGTTAGACTGCCTACTTGGCCTAGTACTCTCTAAAAGGTGCTGTATGTGTTCTTCGGACGTCAAAGAGCATGTTGGACCCTAATTCAGGGTCGACGCAAGAGGTATTTGGCGGATTCAGGGGGTTCTTGCCCGACAATATTTAATTTTTCCCTGGATTTCAACTAGAGAATACTTGAAGAAGAATTCGCCACATTTATTCTCTAGTTGAATACAGCGAAAAAATCAAATGTTGTCTGGTAAGAACCCTCTGAACCAGCCCAATACCTCTTGCGTCGGCCCTGAATTAAGGTCCAACATGCTCTTTGACGTCCGAGGAACACATTCAGCATCCTTTAGAGGGTGCTAGGCCAGGTAGGCAGTCTTACAAATATATTCATTGAACTCTCCTCGAGTCGAGCTTAATTATAGAATGTTTACCTTCAAATGACCCTAAAATCTCCTCTCGGTGACGTGATAGAAATAAACGGACCTCGGATTCAGAGCACCAAAATACATAAAAATTGCATAGTCTTGTCTAATAGGCAGGACCTTTTTTTTGTAAACCAGTGTAATTAAATATGTAATAAGCAATATCGTTTAATCATTTATTGTAATGGGAAACTACTTTAACATTCGTGAAATAGAGCTTTGTACGTCTAATTAGAGGCATAAAATGCATCTAAATACTCAGATACTTTGCCACTGACTAGGAATTATTGATAAAGATCAGCGCCATGATTATTTTAACAAAGTAACGAGTGTTTGATTACATATACAATGCAATGTTATACAGTGTTGGTTATCTGTATAAAGTAATATCGCATTTGTGCAAAACACAATTTGCAAAATTACATACATACATAACCTCATGCCTATTCCCTTCAAATGGAGTAGCAGAAAACCCTTTATATTCTTTCTCATATTTATATTCTTTCACACCTTTACAATTTTTCGCCATTATTTATCCATTTACTCCAAGGACGATCTCGCATTTTTTCACCGTTTATGTCACCCACGTAATATGTTTTTGGTAATCTTTCATTCGACATACTTTCAATATGGGCATACCATCTGATTCTATTCTACGTACGACATTTTTTACAATATCGCACTGCTCATACATCCATTTCGCTTTCTGTCTGTCATAGATACACCACAAATACCTTTAAAAAATTTCATTTCCACAGCAATTACACGCTTTTTACTTTCTTATACGCAGTGGGTAAAGTGGGCTGGATTATGCAAACGAAAATATAATACATCTATATGCGGGTAAAATTAAAAGTAAAACCTGCCCTAAAATTTATTAAATTAAGCTAATGCCATAGTTAAAATTTTCGTTTATGTTATCGGCATTTTCTATATATAAGATAAACTTCATCTCTAATACGGCAATTTTGATGCAGGCGGCTTTATTCTTATATATTTCGGGATATGTAAATTATCTTTTCTGATGGATTGTAGGAATACTTGCTAATAATATGACTAATTATTTTGCAAGAATGTCTAATTATTCTAAGTTATTTATATTGTAACCAATTGCATTAAATATTTCCACCCTTCAATTTTAGTAAGAAAGCAATAATAGTCAGAATGGGAATAAAAGAACAACTCGTTCTAACTTTACCGTGGTCATTACCTATGATTATATTTCTCAGTTTCAAATATATAACTTTTAGAACGAATAGAAATGATATAAAGGAAAAATAATAACAAACCATTTCATTACCAAGGCGGATATTAAAATTAGCACAATTTTTCTTTCATGATTTATTTAGATTTACTAATTGATCATGCAAATAACATATTTAAAACATTTTATGAATGACATTGCTGTGATTTATTTAATACTACTACATTATGTTTTTAAGAAAAATAGATAATAATGCATATTAAATATAGAACATAAAGTTATTCTATTTTTGTAGATATAATAATACAAGCAAAAGCCACAAAAATCCAAATGAACTTGAAACTGAATTTGTACCATTTTCTATAGACATAGTTTGATTTTTTAAACAACTACTTATATAATGCTGATATGGCATGTACGATTCTGGCTCAGGTTTAACGCCACAGTGAAAAGCTCCAAAATTATGAATGACAGAGAAATCTGAACAATCTATTACTCCATCGTTGTTACAATCCTAAAACAAAACAAAAAATTGCATAATATATCTTTTAATTTTAGTTTATCTGAAATATGAAAACTTGAATAAGGAAATAATGACATTGGTATAAAAACATATGGCCAATTCGCTACCCAATAAGTATTTCATCATATGGCATTTATTACGATCATGGTAAAATACTCTAGAGTACATTTGCAATTTACAAATCTGTCTTAGGTTGACGATTTATAATCAAGAAATATAACTTTATCAAAGTAATTTGTAGACCAATACACGCAGTTTATAAGTTGATTTAACTTGAACTTCTAAACTATCTGAACTAACTTAATATTTACATTTCTATTCTAATAGATAAATAATATACAGATGAGGTATGTTGTGTTTTGTTTGAATTTAGTGTTGTGTGGTGTTGGTAGTACTGTGTATGGGATTTTTTGTGTTGTTTACATGTTCGGTTAATGCAGGCTTTCCATGATTATTGGGGATGTTTCGTAAAATTCGTGTGACATGTTTCGAATGTAATCTTTTATGTTTGTGGATTCGTGTAGACGTGTTATTTTAGTATATCTGTTTGTAGCTAGACGGAGGAGCATCTGTTCTGGAGGTGTTGCAATAGCAGCAGTGCAGTGGCGTAAGCGTTTCGACAGCCGGGAGCTGCGTATGTTAAGGTGGGACGAGTGAATAAGGAGGGTGTAAATTTATGCATTTTATTTGGTATTGTTCATATGCTAGCCATGTCTGAGTTTGATTTGTAGATGAATGCTGATATATAACTGTTTGTGAAGCGTTTTAGGACTGTTTTATAGCGGCATGAGTACTTTGGTATTTGTGAATTTACATGTAAAGTTAATGGTTTAGGTTTTAGTTGCGCTGATTTTAATTTTCCATTTTGCTCAGTATTTGCTTTGTATCTACATGAATGAATGTGTGTAGTCGACTGTGAAATTTGCGTATAGATGTGTATGTGTTTAGGAATTTGGGAAAATCGCGTTACGGCGTATAAGAAAAATTTAAAGTGTTTAAAGGTAAAAGAAATCGGCAATATTTTAGTTGATAGTGTACTTACCACTTTATAACGGTCAATGTAATTTTCCACTGTTGCCGATGTGCACTTAACATTATCTTTACAATTTAGAAACGCTTCTTGCGAATCAACACTTGTATCTTCATCTATCCTTAATTTTCCACCATCAATCCAATATGACATCGTAATTCCACACCCTTCTTCCATACAGATACACTGCAAACAGTTACTACTAATTGTCGTCGGATTTTGATAGCAATTATCAACTTTAGCCATAAGTTCTTGTGTTACTTGTCCAATGGAACATGCCATTGGTCCAAGGTGGTGCATAACAGCATAATCGTAGCAGTCAATAAAACCATCATGATTGCAATCCTGAAATTATAATAATTTTTAATGGAGAACATTGAAAGAATAATCTTATATATCAACGTCCTTGATTTATTCACTTTTGAACCAAATCGCCATGAGCTAATTGTGTGCATTAAAAAAAGGCGTTAAATATCTAGAGATACTTGTGCTGTCAAATATACAATAAATATGTAACCTAAATGTAAAAATCTTTAAATAAATTACAAGAGGTTGTAAATATTGTTTACATGTATGAGCCATCAATTAATCTATCTAATTCTACATTCAATTTTTCTTTCAATGCAAAAGGAACATTTCGCGCGGATTTTGAGACGGATTGGTACTATATTTGGATTAAATGAAAACGATTGTGGAGGCCCTTTATAACAACCTAGTTCATTATTGAACACAATTTTAAATTCATTAACAACAACAAGTTCTACTTTTGTATTTTTCAATTGTAATTGTTGCACTCCAACAATTTTTAATCCTAAGGGATTGAACCAAGCTAGACCTAGTAAGCTGAAGCGGATGCTACGAACAATTAACAATTCAAGTTCTCCTTCAAACATCCCGTATTTAACGTGAACCATACAAATACCCTTAACATGTACTGCATTCTTTTGAAAATCAACCAATTTAGAATTGAATGCCATAATTGTAGGGCCTAATTTTGGCCATAATTGTCTGTAAGTACTCTCGGAAATTATGGAATGGTTAGAACCGCTATCTACTTCCATTTCGCATTTAACATCATTTAAAAATATTGTTACATTATGCTTTGCATTTGGTCTGTTTGAATTTAGGGAATTCATCATCATATAAGTTAGATTCAGAATCATACTTTTAGGGCGTCACGGAATGAGCAGTAGAATTGTATTTAGATATTTTTAGCAAACCGGATTTAGACGATCTGCAGACGCGCTTAATGTGTCCCTTCTTTTTGCAAGTTCTACATTCTGCGTCCTTGAAGTTGCATACTTTGCGATCATTGTTTCCTCTGCAACTATGGCATTTTCCTTTGTTACCCAATGTAGTTTGAGATTTTTGTTCGAATTTATGGTGAATTTTATTAACTGTCTGTAACGAATGTAAATCAGTATCTGCTCTAATTTGTCTAACCTGTCCAGCTACAGATGCAGCAGCAGAAATAGTTTCAAATGCAGTTGATACTGTCAATTTTGCTTCGGCTAGAAGTTTCCGCTGAATCTCTTCGTTTTGCATTCCGCAAACCAACTGATCTCATAAACGTGTGTAGCAATAGTTTCATTTGGCAACTGAAGTCACTTTTGGAATTTAAAACGCTCGTTAATTTCAGCAGGTTTTGGTGAAAATTGAGCTTTTAATAGATCCATAATCTGATCAAAGGATTTTGATGTTATAGCCTCTGGAGCAATTAGAGATTTTACTATTCCAAATGTCGGTTCGCCATTTTCAGATAGTAGAGTAACACATTTAAACGCTGGGTCAGTAATTCCATTAGCTTCTAGACGGAATTGTAGTCTGCAAGCGCAGTTATCCCATGAAGAAAGATTATTCACATTGAACTATTAAAATTTGTTGGGAGTCGCTAAGTTACAAATCTTTATTCTCCTAGATTCCCATCCTCGTCTCCAATTTTGTTATGTCGCGGAGATTACAAGATTGTAGTAATAAAAATGCTAGTTTTATTAAATGTAATATGAACAACAAAATATATTAATGACAAAATGAATAATTTATTATTACGTATTTTTCTTCTGTTCTTTTAATGTTGTTTTGCATGGTTATCTGGATACATAACACTTACGTATGCCGCTCCTAAATACGCTACAAATACTTCTCAAAAATATCATTTCCACAGCAGTCACACAGATATAATTTCTTACACCTACACTATGGCTATTTAAATGAGAAAAGTAAGAACTTCAATAACAATTTTCGTGTAACTAGTACACTTTTTGAAGAAATTTATTATTGTAATTTTTGTTACTGTAGGTGGATTTATTTCTGAGTTTCGGCATAAAATATAAAAACAGACTCGAGGAAATATGTTTACGATATAAATATTTATTTTTTAGAAAAGCCAGAAACAAATTTTGCGATTTAAATATCATATTTTAATTTCAAGATTTTGAGCTAAAGGTGTTCACAAAAACACTAAGATACACACGTAAACACTCATACAAACACACGTAGATGCATGCTCACATACGTATTCCATCAATTTGATTCAGAAATTGATTTTTTCGTTGAAATCTTAAGATCAGTTTATTTCATGATTACAATATTTACTTATCACATCGTATAAGAAAGTAAAAATAAAATATATTTACCTGTTGATTTTGGCCTAAATAGTTTCTAATAGCTCGTTTGACGCAATCCTGATCTTCTTTACAATGCATATAGGCTAGAGTAGGTTCAGCTGTTTCATCTCCATATACTATTTGGTATTCACCTTCTTCCCAATAATCCTGAGATATTTCACAGCCGTCCATACAAATACATTCCAAACACTCATCAATAACATTAATATTGCTTTGTGAATCTGAAATATAAAACACATTAACGGTGGAAACAAAATATTCATTCTTTGCTGTAATTATTTATGTAAATTCATGTTTTTACTAGCGGTATAGAATTAATAGAAATTGTTTTCTTAAGGAGGAACAACACTGTGACGACCCAAAAATTACGAGATTTTTGACAATTATTTTTCACTTATACAAACATTATACAAATATAAGTGATAATGTGAAGAAAGATACATACTTTAAACTCTTTTAATGAATATTTTTAATTATAAAATTTTTATTTTACAACGGTGTTACAGAGGACACTGAAACGCGCTGCCCGTAGAACGCACCTCGGTGGTTATCATCATAACTCTATCTGTGATAATCTGAAACAA
Organism: Nebria brevicollis; assembly: GCA_944738965.1. Taxonomy (NCBI): domain Eukaryota; kingdom Metazoa; phylum Arthropoda; class Insecta; order Coleoptera; family Carabidae; genus Nebria; species Nebria brevicollis. Next base: position 2,993,061 of record OX122911.1, on the reverse strand, counting down.
AAAATAGAGCAGGGTTTTAATCTATATTAAAAGGTCTTCAGCTAAGCGTAACCGAATTTAAAAATATCTGCAGTGTCATGCACCGAACTTTCTTATCCGCATATGGGTTAAACCATATCGTAGTTACATTATTTTTCTAATTTTTAATATTCGTTCTAACATTTAGTTCGCTTTTACAGTAGATATATTGCTTAGAAACAGTATAAAATGTCAAACTTCAAATTATTTACGTCTATTTTGTTAAACAATTGACAGGCGCAGATGATACGATTTATGTAAAAATATATATAATAAGCAGATATTTAATTTGAAGCCATTACTCTTTTTGAAAAATAATTCAAACAAAGGTTGTGCTAAATATAAATACCTTTAATTTTTGTTCATGAAATTTTTCTGTAACTGTAACCATTTTTGAGTAATTGCAGAAAATGCAAAAATTTACTAGAGTAAACAGGCACTTCCGCTTTGAATATTTTTTTCAAAAATAGGAGGTGCACACCTCAGGCATATGCAAATCTTAAGTTTAAAGTTTCATAATTTTAGCTTCAACCGTTTAGGCTGTAGAGAACATACACACACACACACACAGACGGACGTCATTCCAAAAATAGTTGGAATCGAATCAGGGAAGGTCAAAACGTATATTTCCGTGAAAATCTCGAGATCGAAATTTTTCATAATTACAATACTTATACTGCGTATAAGAAAGTAAAAAGCTATTTATGTAAAAATCGCAGACCTACAAAAATAAAAATCGAAAAATCAGTTAAAAATTTTGTTTTTCCAAAGAGCTACACAGAGTATATATTATTACTTTTAAAAATCCCTACTCTTAACTGAAGATAATTTAATTGAGATTAAGGTAGTTTGAACAGGAATTCGATCCGATATTAATTGGTGAAGAAAACGTGATAACCAGATCAAGAAGAGTAGTTTCGAGAAAATCGCTTTTAAAGTTTCATATTTAGTTTTCTTTGAAATGAAATAGAAAATATCAAGACTTACCACAGTTCATCTATTTCTGGTCCATAGGAATCATCCTCTTTGCTTGTTCCGGGACAATTGTTCCACGATTTGAGCTTTAAGTCATCGGTTTTGCGCTCACACGACGTACGCGCAGAAGCTTGTTCTACACGAAGCTGGTCTTTCTTCGTACAAAAAGACTACATATGTTGCCCAATTTTAATTTCCAGTGCATCTGATATGACCATTCATTATTGAACACGCAAACGGCTAAATAAATTGCTGTTTGTACTATGATAGCGTGAATAGACGTAGTTTTCGGCGCAAATTTCGAAATGAGTGCGTTGAAGCTCTCATTACAGTTTTGTAAAAGAAATATCTTTATCATGAGCTATACTTAAATATAAAATATAAGTTTTTGCTTAAAATATAAAAACATTTATATTAAAAGAAAAATGGCAAGAAGAAAGCTGGGTATCCAACAATATTCCGAACGTTTTCAGCAATGTGCGCTACAGATGAAAATGCGGTTTACCCTTGCTATTTGTAAGAATTTCAGCATAATATTTTAAGAAAATATTCTCAAAGATACATACTTTAAAATAAATAGAACAAAATCGATTTTTTTAAACCGTCACAGTGTTGTTCCCCCTTAAGTTAACTAATTAAATTTACACACTGTAAAACAAACATACATACATACACGCATATGTTTAATTGAGAGAAGAGTCTGTTGGTTGTAAAATTGTAGGAGCTTTAGGAATGTTTGCGGGAAATTTTTATATATCTAAGGATGCAAGACTGTGTGTGCAATCGTGTACTTGTGTCATCGTTGATGTATAATAGTGAGGATTGAGTTTGGCAAACCAAGCATAAAACGCGTGTGACTGCTGTGGAAATAAAATTTTTAGAGGTACTTTTGGTATATCTAGGAGATACAGAAAGCGGAATACGTGGGTGTATGAGCAGTGCGATATTGTAAGAAATGTCGTACGTAAAATAGGTGCGAGTCAAATGAGATGGTATGACCATATTGAAGGAATGTCGAATGACAGACTAAATAAAAAGATTTATGCGGGCGAGAAGATTGGTGGGAGAATGCGAGGCTGTCCTAGGAATAAGTGGATAAAAATGATTGAAAGAAAAGTTGTGAGCAAGCGGAATACAAGATCGTAAATGAAAAATGAAATGCGTTTAAATAAAGCAAAATAAATGTAAGGACTGAATGGCGAAATATATAGTAAAGTTGGGAAACAATGTAAAGGGTTTTCTGCCACCCCATTTGATGGAAATAGACATGAGATTATGTACATTTTTTTTTGTTTAATAATATTAAATTTACCAATAAAATAAATGATTTATATATACAAAATAATTATACTCACTAGATAAATCAATAATTTTTACATACCTGATACAATAAATAATATAACGAAAGCCAGAAAGCTTTGCAAACATATTTGCACAACAGACATAATAAATTCGAAGCACGTAACAAGACAACACAACTTTATAATAAATATATTTCGCATTAACGTCAAATATTACATGCTTATGAAATCGGTTCGATGTGATAATACCACTTTAAGAGATTAAAATTTGCCACAACAACCTGTATTTCCCGGACTGCAATAGGAAATGACAACTAACATATTCATACACATATGGATATATGTATATTTTGTAAAAATTTGGTCTATATAAGTGAACTTATTGCTTTAATTGCGTTTATGAAGATTTTATTGCCGCATTTACTATTTCAGAAACTTTCGTTGCCAAAAATCTACCAACTTATCTTAGCAATCGTAAAATTTCAAATAATTAATAAATTCTGATTACTCTTTCGACTCTAATACTAAAAAACATAATGGTCATACAGTGGATATCATCTTGAAATGTAAGAAAACGTAGTAAATATATTTTAATTAAATAGAAGACATCTTGAAATATAAAATTCTTAAACAGTTATAAAAGATTCATTTCGGTAAATCAAAGGTTATTGTTTTCGGACGTTTTTGAAAACATTTTCACAAAATCTATTTTTGACAATAAATGGTAACTGTAAAATCCGAAATTATTTAGTACTTTTATGGATTTCGTTGAACAATTTTCAGACATAGTTTATTAATCGAATATAATTTTCCATACCTACGCCAACATAAGACACCTGCAGTGCCGTACGCTATATTAACACATTTTAAGGCCAAACGTTTGATAAAATCTCAAATGAACTTAACACCCTATAAAATATTTTTCTATAATATTATAATATTTTACTAACCTTTCAAAGGCTTTTTACTTTCTTATACGCAGTATAAGTAAGTATTGTAATCATGAAAAATTACAATGTCGAGATTTTAACAGAAATATACGTTTTGACCTTCTCTGAATCGATTACGACTATTTTTGGAATGACGTTCGTCTGTGTGTGTGTGTGTGTGAGCGCTCTACAGCCTAGATGGTTGAAGGTAAAATTATGAAACTTCATACTTAAGATTTGTATTTTTCTGGGCAGAAAACTTTCTATTTTTGGAAACAATAGTCAAACCGGAAGTGCATGTTTACTTTTGTCATGTTTTGCGGTTTTTGCAATTACTAAAAAATGGTTGCACTTACAGAAAAATTATTGGGATACATATTATAGATATTAGCATTTTGTACAACCTTTATTTGAAACTTTTTTTCAAAAAAGGTAACGGAAATAAGAAAATTGCTATTGCAATTTGTTCTTATTATAATTATTTTCACATAAATCGTATCAACTGTGCCTGTCAATTGTGTAATAGAAAAACAAAAAACTTATATGAATTGGAGTTTGACATTTAATATTTATTCTAAGAAAAAATGTAGTGAAAAAGGGGTTTCAAAGGTTAGTAAAATATTATAAATTAGATAAATAGTGTAAATATGATATGATCTAACCCAAAAACGTATAAGAAAGTTCGGTGCATGACACTGCAGATGTTTTTACTAAATAGATGTTAATTATCTAATCGAAAATTATTTATGTCAATTTTATTTTCCTTTTAAACTATTGTTTGCTCAGTTAAAACGGTATACTAAACATAATTTCCCATAGCCACATAACTATGATTACATAATTCAAAGTTTAACTTACATATTATTTCCTTATTGAAGACATTTTTTAAGCAAAAGTGTTAAATATTAAGTTTTTTATTTAATTTAAATAGATTTCCTGCATGTGCAGTCATTTCGGATATATTGCAGAAACTTTAAATAAATTACTTTCGCTTTGAAAATTATTTTCAAATATAAGTGTTTTTCTTTCCAGAAAAATACAAATCTTAAGTTTCATTTTAGCTGAAATACACAAGCATAGATATCATTTAGCTCCCATGATGCTATAGAATTAAAAAAGTTTTAAAAAATAAATACATATTTTATGCTACATTACCTATGTATTTTGACAGGATTTATTTTTACTGAGATTTCTTCAGCGATAAGGAAGACTGTATACATATTTGTGAAACACCACTTTTAAAATTTAAGTAAATATTGATTAGGATTGAAATATGAAAGCGGATATGAAATAGTATACGAGTGTTTGGATGTGGATGCTTATGGTGTTACAAAATTTCTATTTGTGGAACTTATGAACATTATTTAACTATATAAATATATACGCTAATATAAAATAAAATTGATTTACAAGGTTTATTTGCATATTCTGACTTCGAGTACCTGCGACACTCGATAAATCTTTCTCAAGTTTCGTATTTCATCTTCGCAGTATAGCGTATTACATATAATTATCTCCTAACATAACTTAACGTAAATATAGAACATTAAAATCGACTGTATTCCCAAGGAAGGTTATTCTATCGTTAAAATTATTATAAATGTTTCGTATTTTCGACTGTATGTGGTACTGTATGAGCTCTTTTACACGTAGATACTGTATCTGAGATACAGTATGCGAGATACAGAAACGAAGAAAAAAAGTCGGCTACTGTATAGGATACTAAAATGAGATAGTTGTTCGGTCAGTTTGCGAGTACAGTGCAGTGCATAGTGGACGTGGAAGAACATATAATTAAGTTGTATATCTTATAAATGAAAAAAATCCAAAAAAGAAGGACTATGTGGGTTCATCCAATAGTGGAATTAAGAGAAGCCAAGGGAACCTGTACCCTACTGTTTGAAAAATTAATGTAAGACTCATCTAAATTTTTATAACGACTGCCTATGATATGTCGCGCAGACGCTTGAAAAAGTATGCGTGTCTGAAAACGTACATAAAGCCTAATGTATTGTCTGTATCGGAGATGCGGAACTAGTCGCCGGCGGCTGGAGACACTAGATACCGAAATTTTGTAACTAGATACTGTATCGTCGCTCTGCTACGAGTGAAAAGCACCATTTGAACGTATGTAAAAGCTGTATGCGAGATACGCGTATCTCGCATACAGTATCTACGTGTAAAAGATCTGTTAGACTGACATTTAACTGCTCCACTTATACAATTTCCAAGTTAGTCAAGATAAAACCAATCATTTATTAGATAATGCCATTTAAGCAATTCGCAATATGCCGTCGATAGTATGCTGGCACGGTTTGAAACTGACAAAATACTGGTCCAAATCTGTGAATGATCGAATGATCGTAGCAATCAATCTTTCCATCAGAGTTGCAATCCTGAAACAAAAAACCCATCGTAAGTAATGTATTTTTGAGCATACGTCAATAAACAGTCATCCAAAATGTATTGGTGAGCTAGAGGGTTCATGTATGAAGACGAAAATGGCAGCAGGCCTTGTCGAATGCTGCTAGCTTAATTTAAGTATTCTTAATTATATCACTGACGATATTTGAATGTGCCTTGTACTAAGTATAAAATATTTGAATAAAAATATAGCCAGCATAAAATTCCTCAATTAATGAAAGGAAACTGCAAAAAGTTCTTTCGAATAAGCTTTGCGCTTTCTACCATATACGATGGTAATTTTTCAAAGACGGTAGTGGCTACAAAAAATTGGCTATTGAATTTTGTTATATTATATTATTTATTTTACATATACTTTCAATTGTTCAACAAAACATCTGCAGTGTCTTGAACTGAACTTTCTTATACGCATTTTGGTTAGATCATATATAGACTATTTTTCTAATTTATAATATTTTTCTGCCGACCAAGAATAAAGTGGCACTTTATATAGTTGATATCTAATACATAATAGACTATTATATTCCCTAAGAAAATAAAGTAAATGACAGCTACATTGAAAACAATTTGGAAGCACGGCTAATACAAATTTTAGAGTCTTCTTATTATTGACTAATATTAATGAGTCATGATTTTATTGTGATAATGATTCTAAAACCATAACGTAACGATTTGATAAATCTCCATGTCACGAAGTCTTTAAAATAAAATCGTAAGGGTTTGAAAATCCTGACGCAATGGGTCAAATTGTTTCTATATGCGGAGCCTTCGAATTTCCTAGCATTGGGGTTACAAGTGTCGAGGCAAGATGTCTAGAAAAGGTTTCATACCGACATTACCGATATTATTTTTATTTACTAGAGTCTCTATAATAGAAACTTAGCGTATTCGAGTTACATCAAATCACTACGCTTACAGTTTCCTGTGGACAATTCTATAAAATTGTAGTCTCTACTGTTACAATTTTATTCAGTGTAGTAAGTAGCGGCAACTGGCATTACACGTACTGTATGTAAGTTGCGCCGTACGCTGAGAACCAAAAATGGTAAGAATATTACTAGGAAGGATAGAATATATTGTTATGCCCTCAACATTTTAACTTTTAAAATCAACTATTTTATATCCTTTGCTGACTTAGTATCTAGTTACTCTTTCATTTTATAAATCCGGATGTTTCGTGTTTCATTTCATAAATGAAATTGTATGAATTGTCATAAGATTCTCTTACCGATGAGAGTCGAATCCCTGAGAACTCGAAAACACTGAGTGGTAATTTGTATGCACGTGTAAAATTTTATAACTACGTATGCACCTATTTCGTTCATTTTTAATAATCATTCTGTACAAAACCTTCCAATGGAAAGGACATCATAAACATATATAATACTACTACAATAAAATATCATATTATACATACATTTTGATAAATACCCGAGATATATATGCCTGTGTTCCTCAACAATTTTTGGGCACAACAATATCTTGCGAGAGGTTTGTCGGTTTTGAATCATATGCACATGATGCGTAATGAAAGAGAATATATTGTAGAGTTTTTGTGTTATGATACTTTATTTCATTATTTGTAAATGATTAATAAATTAATTTTAAAAAAAATCATAAATTTACATTTGAAAAAATAAAGTACATAATTTATCGAATCTCCAGAAAATTTAATATCTATGCTATAAATGTGTTATGTAACTATTTTTTCGTTATCACTACCTAATAATTATTTAATTCGACAATAGCAATTACAGTATCATCTATAGGCGCTCATCATTACTAACGTTGCATTATTACAAATATTTAAATGAAAGAAAAAGTATATGGTAGAGCTTTTGAAAATTAAAAAGAATTTATAAGCCTAGTTCGATTAAATTAACTATAAACTGTGCAAGTTACAAATGTGAAATTGTTGGCATGTGCATATTAGAACAAAACTTACGATTTAATCTTGAAGAATATTGTAGTGATATTATTGTTTAAAATATTCAAACAAAAAAATTTTCATCACTTGAATTAAAAGGTGATTTCATATAATAATACCACCAAGAAAATAAAAAAATTGTGTAATTTAAGTTGTCATATAGAAATAAAAATATAATCCTTATTTTTTCTTAGTGTATTCAACTAAAATCTCAATAAAGAATACTAACATACTAAGTGCCAAACCAAACAAAAATACATATATTGCTCCCCGAAATTGATGCATAGATAAACTTTGATATCCGTGAACTTCCTCCTCCTCTCTGATAACCCCATCAATCGAATACTCCATTATTAAACTTTGTTTGTGCCACTGTTCATACAGTCCAGATTCCTGGAACCAGGGAATAATCTTCTCTATTAAATCGAAAAAAGGAGAATTTTTAGCGACGTGAAAAGTCAAATAAGCAGGTATTAAACTTTCTCGGTTACATCTATAAAACGGTCTCAACATTGTCGTCATATCACATCGATCTTTATTCAATAGTAAACAAGAATCCTTTGTAAATGTATACGATACGGTTTTAGAATTTTTGTTTAACTCTAGTATATCTATTTTAAATATAATCCTTTTTAAACTTGTATATTGAAAATTTAATTTAATATCATCATATACATTCTGTACTGTACGGAGTCTCAAATCAGAATTGATGAAATCGTTTATTGTATTGATTTCTGGCTCACGGGAAGTAACCGTTAATATGCTAAACAATATTGATTGAACATAAGTATTAATTACCAAGTTACAAAAGAGTAAAAAAATGAAAAAAATATGCTCAGTCCTATAAACTGTAAGTAAATTCACTGAAGACCCTAACATAACTCTTAAATTATTAATAATAATCCAGATTACGGTTTCTAACTTAGATAATTCATTGCTGTGAAAGTGATATTCCATAATACGAATTATAAACCAAACAAAAGGACAGACTATCAAGAAAAACCCTAATATAATAGCTAAACCAGCTTTAAAAATCATAAATAAATGTGTATACTGCGATATAAATTTCGCATGAGGCACCATCAAGAGCCAATCATCTTTAGAATGAGGGTAAATCATTTCGGTAACATTGTTATTCATCATCATTTCTTGGGATAAAAAGAACAAATCAATGCTATAGTTCTTTATGATTTCAAACTTTTCGTTGTATTTTGAGTTTCGAAATGTGGACCGAAATGGATTTTCCCAACCTATTAGCTCTTGGATGTTTACAACACTGTAAGTTGCATTTCGGTTATGTAAGATTGTTTGAATGGAGGTTGCATCTTTTCCAAAATACTTAGTTTCGTTTTTATACTCAACGACTCTTACTTTAGTATGATCGTCTGGCTTAATAAGTAATATGTTCACTTTATATCCATTTAGGTTTTTAAACTTATCGTAAAACGCTGCTTCATCTTGGACGGGCTCATAAAATTGTTGGAAAAATGGGTTGTATGTTATGGATGAATCTGATGAGATTGCAACAACGTTCAGTATTTTGTTAGTCCAACACAAACGAAATATTTCTGATGTTTCGTTCTTATTTATGGTTTGATTTGATACTAGAATTGTTTTTGTGCGTGATTTCCAAAAATTATTATTTTCTAAGCAATTAATTGTTGCGTTAATTTTTATTAAGTTTGGCTCCACAAACATGAAAACTAGTTGCAAATGGCCTAAGGATTGTAACCGAGGATCCTAAAATAAATATACAATTAATTCTAAATCATTTTCGCTCTTCTTCGTTGTCTTGTATTTACGTATATTTGATTCATCTTCACTACGTAATAATTATAATATAATATAAACCATACAATAATTATCGCGTTTAATGAGTATGTATGTTACACTATTTTAAATGTGCTATTCATTGTATCTTCTATGTTACAATCAATTTATCAATAATATATTACCACTGGCTTTTCCCTTTCTTATAAGAAGCAATAAGTACAATTTTTAATCGAGATTTTTTATGGAAATATACCTTCCCTGAATCGAGTCTGACTAATTTTGGAATGCCGTCTGTCTCTTACTCTCTCTATGTGTGTGTGTGTGTATGAGTTAGTGTGTGTGTGTGTATGTCCGTGAGTGTGTGTATGTTAGCGCTGTACAAACTAAATGGTTGAAGGTAAAATTATGAATCTTTAAGCTTAAGATTTGAATATGCCTGGCATGAAAACCTATTTTTGAAAAATAAACATACCAGAAGTGCATGTTTACTCTAGATTTTCGATTGTTGCAATTACTTAAAAATAACTCACAGCAAAAATAGTAAGAATAAAAATTATAAATATTAAAATTACGCACAACTTTTCAAAAAGGTAATTGGTTACAAGAAAATGGCTATCGAAATTTGGTCTCATTTTTTATCTTTACATAAATCGTATAAGCTACGCCTGTCAATTGTTTAATAGAAAAATAAAATAGGCTCAAATTAATTGAAATTTGACATTAAAATCTATTGCATGATATATATTTAGTGAAATAGTGTTCCAAAAGTTAGTAAAATATTTCGAATTAATAAAATATTAAAAATATAATATATTGTAGGTAGGTTTCTGGTTTATTTTAAAAATTATATTTTCTAAAACTTCAACATTTGTATTTAAATATTTCTGATTTAACCAAATATGTATAAGAAAGTCTAGTGCAAGCCATTGTGGATATTTTTACATATTTTATTAAAATAAATTATATAGATTCCTGAGGATTATAATTATTATATAGAGTAACAAAGAGAATTAAATAAGCAAAAATATGAACTGAATATCTACCCCTTGAAACTGAGACACATCGCAGAATTGTTTCATGTTTAAAACCACTGCTTTCGTACGGACACTTTTATAGATATATTTAAATATGTCCACATTATAATCATACAAATCATTTTGAATAACAAATCCGATGTAACTTTGATCGTTTGGCATATATGTTTTGTATATATTTCTCATTGTTTTAAATATTTCATTGTAGTGCGTTCTATTTTCAAGTATGGCACAAGTTGCGAAAACAATCAAAGTATAAAATAGGTATAATATGATTTGACGCATTTTGACTATAAAAATATATTTGGAGAAACTGTGTCTTATAAAGATGTGTAGTATAATATTAGAGCCCCTAGGGATGGCATATCAATTTAATAACATATAATTTACACTGGAAGATATATTACAGTATATTGTAATATAAATTAAGCTTTTCTATACAATTATTGCTCTAAAACTCCAATCCGTAAATGTACAACATGATAAATTAGTTTGATATTGAGTATAAATATTTTAATATATAACAGTATTTGAAAGTATGGTATCATTTTCGTTGATAAATAACTATAGTTATCGTTCAATGAAAGGGCTAGAAAACAATATTTAGTTATTATTTTTACAGAAAAAAAACCTAAACACATAGTTATAGTTTTCTGTAGATTTTAATGAATATAAATTTTTTTCATTTACTATTATAAATCAAATGTAGTTTATTTCATAGATGTCAATCTTATATTTGTTAGAAATAAGTTGTGTCAGGATATATCATGTTATGAATGTAATATCTATTTAAATATTAAATGGTGATGATGATGTTATAAAATAAACACGTTATAATTAATATTGGATATTATGAACGTAACGTAAGAATAATATTACAGAGACGCTGGCAGTCGTGGTTTGGTAGCGTTAGTGAATAGATCGATACTGAATTGTAACGAATAGAAAATATGAGGTTTGTTTCAGATGCAGTATGAACAACGGCGCCCAACGATAGGCGTATTTAGGGCCTTGGTATTTTATGTATATTTATGTTATCATGGTGCACCATTGATTTGTTTATGTATGCAATTATGTATGTAAATCATGTATGAACTGCCATTCTCTCCTAGCACTTTCCAGTATGGGAGACGTCCCATACTGCGGGGTCTCTTCGGAGTGCCCAAGGAACGTGTCCGAAAGGATGCGTTCTGGTCAGTTGATCCTACGGTCGGTCCACTGTCGTGGCTGACAGTTGCTACTGACCGCTTGGCATGGGTCTGATCAACCCTGCGGCTGCCTCCTGGGGCTGCCGTTGGCCACGGAGCCCCAGTTGAGAAGAAAGCTAGGGTTTTGGCGTCGGTATACTGCTACTACGATATCCTGTCTGAGGACCGATGTGCGTAGAACCGCCGGTGGGTGGGGACACGACACGTTTCATACTGTTCATACACTCACACAAAAACTCCGACACTTACTCGTTCACACATTCGCACACATACTTACCTCACCCATACAAACACACACACAAACTCTTACATTACCTCACACCCTCAGAAACATTCAGTCACTTTAACTCACTCATACTCTCTGTTACACACACAAACACTCATATAAAATCACATACACTCAAACACAAACATAATCACTCTCTCACAACACAATGTCTCACATTCACATACACTCAGGTATACTCAAACATTATCATACTCTCTATCTCTATTTAGCAAATTCGCTACCAAGATTATAGTGTTCTGAGAACTCTCGTTGGAGTGTATCTTGCCTATCAAGACCAATCCTATATGAAACTAGAGTGTCCTTTTTCTTTAGAACTGTTTTTCCCGATTCTGTTTTTTTTTCCGCGATTTTCTCTGTTCATCTTTGTTAGTTCGGAACATAACAAAATAATATTTAGTCCATCACACACTACAGTTCACACGTTTGCGACACCGTCTCGCAGGATAGCCGACCCTCGCACAACGAAAGCATCCCCGGATTTCTAACAGTATATCCTTCTTTTCTTCAAAAGAAAGTTTCTAGGCTTTAAAATACCAAATCCAGATCAGCGATTTGAAAATATTCGTATTGACATAATAGAATTAGCCTATATTCAAGGTTTTACCTATTGTAACCAGTATCGTTTATTTTACGAAATGACCGGAAGTAATTTCATTACTTAACATACAAGCTGTGACTGTGAAAAAACACTATAGGGTTGGGTCGCCAGATATAGCATTCCACGCTATATAGTTATAGATCAAGAAACTCAATTCGAATAAAAACGTTTTTATTGTTTACCACAACTTCGTGATATGAAATGGTGTAGATCTACCACATATCAGCCACAAAGCAACGGGCAAGATGCAAATATGGGAAGTTGGTTGAAAGCTGCAATTCGAGCACATAACACCGATAATTGGATTGACACGTTACCACTAGTATTACTAAGTAACCGTACAGGTTTTAAACCATATCTTCATCCATTGGTTTAAGAAACAAACTTAAAATTACCGGGTGTATTTTTCACAGATACCCCCGACGATATCATCGCTCTAAACTTTATGCAACGATTGCAAATTACGATGCGAAGAATAAGGACCAGTGCCGACAACGTATAATGGTCGAGAACATACTTTTGTACATGACGATTTAAAAGCATGTACACAAGTTATCGTAAGGGTAGATTCAATCCGAAAACATCTTATGAAATTCCTTTTAAGGTGATTTTACATGAAAATAAATTTTTTATCATAAATGGAAAGCGACTATTCTATGGATCGATTGAAACAAGGCATTTTTATAAATCCTTTCATCATTTTCTCAACTCATCCCAAACAATTAAAGGGTTAGGTCACTCTAGGGAATCAAAATATTTGAAAAAATGTTTTTGCCTTAAGTGATACTTAAAGTTTTAAGGCATAAGGGACAATTCATATTATTCTCGAGAAAATGTTCTTTACGTTGTATTTTGGGGCAGATATTAGGCTACTATCAGTGCCCGTTTTTCTCGAAACTGTGTTTTTGAAACTGGGCGAAAACATTACGCTTATACAAGTCAATCAATAGACATGAATCTTGTACCGGCTTAATTAATAGACAGTTTTCTATCGAACTTCGTAGGATATTTTTACTTTCTTATACACAGTATAAGTATTGTAATCATGAAAAATTTCGAACTCGAGATTTTAACGAAAATATACGTTTTGACCTTCCCTGAATCGATTCCGACTATTTTTGGAATGACGTCCGTCAGTGTGAGTGTGTATGTGTGTGTGTGTGTGTCTGTGTGTAAATTCTCTACAGCTTAAACGGTTGAAGTTAAAATATGAAACTTTAAACTTAAGATTTGTATATGTAAGAAAGTAATAAAAATACTGTAAAATTTGTATTCATTCAGGTACGACTGACGATGGCAACACCACCTCAAACTAATTATATGTAAATATATTTAATAAATATTAATCAGATATAACTAAAATAATGCCAGCGAAGGAAACCTTAATTTTAATTGACTACAGTGCGTTAATTATCACAATATTTGTATATGCCGGAAAACGGAGATAGTGAATAAGCAGAACGTATTTAATCATCAAAATATAAAGGATATTAAAATACATACCATATTATAACGACGCATATAACTTTGTATTGTTCTTGTAGCGCAACTATAATTTCTTTTACAGTTACGAAAAGCTGATCTAGAATTATCTCCTCTAACTGTATGTTTTCCTGCATCCTCCCAAAATTCCTCGGTAAGTATACATCCTTCCAAACATAAACAGCGAATGCAAGCACCACTGACTAAGTCGTTATTATGGCAACCTATAAAAACCCATGAGATCGTTATTAACATAAAAGTGAAAGCAAATTATTATTAATCGTTTGAGTATTTTTAGCATTAAGAGTTACAGAAAAATTTTATGAACAAAAATTAAAGGTATTCATATTTAGCACAACTTTTGTTTGAATTTTTTTTCCAAAAAGTGTACTGGTTTCAAAATAAATTTCTGCCTTTTATATATATTTTTACATAAATCGTATCATCTGCGCCTGTCAATTGTTTAACAAAATAGACGTAAATAATTTGAAGTTTGACATTTCAGATATATTCTAAGAAATATATTTAGTGTAAAAGCGATCTAAAGGTTAGAACAAATATTATAAATTAGAAAAATAATGAAATTACGAAGTGCTTTAACCCATACGCGTATAAAAAAGTTCGGTGCATGACACTGCAGATGTTTTTCTTAGGTATTTGATTCATTTGATGAAACAAATGATTTAGATTATAAATATAACTGATTAATATTGACGGTAATATGTTGAGTTTTCTGCAAGATATTGATTTCTACTACGTTTTTTGTATTGTTCAAGAAGTGATCACGCTTTCGTTCTGATTTTTCAATATAAAATATTTTTTTAAAGTAACTAGATATACCTATTTTGTATAAAACTCAACAAATTACCGCCAATAATATTGCGCACTAACAGTAAAATGTTTGTTTTTGGTTTGCAGATCAAAGTTGTGATCCCTGCACCGTGCCGCGCAGATGAAGAAATTCTGCCGAGCGCGCGAAAGCAACCGGCTGTCCCGACCGCAATTTTGTATTTTTTTAAAAATTTTATAACATAATACTTAAATTTCACATATAGTAAATATGTGTACCAAAAATCGGGTCTCTATCTTTATTCCTCTAGTATCGATTTTAAAAAAGATTTCATTTTACGGTTTTAACACTAGGGAAACCCATTAAAAGTAAAGGGCACATGTCAAATATTCTTCTTTTATGTTGTATAAAGAAGATAAATAAATTAAAATAACTGATTTTTCTTTTCTTTACGTACTCACAATATTACGATTACAATACTATCAAATAAAAACAAAACAAATAAGATGTAAATAATAAGAATAGATAATTATAAAGTGATATTATCGCTTACCTGATGTAAATAAAATGAATATCAATGTTAGACTTGTCAGAACTGATACGTTGTTCATTGTGAAACCAAATTGAGCTATACGAAGCAGAACACTTCAGATTCAACTGTTCATGTATAAATGCTGTCATACAAATGTATATTCAAATTTTGAAATATATAGAATCACGCCATAACAAAACTAGGTTTTCATATCTACATTTGGTTATAATCAGTTTATTTGATATAATTTAAACCGCACTACCAAAATTTACATCGGAAATAACATATATTAGGTATCCGTAAACTTGATAAAATATTACCAATTTTAGAAATAGAGTTAGCATAAATGTTATAAAACTGCTACCGTAGACCGACTACACATACCCACTGCATTCAAATATAATTAAGTTATTTGTCATGAAATATATAATAGGCATTATAATAATTGATTTCATTCGAATAGAATTTGCGCAGTTGTACACAATTTTGATGTTTAAATTTCAAGATAAAGAACCTGCTCAAAATAGTGTAATTATCTGCTAGTGTATAATCCTGATTGGCACAGTCAAGTTACGGAAGTCAACCATATCGTTCTATTCAAAATTATTATTGTGATATTATTAAAGTAATTTTTTTATAATTCACCCAGTAATTTTAAACTTGATATGTAATTTTAATAAAATATGTTCCATAGATTAATTATTTGCGAAATAATCATAATATTACCAATTTTCATTTTTGGTATAGTTTTAATATTTTAAATTATTTCTGTGATTAAATTAAAAAAAAATAGTTTTCTCTCCTAATTACTTACAAATATTATATTAACCATTATTTGTACTTTTACATAAAGAAATAAAATGAAGAAGAGTAATACGATAATACGATACGAAGATGGCAATGATGAGCGAAATGGCCGGATGATACCTAATAAAAATCACGATACAACTTAAGAGGCAAGCAAGTAAAGTTATTTATTTGCTTTTCCCCTGCAAGGTTACCTACTAAAGCATACACCAAAAGAGTCTCAGATTTCAAAGTAAATTCTAAAAAATTTACACACCAGAATGTCTTTCATTGTCTCGAGTTATCTAAGTTTTTTATTCATCCATACATGCATACAGGAGAGGACAGAAACATTTGACTGATCGGGTACAGGAAATTTATGTAAATGGTGAGCACAAATCACTAATAAATATAAACGAAAACCGGGGTAATTAAAATTTGAACATACTGACTAATAAGTGTTAAATTACAAAAATTAAGTTTTTTTCTATTGAGATCGTGCGGTAAAGTGACCTTCCTCTACCGACAAAATTCAAATAACCCAAATCTCGTTTCTATATGAACATCAAGATAAATAAAATTTAAGCATAATGGCCAACAGTGTCGATAGCGCGATTACGTAGAACTGGTCTACTAGAAACATCTATTCTTCAATTTTCATTTATAGATATTTTCAGAAAAATCTAAGCCTTTTCTGTGGCTCAATAATTCTGTAATAAATCACTGGAACAATTGGCGATTTATAATTCCATAATAAGTATACCTACTGGTAATTTTAAATGATTTTCATGTACCACAGGGTGAAATCTCTTCAATCTAATTCAAAACGTCATAGAAACACTAACATTTATTTCATGGAGACTTAAAAACACTAACTAATAGATAATGTGTTGATAAATCATGAAAATATGGTGTGAACAATTTACCTATATTCAATTACTTCTTAAATCAAAAATTATGTGTTTTATGAATAATAAGAGCCATTACTTCCACAGCAAGCAGTAGAATATAAAATTACTGACTCTAGTTGCGCGTTCGTACCGAATAATTAGTTATCTTTAGTATAGAATTTAAGTATGAACACTGTTTTTTGAATTTATGATTAATTCTCTTCGTTATAATAGATTGGGATAACAGACAGGTAACGAGGAATAAATATATATTGCTTTGTTTGAGATTAGTTTATATATTTCTTAAAATCATTATTTTGTTATTCAAGCTGTTTATTGTATAATAATATTTTCGAATCATTTACCAGCAGCAGTTGTGGTTGCAGGAGCTGCAGTGGTTGTTGGTGCTGTAAGAAATATATATTTGTTATGTATCTATCATCTTTTATATGAACAAATCCTGCAAAAATCTCGAGTTATGTGGCTCAGAATTTTTTTAATTTGCTTATTTACTTTCCGACTGATGTCATTATTCGCGAATTAATAAAGCAAAATGTTCCCATAATTTGTCTCAATATTGTTATTTTGCTCTTTTAATATGTATATGTGATGTGTGAGCTATATACATTCGCAAGTATATATGCGAATTAATATCAGGTATATATACCTGATGATGACCTGAACAGCCGAAACTAGTCGTCTCAATAAACAGTTTTGTGAAATACCACCGAGTGTTTTGTCTCTAAAACATCCTCATACACGCAGATACACGCACGCTCATCTTACTAATACTTGCCTCTATTGCAATGTGATCCATGTTTCTGACCGTCAATACTTCCAGTCGAAAGGCCCTTGATGCTATCAATTGGTTGTCCAACCTGAAATACAATCATATAATAAATTAAGTGTGTGTGTTTACATATTTAGTTATAAATCAATATAAATACTTACAATCAAGCTAAAGAAAAACATGAAAATTGTTAAAATTGCTGTGAATTTCATTTTAATTTTTATTGTCACTTCTCTACGTATAAATCTATTTCAAATTGATGGAAAAATCGGAATGATTTGCACTAAAAATTGTGTCAGTATATATACGAAGTGCGATAAATGTAACAATGCAATAAAATATTTTTTTTATTGGAAATATAGTCAATTTAATACAGGAAACAGTTTAATAATCATGCTAACTTTGGGTCAATGAGTATGGTTTTTGTTAAAGTTTTACTATGGAGGTCGATTATAATCAAAAGTTGTATAACTAGCTATTCCAATTTTTTACTGTGAAAAATTCAGAATTTTAGAAATATTCCATAAGTGTTTTTTTAACTTAGATACGCTTTTGTGTCGCTTACATATTATTTTAAAAACACTGCAGATGTTTTTTCTAATTTATAATATTTGTTTGTACTGCTTTTTTGTTGTATTAAATAATACATTTAATAAAAATTACATAACTATTAATCTTATTGCACCTACTTTTACATTAGTCCGCGCACCCTTGGGAGCCTGCCAGATTGGAAATCACTGCTTTACTGCAATACTGTAAATTTTGGTGGTTTACAGTGATTCGGTGAGATAAATGATAACAATTGATGAGTTGATTCTAATAAGGAGGATCTAAAAGAGCCATTGTTAAAGACATTATTTGGTTTTAATTAAATTAAGTTAAATTAACAGTAAATTTGACTTCATTTACAGTCACAAATATTTTGTGTATTAGTTGGCTTTCTATATATATTTGGAATATAATATCTACGTCTAAACTAATTTTCATATATAATTTAAACAGTTTATTATATTATTTGAAATTTTATTACAATTTTAATAACAAATATAATGAACAAAAATTGTCAATCGTTTTGTTATGAAGAAAATTTTCAATTAAAAAATGATCGGTAAATACAAATAATAATAGATTTTCAGTTTGTGAGTTCAATGGCGCAGATTTCAAAATATTTTCCTAAATGTTAATTGTTACTGTGTTAATAAATATTCTTTGATCTATAAAAAATTGTGTTGACAAATACATGTGAGCAATGCCAGTTGTTATTAGCGGGAACAAATTAATAAATTCAAATTTTATTACTACAAATATTCTAGAACAGTTATAGTTTACTGTAGCACCACTAAATATTTCCCGAGCAGTTTCACTAGCGGCTTCTCTTATCATCAACCTATCAATTAAGATCACCACTGACAACCTATCTTTCACCGTGAACACAACTATCAGATACAGTAGACAACTTATTCCAAAATATTTGTTTCTCTGGGTCATACTCAGATTCATTCGAATCATAAATCACGAATACAGTATTTTAGTCGCTCATTGACAACTCCAGCACCAGACCATAAACTCAACACACCATTTTCATCCTTAGAACTGATAATATCCAAGCCAGCTACATATATGTATTACATGTAAATGTTCAGTCTTTTTACCGTTTACACCTTTTACGTTCCAAGTGGAAAACTTAATTTTGTTTGGCGTTACTTTATCTCACACATCCCACTAGTTATATTACTTTTAAATAAAATGATTCAGATCGGTAAGTAGAGCAGTCAAGGCAGCTTAGCTAGTCATAATTAAATTATTTATAAAATAAATTTAACGATGTATTAATCATAGCAAATCGATTTATATAGAATCAATATACTTTAAAAATTGCATTTGTACAAAATCTATTGAGAGGAAAGTGTTTAAAGAATAACTATATATTAAAAATATTGTGGCATTGACGAATATATATTGTAAATTAATACTCCTTATATATAATATATTATATTATTTCATTCAATTTGTGTTTACTACCTTTCCTATCTAAACTGCAATATCTACTACATGTAAGATATTCCATCTGAAGAAAGCGCAGCTGCTTTGTTTGCGTGGTTCTCAATTTTATTTGATCCCCTTGAATGGCAAATATGTCTACACGAATGAATTTATCGTAACTTAACGTGGAGCAAGTATTATGTTCAGAAACGACTCATTACTATCGATCGCTTTCCTACTAATGTTTCTTTTATAAAACCGTCTTCAAAACAACACAATTACTTATTTTTGTTACAGTCATATTAAAAGTTTAAATAATAAATAAAATCAAACATCGAAATAAGAGAATTATAAATTGTATTTAAAAATGTTTAGAATCAAATCAAATTCATGAATCGAATTAAATTTAACAAGATTGTAAAAAAAATATGTAATTGCATTGTAGAATACTCATTCTGAAGATGGTTTTAAATAAACATCAGCGATTCTTAAAATGTTTTAATTTATTAAACAAAGAAAAGCCATCTTCCTAATTTCCGACCATTTTATTTTTATAAATTTATAAGACTTAACATGTCTTGACGTGGCCAAAAGAGTATTAAAAATAACATTGTTATAATTCAGCAATAATGAAATGTTTTGTTACCAATACAACCAAAAATAGTAACTTGTTAGTGAACTAGTGTTATTCCAGTTTGAACATATATTTCATGGGGAATATAATTATTTATTAAGATGTAAGGTCGATCTAAATTTGTTTGGTCCTAACCCAAGCCAAATGTATACCAAATAATGACCCTGCAAAATGAAAGGCATTTTTGCACAGCCTAAACAGTATTTATATTTTTTAAAAAATTTCAAGTATAAATTAATAATTATTACAGCTAATCAATTATTTTTCATACATATATATCATTTCGTCTAATTCCATCAAATGGGGTGACAGAAAACCCTTAACATTCTTTACATACTTTGATATCTTTACAATATTTCGCCATTCAACTCTATCCTTACACACTTATCTCTCTTCATTCAAACTCATTAAATTATTTATAGAAGTCCTTCTAATTCCTCTTGCTCGCAACTTATCTTTTACGCAATCATATTTATCTATTTACTCCTAGGACAGCCTCGCATTCTGTTATATATTTATATATGTTTCACGTACGACTGTAACAACGACTATGTTTCCGTTTCTTTAGATATTCAATTGTTTTCCAGCGTATCTATGCCGTTGTTATAATATAAAATTATCAACCTATCACTTAAGAATTAATGTAAATGTATTTATAGTTATTTAGAAGAATATACTATTTGCTATTTATTCGTATCCTTCTTATTACTCGTTTGTGTCTTTCTGTCTGCTTTCTAAATTCTCACACCATTCATCACACCATAATCTTTTTTGTTGATCTTTCATTCAACATTCTTTCGATATGGCCATGCCATCTCATTTAACTCGCACCTATTCTACGTACGACATTTTTTAGGACATCGCATTGAGTGCATTGCATCGTACACTACTGAATAATAGTGTAACATTTGTTAACATAAATATGTTTAAATTCCTGCACGATAATTAATAGCTGAACAACTATCAACATTTATTGGAATAAATCAAATGTAGTCAGAGCATATTATGGAAGTTGATCCCAATATTGAACGTATCCTTACAATTAACAAAGCAATACGTTTCTGCAGAGAAATGCATAAAGAGAAAAAACGAAAGATGAAATATGTGTAGACATGAATATTGCAATGTAAGAAATTAAAAAATAAATTACGAAAATGTTGCATTTCAGTTAAATTATTTTAAATAAAGATATTTGAATTTATTAATCTTGTTTCATTTATTGAAATACAGGGGGAAAAGTTTTTTTTCCAATTAATATATATGTATATAAAAATATATATTTATTTACGTACAGCAAATTACAGACATGTTATTATTACTAAATATTTTTTAATTGTGAGTTTACTTAAAAAGCTATAAGCTAACTTCTAATGAGCATATAACCATTTTAGATTTGGAGCTGCATAAGATGTGTCGACTGAAAGAAAAGGAGATTGAAATATTCGTATTTTTATATGCCTCACATATAACCGTTGTATGCAAGTACCGTTACCTTGGCTCTCGATGGCTTCCCAACGAGGTCTTTATGACTTACTATCGTCACTAGTGTGTCGTAGATTGGTTGGGAGTACGTTTCATACACTAATAGGTATCAGTTCGAAAGTTGTCTTGTGTGTCGACAAATTCGTACAGACTTGAGTGTTTATTATAATAAAACAGTTTTGCACAATGCAACGTGTTAAGTTATTGTTGTTTCTGTTGTTCGTAGGTTTGTACACATTACGATATTTATAAAACATTATTATATATTCTACTGTTTGCGGAACTATTTTTGTGAAAGTAGATTTATAGAACCAGGTCTGGTTGACCGATTTAAATAACTGAGGAATAATTCTGATTAATATTATAGAACGCGCTCAAATTCAATAACATTTAAAATTATACTGAGCGCTTAATTTAAATATCATGGTCATTTCTTACGATAGACCAGCCTAATAATAGCAAATTATACATAAAAAATTAAAACGTTCGTGTTAAAAATACTCTATAATCATACTTTTTTTGTGAACATTATCTTTATGAGATTAATTAATTTCTCATATTTCTTTTACATAATTAATATTAGAACATATCAAAGAGTAATTGATTTTTAAATTATGTTCACTGTCTTAAAATTTAACACAAAAACTTATTTGCAGAACTTTTATGATTCAATTGATTTAGTCGCGGTTGTGGAATAATAAAAGTGTCGTGCTCAAATCCCGGATATGGGATAAAACTCTTTTTTTCAATTCTTCCATTGTATTCACTAAACGTGATACACTTTAACATCATCTATAGTAGATGTAATTTATGAGTATATTTTAATACTCATGAAAGCAACGCGTTAAAGTTACTTGAATATACACAATTTGTGCCTAATATTAAATTGATTATACAATCTAATCAATTGTATAATATATTCAATATATTATACAATTGTTACGGAGTTGATTGATTTAATATATAATGTTAATTATTCACTTTTTAATTACCACAAAAATCTGAGAGTAAATGCTAAATGGCCTTGAATATATTATAATAATCCTTTGCGTGTACCATGCAACATACCTGAGAAACACACGGTTTTTTATACTTATTACAATAATTCTAGTTAGGATTTATTTAAATTTTTATTATAAATGTCCAGAAATTCAAAATAAATTCAAACATTTTATGGAATATTTACCAAACATACTTGATTTAACAGTATAAAACCCTTCATTTAAATAATAGATGTAACCATGTGTAAATAATATACATTAATTCTTAATACAAAATGAACATAAATGCTTTATTTATTTAATTCCAAACTCGATTATAACTATTATACTTTGGTTTTAATCTACCATAAGATCATCTTATATTTGGGTAAGTATATTATTATGTAACGCCAATACGTACAAACAATTCCAAATTTATAAATTACGGTATCATTTGCAAAAAAAAACCTATTACTTTCTATATTTTAATGATGCAAAACAACTAAACTTTCATACCAAGTAAAATAAAAACCCAAAATGTGTAAATGCAATGAGTAATTTTATAGATTACGTTAATAGGGTCCCTATTTCGTTTGGTGCATTCTGTAAAATGAACGGAGACATATTTTAACTAATATTATGACATTATTATTATTTAAATATACAGCCAACATTTTTATTGTCAAAAATAATTTATTGCTGCTGCAGGGCATGTGCCCCCTCAGCGTTTCGAGTGTTGTTAATGTGTCTAGCTGATATTTGTCGCCATTAATGTACTCCTAAGCAACCCTGTCTGAGCTTGATCACCTGTGTTTATTTGTATGGTATGGAATTATGAAATTATCGATTCGCATGTTTGGGAGAGTGTGTTTGTTTGTAACTGTGACTGTGTATGTATATGTGCTTAGACAGGGGAACCGGAAATACCTGCCAACGTACATTTTATAGATGTAAAATGACCTAGACGGAATACGAATTTTGTAAACTTAATACAAAGTTAAGCGACACTTCTTTAATTGAACACTTTATATTGTTTTGAAACAAAAATGATTAATTAGTAACTATAATTTAATGTTTTTAATAATATATTTAGATGTTAATCTATTGTATTATATGGATCGTATACGATAAATTTACCAAATTCGGTAGGGAGAGTATTTTTTCCGCAGTAAAAAGTATTTGTAGATTGCAAGAAACAAAATATGTAAAGAAAATAATAAAGAATTCATGCTAAGGCACTGAGTATACGGTAAATGTTAGTTCCAGTAGCACGATATACACTTAGAATATATTTATCAAGCATTAGAAAACAGTTACTAATGAATAACAAAATTCATACCCGTTAATATAAACTGATTTATTGTAAATAAAACTAAAATTCTGAATGAAATCGTTAAATTATTGACAATTTTGAATATTACAAATAATAAAAAATAACTTTTTTTATATGTAGTAAATATATCAAATTAGATAATTTTATATTTAGTTATATTAAAAGCATACATTTGTTAGTTAACAAATAAATACCTTATCGAATATATGCTACAATGCTACAATTTTTACTTTCTTATACGCAGTATAAGTAAGTATTGTAATCATGAAAAATTTCGATCTCGAGATTTTAACGAAAATATACTTTTTGACCTTCCCGATTTGATTCCGACTATTTTTGGTATGACGTCCGTCTGTGTGTGTGTGTGTGTGTGTGTGTGTGTGTGTGTGTGTGTGTGTGTTTGTGTGTGTGTGAGTGCTCTACAGCCCAAACGGCTAAAGGTAAAATTATGAAACTTCAAACATTAGATTTGTACACGCCTGGTAAGAAAACCTCCTATTTTTGAAAACAATACTCAAACCGGAAGTGCATGTTTAATCTAGTCATTATTTGCGGTTTCTACAATTACTAAAAAATGGTTGCACTTACAAAAACATTATTGAAATAAGCATTATAGATATTAGCATTTTATGCAAAAATTTCAGTGTAAAATTGTTGAGATAAAAATTAAAAATATTAATATTTCGCATAACTTTTGTTCGAAATTTTTTTTCAAAAATGGTACCGGAAACAAGAAAATAGTTAATGAAAGTTGTTCTTATTATAATTATTTTCACATAAATCGTATCAACTGTGCCTGTCAATTGTTTAGTAGAAAAACAAAAAAAAAATTTAGAGTTTGACATTTAATATTTATTCTAAGAAATAATTTAGTGAAAAGAAGTTCCAAATGTTAGTAAAATATTATAAATTAGAAAAATAGTCTAAATATGATCTAACCGACATGCGTATGAGAAAGTTCAGTGCATGACACTGCAGATGTTTTTAATATATCACTTACCTAATAAACTCTTCTCTCAAACTATTTTGTATAAGCAATATCAAATATCAAATTAATCTATACAAAAAATATTAATGAGCATAATTGATGGGATTAAATAAATTAAATGGTAAAATAAATATTAAATCTTAAATTTCAGTATTTTTTTCGTAATTATTTTCCTTTTTATATTATTAATATATTATACTAATACTATGAGTGCAGCCGTTACGGAGCACTTCCAGTTCGAATTTTCTTTTTCATAATAAAAGCGTCAAAAACAACTTAATATGATTGTTACTTAATAGATATTGTTTTATGACGTGTATTTTTATACAAAATTAGTTTTAAAATATGACACTAGAAGGTCCGTGAGTACTTGCCCGTCTGTGTACAGGATAACTTTCGAAATCTATAAAAAAACAATTATATGATTTGAAGCTACTGTTAATAACCAAATATCATCGATGAACTAAACTTTTCATAACAATTTTAGAAAAATAAACACACAAACAAATAGATGAAAAACAGTCGCCGAACATGCGTAAAAATAATTAGTTATCAAAACTTTATTAATTTTTTAGCTCATCGACGATGATTTTTAATTACCTTTACGAAGAACAAATAAGATAGTAAATCGGTTGAATATATATAGTTTTTTTTTTGCTATCTTGTACACAAATTTAAAAAACATGATATTCTGAAAAAAGGGTGTAACGATTGCGGTACAAAAACGAAACTGTTATTACTCGTACACCTATGCATGATCCTCTCTTGTACTAATGCCGATATCTCCAGAAATACTTCGATTGTTTCTATAAAATTTTAACGACCTCTTCTCCATGAACAAGAGCATCAATTTAAAAAAATAACAATGTTTGTTTCGGTCTAAATGCATGCCCTCCCGTTATTTTCATAATTTTACCATAAACAGTTTAGGCAGTAGACTACACACAATAATTGCTCGCATGCACGTGGGCACACACACACAGACGTCATTTCAAAGATAATCGATTCGAGTTAGAGAAGGTCAAGAAGTGCATTTCCGTTTAAATCTTGAAATCGTTATTTACGTGATTACAATATTTACTTATTACTTCGTATGAGAAAGTAAATACCTTATATTTCTGACAGCTATGCTTTTCTCTTAGAGTATTTCTTAGGAAAATTACATAATTGAGCGACATTGCCGGATATATAGGTTGTAATTCCATTTTTACTTTCTTATACGAAGCAATGAACAAGTATTATTACTATTTTTGGAATTATGCCTGTATTTGTATAGCTCTACAACAAACACCGCTAAATCTATAATTATGAGTCTTTAAACTTATAACTTCTAAACACCAAAAACATCTTAATATTTAAAAGAATTCTCAAACCGGAAGTACTTCTTCGTTGTTTCTGTAATATCAAGAACACAGTAGAAATAGGTAATTCAAAATGAAAAATCCGCAATGGCTTGCACAGAACGTTCTTATGCGTATTTCGATATTCAAATAAATATTTTTATTATTTTACCAATTTATATTATATTGCTAAGCTTTCAAACACATTTTCACTAAAAATATTTCTTAGAATAGATATTAAATTCCAAATTATTGTAGTGAATTTTGCTATTCTGTTAAACAATTGACTGTCACAGTTGATACGATTTATGTAAAAATAAATATAATAAGAACACATTTTAGTAGACATTTTATGGTAACCGGTACCTTTTTCGAAAAAATATTTCAAACAAAAGTTGTACGAAATTTTAATATCTCCAATTCTTATTCGAACTATTTTTGCTATTAATGCTACCGTTATTGCAGAAACCGTAAAAAAATGACTTGAGTAAACATGCACTTCTTGTTGGAATATTCTTTCAAAAATAAAAGGTTTTCTTGTAACAAGTTGTAAGTTTAAAGTTTCATTTTACCTTTAACTGTTTAGGCTCTAGAGCACACACACACGCGCATGCACACACACACGCATTCACACACACACACACACACACACATACATACACACACACGAGCGCACACACACACTCACACAGACAGAGTTAAATAGTCACAGTGAAGTTCAAAAGATATATTTCCGTTAAAATCTCGAAATCGATTTCCTTTCATGATTACACCTTACTTATTGCTTCGTAAAAGAAAAAATGTACAAGATATGATTTAAAGATATTTTTAATTTGATCTTATTAACATCGCAACTAAAAATGATTATGTTATTTTGACAAGATTGTAAACGTTAGAAAAGAATGCATAATCCGTACTTATCACTTAAAGAGTTAAGCGGCTTCTTCTGTTTAAATATATGCATGTATGTATTTAATGGTAAAAGACATGATGTTATATATGTAAATATAAAATCAGTTTCAAAATGTTCACCAATCGTACAACTCGGTAAGTGGTACGCGCCACATGTAGGTTAGTAGGTTCATTGGATGTCCATGGACAATCACGGTTCATGGCTACTGTCTTTGCAGTATAATTACAAAAAAATTATCGTCAATTTCGAATAAACAATCAAATATTAGTGTATTATCTATAAATTTCAACATCCAACATGTTCGTATGTGCAAGTGCAATTATGTGTATTTTGTATTCATAATTCTTTATAACCCGGCCATGAGCACATAAATGTTGTAACTGTCAACAAGTAGGTAAATAAAAAATAACCTATATTACGTACGAGCCTGCGCATATTAATTGTACTGACCAATGACACTAAACAACACACATATTTTATATAAGTTGTATATAAATGTGTTTATTATTTCCGTAACCAATACATAGAAGTTTGTTGGGGAATTACAACTTAATTTTTAGAATTTGATGCGACCATTTATATCAAAGTGGTGTTAATATTACTTTTTGAAAAGATTGTCCAAATTTAACAACAATTTTATTTATGCAACATTTTACAGCATTTATAAACTAACAGCAACATTGGCACACAAGATTTCTCAACTATGCGAAAATTTGCACATTTGAAATAAGATAAAATTTTCTTTTCATATATATCAATTATAATAATAAATAAATTAGTTTAGATTACTTTGAATGGAAAATACATATTAATATTCTTGTAATTTTACTGTTTTGTTGGAAAATATATAAGATATTGGTTTATATCTAAAATTTAATAAAACAACGATAACTTTAATTTATTTTAATTAATGTGTTTACATTTAATGCAGTTTATGCTCAATCCAACCAATGATACTGATAAACTATAGTCCATGCATTGGAAAACTATTGATAAAATGTAGATTGAAACAAAAATAGATGTTTTAAAAAAAGTAAATATTTCTTTTTCATGTGTTCAAATTTGTTAACAATCAAATATAATATGAAAAATCTCTGAGTTATGTAAATTAATGTTATGAAACCAAACTATTTGTAAATATTGATATTTGAATATCATTATTCAACTTTTCTCACATATAAGTATCATTAGGGAAATTAGATATTAATATTTGACTTTTTACTTTCTTATACGCAGTATAAGTAAGTATTGTAATCATGAAAAATTTCGATCTCGAGATTTTAACGGAAATATATATTTTGACAATCCCTGCATCGAGTCTGACTAATTTTGGAATAAGGTCTGTGTGTGTGTGTGTGCGTGTGTGTGTCTATATGTCTATCTATGTGTATATATGCGTGAGCGCTCTACAGCTAAAAAGTTAAAGGTAAAATTATGAAACTTTAGATTTGTGTTTACTTCGCTAGAAAACCTTCTATTTTTAAAAGAATATTGACACCGGAAATGTATGCACTATAGCCATTTTTTGTGGTACCTGCAATATCTCTGAAACAGCTGCACTTATAGTTACAATAGTTACATTTAAAAATTAACTTTCTTCAAAAAGTGTGCCGGTTACAATAAAATTGCTATTGACATTCTTAAATTTATTATTGATGTTGTAATAGTTACGTCGGCATGGCAATATCTACTTAGTAAATCATATCATATTAATTATATCTGTCAATATATTAACAGGAAAAAAATATACAGTAAAATAATTTGTTATTCGTCATTTGACATTTGAGACATAAGTGTTTAAATGTAATGTATTTAAAATATTGTAGTATTGAAAATATTAAATCAATAAGGTATTTAGTTTATTTGGAACTAACAAATGCCTGGTCATAAAATAACTAATATATAATAAATAATTATGCTTCCTTGAATTTTTAAAAAAATTTACTTTCCCACCTATCTAATCTGACGACCGGCGACCAACATATATCGAGGTATATTTTCGAAATCAGGGGTATGGACGCATGCGCGAACATTTAAGTTTTTCGAACTCAGGGGCAAAAAAGGAACAAAAAATCATTTATGTTTCGGCCTTCAAATTATTGTTTAGACATGTCTTATGTCATGAACTTATCAAGCAAATTGTATTATTTTTATGACGACCTTTTACTAAATTATATGTCGTTCATACACTGCATTGCTAAAGATTTCGAATAATCTAACTACAATTTCATTTAAATAATCACTGTATTCAAGTGAAGCCGAGAGCGAATCAAATATACAAAGTTATTTATTTAACTTCTTAAAAGTCAATTGTTCTTGAATTTCGATTACATAAAAAAAAGACAATTGCTTAGTACTTATTGAAATATAATGTACACTAACATATCAATAGAATTTCTTATTTGATATAGGTTCATAATGAAAAACTATTAGACTTAAATACCAGTAGTTATTTTAAAGTTAGTCTTTATTGTATCAGGGTATAGCATTTCGAAATTGTATCCATAAGACGTTTTAGATTATCAAACAAGATTATTTTAAAAATGATAAGTTGATGATAAATCTATATTTGCGCAATAATTTCGCGTAAAACTAAAATGAACATCATTTTTATCTTTATAATACTTCTTAATTAAATTTATCAATTTTAATTATTAAGCTGTTATTGTCTTTCAAAAATTACTTTGCACATTTCGAAAGCATAATCGGAAACATCTCATGTATGTGGTTCCTATTGACAATCAATAAAGTACCACTATTCAGATAAACTGTTGTATCGGTAAAATCAATATTTGTTTTTAACCAGTTTGAAATTTTTGCTTTTATTCTAGTAATTATATGATAAAAAATAAGTATTACATTGTAGATTTCATTGATAAATTGCAGTTGTTTGTTGTGTAATGAGATAGCGGTGTGTCTGGTCAATATTTGACTAGTCTAGTGTACCTAAACATACCTGACCTAGCCCAGAACACCTATGTTTATCTTTATGATATGGAATCATAAAAACATCTGCAGTGTCATGCACCGAACTTTCTTCTACGCATATAGGTTAAATCAAATCCTATTTTCATTATTTTTCTAATTTATAATATTTTTTCTAACCTTTGGAACACTTTTACACTAAATATATTTCTTAGAATAAATATAAAATGTCAAACTTAAAATTATTTAAGACTGTTTTGTTTTTTTTAATAATCAATTGACAGGCGCAGATGATATGATTTATGTAAAAATAAATATAATAAGAAGAAATTTCAAGAGCCATTTTCTTGTTTCCGGTACCGTTTGGGAAAAAAACTTTCAAATTATAGTTGTACAAAATGCTGATATCTATAATTTTTCTGTAACTGCAACTATTTTTGAGTAATTGCAGAAACTGCAAAAAATGACTAGTGTAAACATGCACTTCCGGTTGGAATACGATTTTCAAAAATAGGAGGTTTTCTTGCCAGACACATACAAATCTTAAGTTTAAAATTTCATAATTTTCCCTTTAGCCGTTTGGGCTGTAGTGAGCTCACATACATACACACACACACACACACAAGCACACACACACACAGACGGACGTCATTCCAAAATTAGTTGGAATCTCGAGATCAAAAATTTTCATGGTTACAATACTTACTTATAAGAAAATAATTATCGAGTCACATGTTGGAATATTTGGAAAAACCCGTTGACCACCGTTTTCACCAAAATAAATTATAAATGACAAAATCCGATTATCCTAAGGGATTTTCATACTAGGCGAACGTCATAGTTCTTACTGTGAGGTCAATAATGTGAAATTTGAATTTTTTAAGCAAATAATAACTAAACAATACGGTGTAACATTGAACAAATATTAATAAAATTATAATTTTATTGTTTTATATAGGTGTATATTTCATGCAATGACAATAGGTATCAACCCTGTTTTGAGAATTTTAATATATGATGTTTATCAAATGAAATAAAATATTATTTAAAGTATTGGCTTCACTAATGCTAATTCTGAATAAATAATAAAATAATTAAAATGTTGAAAATATATGGGTTGTTTTGCATAATAATTTAATTGGGAAATTTAAACAATATGTTCATCAGCACGTAAAAACTTTCACCAAAATTATCAAGAAAACGTTTGTTGAGTTCAAACACTAAAAAGAAATACATTGCTAATTACCTACAATAAAAAATTTGAGTAGATACGAGTATGTCAACATGATAAATATATATGCCGTAGAGGTATCTTAATATTGGTGTTGCATTTTGTTTGTTAATGAATTTCATGGTATGTGTACAACATTTCTTAACTTTCGAATAACAAATGAACTCAAAACACACTGTTAATATTTACTAATACACAGCAATACAAATATCATAAATAATAGTTTACGAAATAATTATAAGCCTGCAGGGTTCTTTTATACATTTATTCAACAGTGATTTAAAAACCTGATGATTTGGCACATTCATTCTCAAATCTATATATAAATATTTTAAGCTCTGAAGCACGATATAGTAACTGTAATATTCTTAAAATCTAAAAATATTTCATATGAATTCGTTTCATTTAAAATGTATTTGAAAGCACATTGAAATCCGAACAATTGAATTCTACAAAAAATATTTATATTTATATAAAGTTTATTTAGATGCTTTTTTCTTTGCATAAAAATGATAAAATGTGGCGTTTATATTTTTAATGTCGCATATAAAAACCAAATTACTATACATATATAAATGATACATATTAACATAGAGTCGATGAAAATTTTGCACTAAAATTTATTTTAGTGAATGTTTTTAGTTCTTAAGTCAATAAAATATGGAAAATCATACATTTTGAAATGAGGCGATTCGGTAAAACATATAGGCACATCACAGCAAAAATAATTTGCAATTTATAATTTCATTCTTCAAAATATAATACGTACATACATTCACCAAAAATGTGGTACAAAGGATGACATTTATGGTGATTATTGGCTATTATGTCTATTAAATAGTAAAATAAATCTAAAAGTAAAAAAAAATAGTTCATTAAAAAATAATACAAACTAGATATGTTTCTTATGTTAGTAGTATTATATGATAGCGTTAAAAATACATCTAGTTTCCTAAATATTGATGAAAATTTCCATAATCGCTATGATTAAATATATGCAATTACTTAAACATTGAAGTACTTCCTTATAAAGTCATGTTTTATTTACTTTATATAATTTGTTTTTCGTATAATAATTAAAATTTTGAACTGTGATAATGCGGTGAATTCAATAATTGCCCAGAAATATAAAAAATTAGATCATGTATTATTATTTTCTTTTTTAAAAGGTGTCTGTATTCACTATGTGTTACAATTCATTAAGAATTAAGAAAAAATAAATAATAAATGCGGTAATGAAGAAATTAAAATGTTGCACCGGTCTTTAGGCAATTGCGTCTTAAACTCAAAACATCCAAGTATGTGTTAAGTTGCGAAATATACATTTGACCTGACATAAATAAAGAAAGCACATTAAAGAATAGGCTATTCCGTAATGTCATTTCAAGATGATTATTTTTCTTATATAGTTAAAACAAACATTTTTAGCGAGCTTTTTTATAATAGTGTAGAATAATGGTAGATTTGTTTAATTCGATCAATAATAGATGGAAAAAGTTATTTGTTCGTACCTCCAATAGTGAATAAACAGGAAATGTCAATTGATTGGTTGCAGGCGGATCGTGGAGGCACGTCCGCTGTACTTGTGTCCTGGAATCCGAATTTGGCTTTGCATTGAACTGTGCGTTTAAGAAATCTGGACTGTTCCGGGTTCGAAATCTCGGTGGTATCAAAGCGCACGTCGGTCTGGGTAATAAAATAAAAAATAATTATTCACATTACTCATTTTTACAATCACGGTTTTATCGTTTAATTGAATATCAATCGCTCATATATGCACAATTACATTTTGCTAATGCCTACATAATCATTGGTTTAACAAGTTTCGTTTCATTCAATTTATGCTACATACTTTCATTTCTAAGTTATAATTTCGTATTCTTATATGCCTATATTATTGAATATATCCACTCTAATTTGAAAATGTTTTATGCATAGTGTTTTGGCGAAATATAATCAACGAATCACTATATTTAGGCAATTAAGTCGATCAATATACATTAATTTTTGTTTCATATCAAAAACCCTTCCGATTTCTCGTAAATTTATATCAACTTCAAATTTATAATTGTAGGTATGTCCTTGCGTAATTTTTATATAAAATGCTTTGCAAATGATGTATCATTTATAATATTATCTTATGTTAAGGGTAGTATAATGAATAGAAAGCAGGATATTTTTATATATAATCATTAGTGAAATTTGAAATATAAGCTTAACTTAATGATAAATTACTAATTTCTGTAATTGTGTTTTTCCCACACTATATCCGTTCGAACATTTAGCGGAATTCTTGATTAGAATTTGACCTTGTACTTGGCATATATAAACGCAACAAATACACCACAAGCAGTCATATCTTGAACATGACATTTATTATAATATACTACTATAGGAAAGCAGTAAGAATGCTCACTATATTTGGCACAGTACTCAGAAACATATTCTTCATTTGCTGTAGGTATACATACCGTAATATAATAAATTTAAGATGAAATAAAAATGCTGAATTTTTGTTTAAATGCTTTAGTTACATTATTAAATACTACAAGTTCATATCAAACCGAGTTAAACATTGGACACAATTAACAAAATATTGTAATCAACATTAGCATATGATGATTTGTATTTGTATTTACTCATAATTAGAAATATATATAATTTTACTTAAAATATGCAATATGCAGACATATTAATACACTGTGGTGGTTATATACGAATTTCCATTACAAGAGAACAAATTATTAACGATCTGTTATACACAAACACACGCACCATATATAAATAAGCGTATGTGTGTGTAACTGCAGATTCTTATTTTTTGCTTTATGACTCGTATATGAATTATAGTTATAAGTGATAAAAATGAACAATTAAGAGATCTAAGATAAAATTATTAAATATCTCTATCCTAATTAATAAAACAACAAATTTTACCAAAACTCACGCAACATCCACATTTAAGCCAGTGTGAATTCATTTAGGTTTATATTTGAAATGAATGACAGGATTCTCGGAAAAGGCATCGTTCCAAGGAATAAAAAGAAATTTACTTATTTATTGTGAAATCATCCTAAATTTATTGTAACATTGTAAATTTTTTAATTTTTCTTCTTTTGTCTCCCTAAAAAAGAATGTCTAAATCATGGAAATAAAAACTAAGCATTTTAAATAGGTACTAAACTTTTAAATTTTGATATTCTAAGCTAAACTGTTCTGTAAAACATGGGTTTATTCTTATTATGAGAATATGTACATTAGTAACAAATTATAAATAACGCTACTTGCTGCTAATAAAACTTCTTAAAATGTACGAAGAATAATTTGAAGTTTATATTTTTATCTAATTTTATTAAAATCGTTAACTTTTACGTAACGCTATTTGGGTTATACAAATGTTATTTATTTTAACAAAAATATATTTAGTAGCGGTTTTTGTCTATTTTAGATGCATTCACCTATTACACAATCGTATAATTTTTACATTCATATCGTATAAGTATCTACTTTATGATTTCATAACATAGTAATTTGAAATAGAAGCAATTGCATGGATACAATAGCCAAATATTATAACGACCGTCAAATATAATTGAAAACTTAGAACAGCTGAACTCTGAATTGGTAATTGAGATCGATTGTTATTCGTATGCATTGCGACTATGCAGCACGTAACATACAAATTAACTTTAATAAGTTTTTCGACTGGTATAGTTAATAAATAAAAAAAAAATTTGTATGATTGCAGTCAATGAATTCATTGACTGCAATCCTGCAAAAAAAAATGATTTATACATATTAAAATTGAAAACTAACTCCACTAATTCAAAAAAATTTGTACAATTATTCTTTGTACAGATCATCTTATATCGCATTTATTATTGGGTATATGCTTTTCTGTATGAAGTGTAGTAAATAGTCGGAAAATAATCACTATCGAAATACCGAATCGGTGGCCATCATTTTCAAATTGCTTTCTATGTTCATTGCCAAATTATAAGTTAGTGTTAGTATGCTATTAATTTTATGTTTTAATTCGAAACATTTTGTGCAATGCCAGTTCTCATCCATTTTTTTTTTCTAATCTATATAAATAGTTTGTTCTAAAATTGAATGTTGTCTATATCTTTGCCCGCATGAGGCCAAATACTATATGCTATTGCTATTGTCTTTATATATCTTCTCATTTCTTAGATTCTGCTGTTAATCTAAAATATATATTTTTAATTGTGATACCTTTATACTGTGGTATTAACAAAAATATTAGAGCATATAATTTAACATGAAATTCATTTTAATGCGTACGATTGCCTATTATTATCGGAGCACGTACGAAATCTTGTATCATATATCCAAAATTATATCACAATCACCGGAAAACATCAACCACATGCAGAACCATACGGTGACTCAATATAGGCCATAAACGACAAGACTGGAAACACGTTATGCGATACAATTCTTTAAAGATGTGATAACCGAATTTGAATCTCATCAAGATATTTTGTAGGATTTCCATAAACCAAATATGAGAAAAACATCTACCAAGAGTATTGCCTGCAGAATAGTAGAGTCTACATAACTACAGCTACTAGAATCCAATGGGTTATACCCAAATTACAACGGGTTCAAATTATTAGAATGATTTTGGTCGTTTAGGTAGAGACCGAAAGTTATAAAATAATAAAGAAACGTATTTATTATAAACAATCGAAAGAAAAACAACCAGGACTTTTGAATCCAGTAGAAAAGCTGCCCATACCATTCCACACCATCCACATTAAACACATAGGAAATATTATAAAAAGTTCAACGGACAACACAAAACTTATAGTAGTCAAGAGATGATGATACTGTTTTTCATTCTCATTGTTTTGATGAGTGTACATTATATTCAATGGCTACAGGTTTTACTCCTGCTGCTTCCAGAATTTTAAGTTTTCTTGAAATCCAATATCTCTATGACAACTTTATATATTCGAAAAATATATAATGTTCAAAGTAGCAAATTTATATTGGATGTCACAAATATCATATTTATATCATCAAATCTAATAAATACGATAATTTATTATAGCTTCTTTTCTAGTTTCTCTCTTTTAAATATCATATCGCGACATGATAACGCAAACGCTTGCGTAAAAACAAATGTGGAAGATAATTTGAAATGGCCTCATTACACAGAACATACATTCTTCACTGACGATTAATTTCCATTGCAATTGCAAACTAGTTTATTCTTAGATCTACAGAATACGCTGGTCATGTACACCAACCATATATAAAACAAAAATCCATCTCAACGCCTAATGTAATCTTTACCAAGCATGTTCTACTAATTGAAATCTTTACAACAAAGTTAAAGATGAATTCAATGTTACTTTCTATTTTTTACTTATTACATAAATCATAGATTCATAGTAGATAAATAAAACAGTATGTATTTTTATTTCACAATTAAATTGGTCAATATTATTTTCATATTATTTAATTAAAATATTGCGAACCTCCTAGTAGATTTGCTCTAAATAATCTAATAGTATATTAAAGACGCTATTGTTGCCTAAAACTAAACTATTTTGTTACAAAAATGACCAAAAATAAATATACGGAATACAAGATTTTGTCGTTGTTACTTTATTTGTAAATAATACATACGGCACAATAATACGTTAAATTAAATGTATCAATAATGAACTACAATAATATAATTTGATTAAATTTGCAAACCATTATTAATATTGACACATAAATAACATCTAATCCATTTTATTTAGGATTTAGAAAATATTTTAAATAGTTGCATGAATTAACACTGCAATTATTACCAATAGTCACAATGGCTTTACAGTTTCCATATACAGTGTATAAAAATAATAAATGAAAGTTATTTATCATATGAGAAAATACACACGCTATTTATGTAACACTAGCACAGCTAATGTCAAAGAGTAAGGTCAGATGATAATTATTGCAATAGTTCAGGTTCAAGTTAATTGTAAAACGAACATATTTTTGAGACCATTTTAAAGTGAAGATACAAGTGTGGGCTTACATCATATTATATGTTTAACAACTTCTGAGATTATTACAGAATATAAAAAATAAATATGCAGCTCCACGAAGACTACGCTGGCGACTGGTTTTATAAAAATGTTCCAGTGAATATAACATAAGTAGGTATCATATAAAAACGAGCGTAATTTATGAAAACAGCTAGAGTACGATGTATGATGTTGAATTTTGTATTTTGAAGATTAATTTATCTGATTAATATAAATTTCGAATAATGCAACTCCAAATAATGCATATTCATTGTCACTTTAATATATTTTCTAAATTAGAGAATAGAAACCTCTATATCAACCATTCATAAATCGTTATCACTGCTAACCAGTTTCACGGTATATCAAATGAGTTGGCACTGCACTATATTGTAATTTCCGTTACCAGGCACTAGTTATCAATTTTCATCTTGCATTTTGCACCACCCCAAATTAATTTAAGCATAGCTACTAATTACATGGAAACTAATTCTCACTGTTCTATCAGTTACATTATAATCATTTACGTATTCATAGATAATCAAAGTTTATTTGATTTAAATGCATCATTAATACTCAATGAATATAAATAAAAATATGCTTTTAAGGCCTAAAATTGCTTTTTCACTTAAATAGTTTATATTTTTGAAATGTATAGCAAATTTAAAAATCTACAATATTAAAGAGTAATATTCCGTA
Source organism: Nebria brevicollis (assembly GCA_944738965.1). Taxonomy (NCBI): domain Eukaryota; kingdom Metazoa; phylum Arthropoda; class Insecta; order Coleoptera; family Carabidae; genus Nebria; species Nebria brevicollis. Next base: position 2,954,763 of record OX122911.1, on the reverse strand, counting down.
TTCAATAATTTCCATTATAATGTTGGTTTGTTTAAAATTCGAACATTCGTTGCATAACACTTTTTTAAATGAAAGTTCAATTTTCAAGCTAACTTTGCAATTTAAATGGTTTATACAGGTAAATTATCTTCTAATACAATTCTATAGTTCTTATATGGCAGATTTACAAAACTTGCTATCAATTTCGCAAAAATAATATCATGATATAAAGTAGCACGTTTAGGTGAAGAACATAAATCTTGTTCTCTCAAATGTGTGTGATAATTACGTGTTTGGATGGTCAGGTGTCTATCAAAACTTTTTAAATTTGTTTCTTATATCTTTGTTTCCTACATTGCCAATTTGATCAATACAATAAACAAATTAAAGAATCGCAAAATAAAAGAATAATGTTTATCTCAAGGATTTTATTTGTATTTGTTAAAATTCAATGTGTACTTGACAATGTATGGTTGAAAGAGAAGGCAAATGTTGATCCAAACACGTCACGCGGATATGTTGTATTGTGTCCGAACACAATTAGCATGATGTATATTAAATATATGAACATTTTAAAATTATTATAATTGCTTTTAGGATTTACTGTCGGAGACGAACTGGGCTTCAGTGAATCTCTATCAAATGTTGAAGGAAATAGAAGAAGAGCTACACAAACTAACGCTTTTCAAAATAAAATAATTGCAAATGCAGAAAATATGGTAAGTTTTAAAACATATTCTAGCCTTAAGAAAAGTCTCATTATTTTTTTGAACGTATATTATAAAAAAATGAATTCTTCCACTTTTGTTTTACCTTTTTAACTTTGTTTCTTACTGCATATGTATATTACGAAATAATAAATTGTTTTTTAAGAATTAGTTGTATGTTTGTGAATGATGCAATAAAATAATTTCTGATTTCACCTCGTTTCACCACATCAATTAATCATCTACATCAAATTCTAAAACGAGAACAAATATTCTATAATATTTTATTTGGTATCTTCTATTACCTTGGCTTTTATCGATCATTTATCAACTTTAATTAGAATATTACAAATCACAATTCAATGTACAGCAAATTACTTATTTATTGTATTCTTATTCATAATGAAGTCCATCTGAAGTAGTCTTACTCAGCTACCTTATGCCGCAAAGCATTTTCGGTTCAAAACTCGAAAGGTTTATTACAAACAATATTCCAATTTTATATTTTATGCATATCAAATCTCAAAAATAATGCGGTAAATAACATTTCTTTACATGCATCTGACACAAAATTGATTCCCGATATGCGTTACCATTTACTATAAAATGTTTAATTTCTTTTTTACTTTCTTATACGCAGTATAAGTAAGTATTGTAATCATGAAAAATTTCGAACTCGAGATTTTAACGGAAATATACGTTTTGACCTTCCCTGAATCGATTCCAACTATTTTTGGAATGACGTCCGTCTGTGTGTGTGTGTGTGTGTGTATGTTCTCTACAGCCTAAACGGTTGAAGCTAAAATTATGAAACTTTAAACTTAAGATTAGCATATGCCTGAGGTGTGCACCTCCTATTTTTGAAAAAAATATTCAAAGCGGAAGTGCCTGTTTACTCTAGTCAATTTTTGCATTTTCTGCAATTACTCAAAAATGGTTACAGTTACAGAAAAATTTCATGAACAAAAATTAAAGGTATTTATATTTAGCACAACTTTTGTTTGAATTATTTTTCCAAAAAGAGTAATGGCTTCAAATTAAATTTCTGCTTATTATATATATTTTTACATAAATCGTATCATCTGCGCCTGTCAATTGTTTAACAAAATAGACTTAAATAATTTGAAGTTTGACATTTGATATTGTTTCTAAGAAATATATCTACTGTAAAAGCGAACTAAATGTTAGAACGAATATTATAAATTAGAAAAATAATGTAACTACGATATGGTTTAACCCATATGCGGATAAGAAAGTTCGGTGCATGACACTGCAGATATTTTTATATATATATATATATATATATATATATATATATATATATATATATATATATTTTTTTTTTTTTTTTCAGAAACGAATATCAAATCAACAAGCAACTCCTTCTAATCAGTATCCAAACATTTTAAATGGCACTGATATGGGTTCAACGCAAAATAACCCACGAACAAAGGCGCTATACAAAACGGCTGGTACTTTACCACCTTTTAGACCAATACCTCCAGCTGCAGAACGACCTGTTGCGCCAACAAGAAACATTGGAACAGTAATGGCAATTAAACAACAGGCACCAAATCGCATGAGCAATACGGCAACTCCTGCACTAGTTGGAGTTGCAGTTCCAATTTTTGAAGCAATGCCAGCATCTATAACTCGTAAATCGGGTGGACTTGTAGGCAGTGTAATTGACACAAACAAACAATCTTTAAACATGATGACAGCTTCTTATAAACTAAATAATACGAATAGCAATAATATAGCAATAAAGAATGCACCATTTACAATATTACCGAATGCTCAGTTATCACAGAATTCTATTGAAGCTTTAGCAGCTGTTCCTAATTTATCTATAGATGATATTAAAAACGCTATATTACGAGAGAAAAATATGATGAAACAAAAGAATCAACAACCTCCTCCGACCGTCACACCAGATGTTACAACGCAAAGAACTAATACGATTACGTTGAATCGTTATTCGAGTAAATCAAGTAAAGTGATGAATGCTCCAAAAGAGTATTATCCAGTTGGATATGATAAAAACTTTGATGACAATTTTGTATCAAAAGTAGAACTTCCCGATACAACTTTCAATTGCGGAAATCAGAAACATTTTCCTGGTTTATACGCAGATGAGAATCTTGGATGTATGGTAATAATCCTTTTTTTTTATTTATTAAATATGATTAAGCGATCAGTTTTATTCGAAGAAATCCATAGCTAAAATATTCAATTGTCGGAGCGAAACTATATTCAAATAACTTTTAATCATTTACTCGTTAATAAATGCTTCCACAAAACAGCCTTGAAATAAAAATATTAAATAACAAGAAAGTCGTATGCAAAATACCGTACATACAGTTATTTTGCGACTAATAGTTTTTTAATTTTATTTTATGAAAGTTTATATAATTACGCTTTTGCTTTTATTTCCCTACTGTGTAGGTTCGAACACATTTATAAATTTTCTTTTAAATATTCTGCTCCTGTTAAATATCAAAATTATTCACCATTTTCGGAATTACACTGTATAAACATGTCCAATAAAAATTTGTTTTAATGCAGGTTTAATCCAATTATAAATTTAACAATCTTTTTTTACTTTCTTATACGCAGTATAAGTAAGTATTGTAATCATGAAAAATTTCGAACTCGAGATTTTAACGGAAATATACGTTTTGACCTTCCCTGAATCGATTCCAACTATTTTCGGAATGACGTCCGTCTGTGTGTGTGTGTGTGTGTGTGTGTGTGTCTGTGTGTGTGTGTGTGTGTGTTCTCTACAACCTAAACGGTTGAAGCTAAAATTATGAAACTTTAAACTTAAGATTTGCATATGCCTGAGGTGTGCACCTCCTATTTTTGAAAAAAATATTCAAAGCGGAAGTGCCTGTTTACTCTAGTCAATTTTTGCATTTTCTGCAATTACTCAAAAATGGTTACAGTTACAGAAAAATTTCATGAACAAAAATTTAAGGTATTTATATTTAGCACAACTTTTGTTTGAAATATTTTTCCAAAAAAGTACTGGTTTCAAAATAAATTTCTGCTTATATATATTTTTACATAAATCGTATCATCTGCGCCTGTCAATTGTTTAACAAAATAGACTTAAATAATTTGAAGTTTGACATTTTATATTGTTTCTAAAAAATATATCTACTGTAATAGCGAACTAAATGTTAGAACGAATATTATAAATTAGAAAAATAAGATAACTACGATTTGGTTTAACCCATATGCGTATAAGAAAGTTCGGTGCATGTCACTGCAGATATTTTTATAACATATATACACACATCATAATATTATTGTATGGTTTTACATTAGCTTTCTATAGATGTAATGGTTAATAGATAAATAATAAAACAACTGTAAAATTATTTAAAATTGATAAGTAGAAAATGTTATTAAATCTTTCAAATGTTTGTAATAGGTTTTCCATGTGTGTGCCTTGACGGACGATGGTCTCCTAATGAAGAGCTTTTTGTGTCCTGAGTCAACCCTTTTCGATCAAACAATTTTGAAGTGTAATTGGTGGTTTTATGTGGATTGTAAAAATTCGAAAAAATTGTATGATTCAAATATCCCCATATCGAAAAGTTATCAGCTTATGAAAGCATTAACATTCTTCACATCGTATCAAAAAGACCAAAGCGGTACAAACTAAACTAATTCTCATACCTACATAATTTATATAAATAGTTACTAGTATTACAAACGATGCTCAATATATTAATCTAAGTCGTATTATATAATTTATAATTGATTTTTGTAAGATATGTTTCTGTTAGGTATTATATTTAAAAAGATAATAAATAAATTTAATTTAAATTATTTCATGTACAGGATATTATTATATTTTTAATTTAAACCATACCAATCTGTCTTTAAACAATTGTTACTAATTTTGGGGCAATTTTCAATATAGCTTAAACGATTACGTACGTAATTTCTATTCTACTCGTAATAAGGCAGATTTTATTAATTGCACAAAAATGAAATAGCTAAGAAAACAGCCTCAACTTGTTCTCTAGCTTTCTCAACATCGATCCAATCCAAATAGAGCTAAACCCTGAGTTTTCCTGATCAATAAATTGGGTTGGTTGCATACTGGTATGACCTATATTCACTTATTTACGATAACCCGTTTTTTTTTTTGAGCCATATTTGTATCAGAATGTAAGTCTATGTGAGCCTATATTATTAAAAAAATTCAAAAAAAACAACTACAATACTTTTAATAAGATATTAGTTATGGGACCCAATTCATAGGTACCGCCACTGGATGACAATCTACGTTTCCTAGTGTTTGTACCGACTCATTAGCAAAATACTAATTAAATCTTGATTATTCTCCGTAGACACTAATCGAATTAAAAAATAATAATAAATGTTGTGTAACGTCGTTTAGTAATAACGTAAATATTGATTTATATTTAAAACTATGTCTATCATATTTTTGAAAAACATGTTTCGACCGTTATTTTCCTTATATTAAATTACACTAGATATTTCTTAAAACAAAAATAAATTTTCTTCGAACAAATAAATATAACTGTCTAGTTTGGTTTATATTTAAATGTTATATAATCTTTATTTATCATACATGCTATTTACAAAGTTTATAATTAATTCACTCAATTTTTTTAAATTCGCGGTAGTTTTGTTTTCACAAGTTCACGGTCTTCGTTGAGTGGGTTGAGTGCGTTGAGTGGTTGTTACTAACCTCAAATATTAACCAGCTGTTAACTGTCAAAATTATCTTGCAACACATATAAATAAGGACATCGATCAAAAACATAAATGTTCAGTGATACATTTCAATAATGAAGATAAATGAAAAAAATCTTAGTGCATTTGCAATATCTGCAACTCCTGTTGATAAAGAGGGTTGGCTAAATAAAAGGGGCGAAGTAAATAAATCATTTCAGAAACGATGGTTTGTTTTGAAAGGAAATTTACTGTTTTATTTCGAGAAACGAGGTGATAAAGAACCTGTCGGTGTTATTATTTTAGAAGGATGCACAATAGGTAAATACGATTAGTTTTATTTATATTTCGTATATAAGAGTATTTTATTTTAGAATTGGCTGAAGATGATGAACAATACAGTTTCAAAATTGAGTTCCATGGACCAAATAACCGTTGTTATGTTTTGGGCGCCGAATCACAAGAAGCAATGGAACAATGGATGAAAGCATTGGCATGTGCGGGATACGATTACATGAAGCTAATGGTGGCCGAATTGCAAAGACAATTAGATGACATTGAAGGTATTTTTGATAAATCTCTTGAGTGATTCCGGTGTTTAAAGTGTGGTTGATCATCTAGAAAATCCTATACCACTTGCGCAAGCAGTTGGTTCACCAGTTCCACCACCGAGGCAGCGATATAATCCATTCAATCGTTCTGATGGCAGTGTACACCAAAGATCACACAGTATGCGATCTACGCCTAGTAGTTAGTAATTTATTACAAACTAACTTATTCAGTTGAGTAGGTGACGTGCACTGCATTATAACCTCACTTTAAATCACAGAAACCAATGTTTCATCTGCAAAGCTTACAAGCACTCATTTCTCTAGCAGAATTTTTACTCGGGAATAAGCTGTAGTATTACGAGCCACTTTGACTTTAAATACGGACTTAATACTGTTCTTTCTTATACGTAGTACGTATATTCATTATTATAACCAGACGATTGTTAGTTTTGGTAAAAAAAATAGATGTAAAACGTGTTATAGTCATTACGTCTAAAATATTTGTTAATACGATGAACGCCTCCATCGATAATTTCATTCTTTATTTAAATTTAGATTTTTACTTTCTTATACGCAGTATAAGTAAGTATTGTAATCATGAAACATTTCGATCTCGAGATTTTAACGAATATATACGTTTTCACCTTCCCTGAATCGATTCTGCCTTTTTTTGGAATGACGTCTGTCTGTGTGTGTGTATGTATGTATGTATGTATGTATGTATGTATGTATGTATGTATGTATGTATGCTCTCTATAGCCTAAACGGTTGAAACTAAAATGATGAAACTTTAAACTTCAGATTTGCATAAGCCTGGGGTGCGCACGTCCTATTTTTGAAAAAAATATTCAAAGCGGAAGTGCCTGTTTACTCTAGTCATTTTTTGCAGTTTCTGCAATTACTCAAAAATGGTTACAGTTACAGAAAAATTGTATGGACAAAAATTAACGGTATTTATATTTTGCACAACTTTTGTTTGAAGTTTTTTTTTCCAAAAAGAGTACTGGTTTGAAAATAATGGCTATTTAAATTTATTCTTATTATATTTATTTATACATAATTCGTATCATCTGCGCCTGTCAATTGTTTAGCAAAATAGTCTTAAATAATTTGAAGTTTGACATTTAATATTTATTCTAAGATATATATTTAGTGTAAAAGCGATCTAAAGGTTAGAGCAAAAATTATAAATGAGAAAAATAATGAAACTACGATGTGGTTTAACTCCAATGCGTATAAGAAAGTTCGGTGCATAACACTGCAGATGTTTTTTTTTTTGTACAAATGTCCTGTTAGCATTCCTTATAGTCATCATAAGTTAGGGGAGCTGATACGGTATTAATTTTTCCTAGCTTTAATATTGGCTTACTTACTTGCGAAAAAGTGAAGTTAGAATTTTGCACATCACTTATTCTCAAAACAGTGTTGTAGTGTTGCATGAATTAATTTCATTTAAAAAATTTATTATTGCTTTGTTGAATGTAGATCAGTCAAAAAAAAAATATTTTTAACTTTTTATTTTCCACGTTTCGGCCATTTTTATAAAATAAAATGTTATTTATTGTATGACATCAATGGTCGTTATCGCCCGACACTACTGTTTAAAACGCTTTAAATAATGCTGCGGTAGCGATACTTCTATTGATAAACAGTCATTGCACTCTGACCAAATGTTACATTTTTTTTCATACTAATAATTTTGGAAACGGTTCGACATTTATACAGAATTTGAATGTCGACCAGATTTATAAACCTATGCAAAGAGGATTCCAAGATTTGAAGCTTAGATTGACAATTATTCGTGGATTATCCAATCATGTATTCTCATATTTTAACGCGCAGTTATAAATTAAACTATCTATCTTTAAATAAGACATGTTTCATGAAATCGCTTGCTGCAGCATTACATATTGGTATCAATTTTTTTAAAACCTTTTTTTAGAAATCTGGTAACCATGTAGATTCCAAATAATTGGATAGACAAACGTTAACAATTTTTTATGTAAATAATATTTTTGCGAAATATACATATTATTGAATTTACTATTTAATTTTAATAAACTTATTACTGCTTCTTTTATACTATGTATAACTATATTATTCCCGGTCTTTATTTTATTGAAAAGTAGATTCTTTTTTAATGATCTGAGATATCTAGAAATGAAAATTAAACAATATGTAAGTTTGTCTCTCCATACCTGTTGTATTTGGATGGTATTTTTTGCCAAAATTAAATAAAAATTAAATTTATATTATCTATTTTTGTCTAAGTCGAGCCGTTTACAAGATATTGAAAAAAAAAAACGACAAGATAAACCTTCACCTCGGGTTAGCAGATTTCGAAACAAGTATTTATAAAAAAAAACCTGATAACGTAAAGGCCCGAGATATGCATCTTCTAATAAATATGCTTTTTACAAATAGAAAAACTTGAAAATACAAAAACTTGAAATTATTTTTAACATTAGTAAAACTTATTTATATGTATCTACTTTCATTTGACTGCAACTGCCTAATATTTAGCAATATATTCGCATCAGAATAAACCATGTAATAAAAAATCGTTCTTTTCACACAAAATATGAATGTTGTAAAACTTAGTTTAATAACTGTCAAAATAATATAAATAAATTATTAGGAAACCGATATCTCGGACCCAACTGTAAGCGTTTAACAAATACTAATATATTTTGATTTAAATAATTTTCAGCTCGAATAGATGAAACAAATCGACATAGCGATGGGGCCGTAAGAAACAAAATCACATTTCGCGAATTGCACACAATGTACGGCCGACCAATTCTAACTGATTTAACTGCTTGGAAACACGCCCAAAGGCTTCAACAAGAAAAATTGGAATCGTTGACAGGCGATCTCATCAAATTATAGAATAATAGCGTAACACTTTCTAATCATTAATTTATTTATTACTTATGTGATTATAACTATATTCTTAATATGACGTGCTATTTATAATATACATTTAGAACACAATATATAAGAAATTGTGTCAAATTCCTCAATTATATCATTATTTAATCTTATTTTTCGTTTTTATTTGTTAATGTTGTTTACCTCTTTTACTCTATGTATTGTTAGAAGTTGTTTATAGCTATAAATATAACTCACATATTTGAATGTTGTTTATAAAAGCTTATTGGAAAATTGCTATTCAGTTTTAACGATATTTGGTAGTTGTTACATATCAAACTTTAGACATTTATACCAAGATATAATTAGTTTTATTTCACCATAAATATTACAGTTTTTAGTTGTATTCTCAAGAAAAGAAGCTTTATATTCACCAAAATAATTTTTTACCATATATTATTATTTAGAATATATACTATCTTTCATAATTGGTATCGGTATATAACATTTATCTTTATTGGTTGTGTTCTAATACATACATATCTTGACAATCTTTCGCTTCATTCAAATTCTCCATACACGCTCCTGTATTCCGCTTGCTTACAACTTTTCATTCATGCAATTCATTCTCAATCATATTTATCCACTGATTCCGTGGACGGCCTCGAATTCTCACACCATTCGTCTCGCCCACGGAAATATTGTCAATATTTCATTTGACATTGTTTTGTGTACAAATTCACCTGGTCTATAATTTCAGTGAATTTCTATTTTACGAGAAAATACTGTATTCTGATATAAATTTGCTTTCTTCGTAGTTATTATATTTTTTTTCGCAGTTATTAGATCATATCATGGTGTTTTTCTTCGCCTGATATCTTTGATTCATTTAGTTTAAAAACTTGGGAGATGTGGTTTCCCAAAAGTTTCGGGTTTTTCTTTATTTCCTGGTTCAATTTTTCGTTGTTTTTCACAGTGTGCAATCTTCTTGTCGATAAGATGAAAGGCATATAGCGCATTTTATAGGTGTGTTTCTACTTTTTTGACAATCTTCCGTTTCTTTGGTTTTATGCACATTTCACACAGTAGTACAGATTTTGGTAGTAGTACGGTATTTTGATAGTGTCACATTATATATTTTGTTATTATTCTGAATATCAAATCCTTTTTTTACTGTAATTGTCTTCTGCTGGAATCGAATAGTGAAATATTTATAAATGTGAAAATGAAAAAGGAAACAGTAGTAAAGAAAAACTGCAAATTTTAAATACTCATTGAGTCATCATTTATTAATAATTCCTAACTAATATGTATATAATTACTTTATAAAGATATTAACATTTCATGTATGTATTTTCACTAAGTAGTCAACTAATTTATATCAATAAAATATGTACAAATTTATTTAACTACATTACTTTAATAATTCCCAATTCCCTAAAATTGACAGTTCCGAAAAACGGTAACTTTTAATATGTATTATGTACAAAACGCGCTTAGCTCCACCATTTGGAGGAGGAGGGCTTTTTAAAACCCCCATGGGGCGCCATACGCGCGCATAAATATTAATTAAAAAACAAATAACAGTCCTGATAACCATTTTGTGAAAGTTTTATTTTTTTTTTCTTGTTTTTCTTTTTTTTTGTTTTACTAGTGAGAAATTAAAATATAAGAAAATAACATCACTTGCCCCGTGATATACGGTAACACTCACGTAACCTAAATAACAATACTATTCTGATTAAATAAGGGGAATATTATTATATATTTATTACGTTATAAAATACTGTAAAATATGTTGTTTTAATTTTAATCAAACTCATTCAATATAGCAACCATGGAAGAGACATAAAACACCATTCGGACTTGTCATGACAAATTTACTACAGTATTGGACTGCAAATCAAATCCTTAACGGCACCGAGTTTTTTTTTAGTTATTCTTTATGAAATGCCATTTCTCTTTAACTTGTCTACTACATTAGGTAACAAAATTATTTAATTTTTAACTTCTTTCGTTATTCTATAAGTTGGAAGTATGTAAGATTGAAAACTGAATATTTCCGTTATTAACATCACCAAAATCAAATAATAAATGTCTGAGGCAATGCAGTAAGATACGTGTTTAACCATTGGCCCCAGGTCGAATATACACTATTACAATTATGTTAACACACTTATTGGCTAACACTACGTACATATTTTAATATCATCTGTGGATGCTACGTAATTTCACTACTAACAAAAAAAAATAAATAAATAATAATAAAAAACGAAGTTAAAATATGAAATGTATATGTATTTTTACACTTTTACTAATTTTTTTTTTGTATTTATTTTACATAGTTTTATATTAAAATTGGTTATTTACACATTGTCTCGAGTTTGTTTTTTTTTTCAATTTCATCAACTCGAATTTATCAAATTTAGGTATTGTACGTAATGGTGTTTGCAATACAAATACTTTGGCAGTTCGCACAATATTTCAGTTTTAATTCTTTACACAAATGAACAAAGTGATTTAACACACGGTGCTAGTTTACTTTTAATCGTTTGTGATAACTATTTTGATTTACCAGTATATTATTATTTAATTCTCAAACACAACACACACAAATTAATTATAAAAAATGAGTGTTCTAGTTGTATAAACAACATTTAACTAATATCCGATTTTATGATAAACTATCAGAAATGATAAAGCATAATAATATATGATAAACACTTTTTAGTGATGAATGATTTCTAAATTTGGGCCATTATTTTATTTGATATATTGAATATTCTTTAAAAAAAAAAAACTTCACACTGTAATTCAAATTACTCATGAAAACAAAAATAGTGGTTAATAGGTTAGTATATACGTTTGAGCAACGTGTAGTTAAATCACTTTGAAAATATGACACGATGTTTCTAAAAATAAGTGTCACACACATTCAAGTTACACGAAAAAACAACAAATTTCATTTTGATTTTAAGAGGTAACTCGCCTGAATAATTTATCATTTCAAGCCAACTGAATTTGTGCAATATAATAACACTCTTATTATTTATGAGTTCTGTTGGACTCTTCAGCTTCCATTTAGAATTACAGTTTATTTTTAAACTAACCACGCCATCACCTCAACATATAACAAATATTTGTACGTGTATTTTTTTTTTTATTTAATATAAATATTGCTAAATAAACAAGAGAAAGGAAATTGAAATTGAAATCCCATATTGGTTGGTACGTAAATGCCTTCTTAGTAACCGTGCTACTACCATTTAGTTTAGTTCTTAATAATAACAACAGAAAATTGACTGTGTGATTCATCAGTCTGTGTCTCATCTCAAATATGTGTTAATTTTGATTTAATTGAAAATGATCTGAAGTTAATTGGAAATCACGGTACACACAAAAATGGACACTTTTTTGTTATCACACGTTTTTGTACAATATCTTGGTAATAATAATAATATATAAGTAATAATATAAATTCGAAATTAGACAACATTGTTGAGCCTTACACTATTTACAAAACCAGAAGCAGCTGCTCTGATCAATAAAATCATATTTCATTCATAATAAAACATCCAATCAACTTCAGGTCATTTGATTACCATAATTTCGATCATTCGTTGCACTGTGACTAGTTAGCGCTAGGATGACCCTAGCCACTAGACTAGAGCAATGATGCTGTCATATGGTATAGCTGGATAAGTACTTGCATGTGAACTGGTAAACATGACAAACGATCTTGTGTGTTTGAATCTAAAGCCAGCCATGATAATGCGTTGTATCCCTCTAATACGAACCTAATAAAAATAAAAATAAACTAAATTAATATCAATATTAGTTTATAATTATATAAAACAAGGATAAGAATTAACTACTACAATTATGCATTAGCGCGCAATTTCTCTTCAAGATACATTTGACAAAAAAAAATCATACTGTTTGCCTAATATCTAAATAAGATTCTTTTTTATTTACTTGATAAATATTATAATTACAAAACTTTATCAAAATGATATTTTTTTAAAAATATATACGTATTCCTGAATCCGTGTTGATCCTTTTCACAATGGAGTAACTATTATTTGTCAAAGCATAAATATGAATCTTATTGCAATTCAATATTTGATGTAAAAAATAATTTATAATGTAAATTGGTTACAAATATTTCAATATTTAATATTTGGATCTAGACAAATTCAGACGCTGTATTTCGTAATAAAAAAAAAACTTGTAGCTTACCTAAGTACATCAGTAGTATACTGTGAATCTAAGGGATGCGACGTAACCGCAGCTTGTTGCAATAAATCATCCGTATTCTGTTGTATAGCGGGACTGTGAAGATGCAACGCGTTTTTCAAAAACACTGGACACACTCCCTCCAGATGGGGACACGATGCCCAGAACCATCGAGGCATACGACCAGTTGGTGCCGTACTAACGAGGTACCCTAATGCCAGCGGTTGCTGCAACAGTGTACCCACTTCTTCGGCTTGCTCACCACTACGAGAATTTGCAGCACCGCACGGAAATGGACTCTGTCTTCCATTTCCACCCATGCCACACCCAGGACTTCCAGGTTGTGATTCTTCCCGGCGCGGACTACCATTCGGACTTTGTCCTCCACCAGGACCGGACTCAGGCCATACATTAAAAATATCATTGAAATCGTTCATTCCATCAATTCCCTCGGGCATATCATCGTTCAGTGCGCGGAATAGTTCTTCATCTCCCAGCTCTGGACCGTTGATATGCGTTTCTTGAAATGCGGTTTGTGAAGATTGTGTTGTTGCGCTTGTAGGGAAAACTAAAATATGCGTGCAAGTTACATCATGCGGAGTAGATAATTGACTGTTTACGCTGGCCTGACTAAACCGTTCATCTGGTGTAAATTGATCTGGCATCAGCCTTAACGTAGAATCAGGTTCTAAACTGACCAAACAAGCACTCAATATACACGGGACACCATTCGGATACATTAATGAACATTGACTACAGATCTCTTTCAAATGTTTGGACGCTTTGAGTAACGATTTCCTACTCAACAACCAACTCCAGCCTTTTAATTCTCCATGACCGATCCTCCCAACTCTGCCGACAACTAATCGCCATGGTTGCACACTCTGTGACATCACACCAATTATAAAGTCCATAAGTTTCTGCAAGCCAACACGTCGTGCTGAAGCCTTCTTTCTACGACTGCGATTTGGGATGTCTATGTTGATGGTAACTGTTTCGAATATCTCGCCTCGCTCGTCCGTCGCAACCGCCAGAAGCCAACTCTGATCTTCCGACAAGCAGTAACTCAGATAGAGAACGGAACACTGTTCAGCGCTAGCTTGGCCAAATGACTCGGCCGATTCTGCGCGTTCTTTTAATGGTGCAAGCACGTATGGTGGAGTGTACATCTTGTAAGCAGCTCGGTTTTTCTCCTAAAATTATTTTTTAATATATATTATAAATGATGGATGCATAGATGTTATTTTGTTCAACTTTTTCACAGAAAATTTACAATCAATTTATAGATAAAAAACAGTGAAGGCAAAAAATGAAAGAACCCTGCTTGAACTTACATCTTTGCTCTTAAGGAATAAATCGGCCATGGCTGCTGTTCCAAAACCGGTTAAACTTTTCACATTTGATGAATGCACTAGCAATCTCCGACATTGGGAGAAAACACTCAATGCAAGCGCTCGCATATGATCACTTTGTCTGTTTCGATCTCGTGCCCGGCCAAGTTCTACTATGCTTTCCTGAGAAATTATCTGCAAATAGACATGAATAAGACATTTTTATCTTTAGATAATTATAATTTAAGAAAACATACCTGTACACTAATATTGGTCCGTATATGATCGGGAACAGCGGCTAGAACGGATTGAAAACATCTCAACAGTGCAACACATGCAAGTCGTTGTAAGTCAGACTGATCAGTGCCCATTGTAAATGGTTCCACAAGATATACAACTACGGAAGGTGCTTGTTGGTCGTCATCGTCGTGGGCCATTTCTGCTATGGTTGAAACAGTAGGTATTGGATCTCTTGAACTATCATCTATCAAAAAAATTAGAATTATAGTAAAATAAAATATCAAATTATTTTAAATTTTTTAATTATACTTTTAATATTATTCAATCTCTGCATATCGCTATTCTTAACGTTCAAGTATAAACACTCCGTAAAAATATGATATAGATTACCTATTTAGCGTGTATATTTATTTAAAAAGAGAATGTGAACAAAAGAGTACATGTACAAATGAAACGATGATAATTAGGTCTTAATACATTTTAATGCACATTTAATTATTCTCTACTTACGCTGTTTCTAATATAAAAAATATTGTTATTATAGCTTGATAATCTATTTATTGCAATAACTAGCGCGTGTAATAAGTATGTATACTCACTGAGACGTATAAACAAATCAAAAAGATGTATTTACACTAATCTATACGTGCTTGGTTTGAATAATTATACTAATAATTATTAGTGAAGATTAAGCATAAAACTAATCTAACAAGACATATTGTAATTAATTTATGTATATACCATCATTTTTAGGTGTAGATGGTGCTTTATCTGAACTGCTTTGACTATTATCTGGTGTACTTGGTGGTGGCATTGGACTCGGTGTCGGTCTGTCCATTGATGATTTTTCTACATTTTCTGGTGGATCTAATAATGACTTGTCCATTGGTACTTGAAGTAAATGTGGCGCCAAATGATGTTTGCAAGCCTAGAGTCAATCATATACAACAAAATATTAAATATTTCAATATAAATCAGAAAAATAATAATATTATTGTGGCATAATTTACATATATTTATCTTAACAAGTTATCCATATATTGCTTAAATAAAGTCATAATATTTCGCAAAGCAAGGTAGTTGATATCTTAAGGAGCACTGAGTATGTTTCAAGTTAATTAGTAAATTAATTTTGCTGAACGTTAAATTACTTTATGTTCGAAGTGGTTAAAATCTATATTAACTTCCTTTTACAACAGACATTTCCTTTCAATGCCGTGATCAATTCGAAGTTAAGCCGAATATATTTGATCTGAAAATATGTTATTGATATCCCTCTTATCATCCAAAACAACAAATATGTTATAACGCTCTAATCTCGATAAAAAGTTACATTTACGTTAAAACAAACATTAACTTCTCTTTCCAGCAATAAGGAGTTAGTAACAATTAAACCAACAATGCTATATAAAACAAACAAGCATTTATATTTCGAATATTAAAAAGTACATATTCAATATCAAATATAATATATATCGTACAATCCGAAAAAATTAAAACTTATGCGGCAAATTCAGTTGCTTTTGAATTATTAGCTCGCCGCGCGTAGTACAGAATATTCTCCGATCCATAAAATTAATTAACACAAGAAAACGTCCTGTGAACATATTCCTATAGCAACAGTGCTACTGTAGTAAGGATTAAAAGTATATTTCTCGCAATGAAGAGAATCAATAGAATCGGATATTTCTCGAAACCACAGTATCTAAAATATGTTACATCATATTCTGCTATTGCAATAAAAAATACGATTTTAAATCTATAACTACCACCCTTTTCTTAACTATTCTAAATAAATAATGCTGCTTACCTGCGCATATAGTTTGATCATATCCGTAATATCCGACTCGCCAAGCATTGTAAACCAATCTTCGACTGGTTCATTAGCTAACTTCGTTTTGGCATTTTTGCCTACACGTAAAATACCATCACGCAACACTTTCGTAATGGGACTATGCCTGCCCAACCTACACACTTCATACGCGGTACTAAGCTCTTTAAAGAACGTCCGAACACGCGGCAATATCGCATCGTTATCAGGCGCGACCACAATGTATGCAATATCACGCGAATAAGAGTACGGTTCTAGTAATAACCGGTCCCAATGTTGTAGTGCATACGGCGACAATGACAACCAATCCTTATCATGTCCCACCACAAGCGAGGGGATTGGTTGTGGCTCACAGCGGTCATCCGTACCTCTACCGGCCAAACGATGGAATTGCCGCCACGTAAGGGGCCCTTTAACCGTATAGGGAGCCTCCCATAAACGGGTGGTACACTTTTTCTGAATTGCTTCTTGTAACAAAGGTTGTAAACTTTTCATAACGCGCACTATATCTTGATTACACTGAGGACCACTTGCCCTTAAGAAGGGCCATTTATGCACACACAATGAGTTGGCTTTGTTACCGTGACTTCGATGTTGGAGCTCTTCGATTTTACACATTGTCAACGAAGTGCTGTCTAGAGCAGCCTGTCGACTTTGTTCTAAAGCAACGCTAGTTACTTCATTACTGTCTGTGAACTCGAGCACGTTCACTGTGGTGGAGAATGGTGGTGTTGAATGGCCGCGGTATAAACGTGCTGCTCGGTACAAAGAGTTACTAGTTGATTGCAACATGACGCACTGCTCGCGCACTAGTTCTAACACTGTTTGTGGTATAGCATCCACTTGATCGCGTTCAACAGTTGGGTCCATTTTGGTTGTACTTGTTGATAGTAGGTATGTGAATAGGGAACCTTTTTTCCGTTCGCTGGGATCCTCTGCGATACCTACATAAAAAACATATAATTAATATCAGTAATCAAAGTATAATTTAATCATTCACATGAATTTAAAAATTTATTCACACTACCAAAATGGAATAAAGAAATGATATAATTCAGAATATACCTTATTCTTTCTTTTGCTATTTAAAAAAGTATTTTCATTTAATAGCTATTTTGTTAGAATGTCTTAGGAAAATTTCATAGATTAACTATATTAAAATATATAACAAAATAGTAGTACGTCTATTTATAAGAAAAATAATGTGACTAGTGTAAAGTCACACCGCTAGCACTTCACTTTAAGTATATCTTAAACTGGGTAGTATATTAACAATAAAAATAAATTCAAGAATAAATTCGTTTGTATACTGTAAGGATTGATCAAAGATTTAAGTCATGCTTATCGTTAAATGGAAGTGATGTAACTAGCCACTCATTTTTTATATACTAAAGCAACTATAAGTTAGAACTTTTACATGTACCTCAAACCATATTTGTTTTTATTACAAATGTAACTAGTTACTTTCGTGGTATGTGATTATATTAAACTAAAATCATATCGACGCACCTGTAATTTCCAGCTCATCTTCATAAAATAGCCCAGATCGATGTGATAATCTTCTATTCACAACCGCCGAGAAACCACAACTACACCTAATCGGATCTTCATCTGGCATAATCATTGGCTGATGATGCGGTGGCGAGAGCATCCCATACGGCGGTGGCGGTCCACCCATCCCCATACCGGGGAACGGTGAACTAGGTGCAGCAGTTTGTGTTGGTTGAATCGCCGGTGATATCGATGTTAGATATACACCAGCATCGGCGCCTCGGATATTCCCCACGACTTTGGGGCCGGCATTGCACACACACAACGTACAACTATCGAAGTTATGATCACGGAAGATATTCAACGCCGTGTCAGCTAGTAGGATATTGACCAACAGTGAATTTGCTTCAGGTGTTCGGTTGATTGATGGTGTAGGTGCTGGCTCAACAGAATTGAGGTTTTTATTGAGGTACGATGAAGCTGTTGAGGTGGCAGGGCTTGATAACTCATACGGAGGAGGAGGAGGTCGAAATGTCGTATGTAATGGACTAGGAGGAAATGGTATTGCAGCATGAGGATGAGGATTACTCGAAACAGAGCTTGGTCTCGAAGTTAAACCATTAGGTGCAACTGGGTGACTAATGCTCTCTCTTTGTGGTTTCTCACTATGAGATACCCAGGATGGTTTATAGACGCAATGCGACGGTAGAACAACTGGTGGCAAGTTCGAACTGGGCAAATTCGTGAGTGGTGCATATTTACTCGAACCGACCATCTTACAAATAATTGGTGGTTTAAACACAAAACTCCAATCTTCGATGTTTTCCTCCTGAGGACTGCCGAGGTTCGGATATTCTTGTTTGATTCGTACGATACCTAGGTCATTGAGATCGGGTTGATGTGAATCTAGTTGACCACATGGCGAAGCTACAGGATTGTGCTCAAGTGACGGTGGTGTTGGAAACATTTTCGATAGTTCTTCCGGTCGTAGAATACCGGTGTTACTTCCGCTACCGCTACAATGAAAACTTGACATGCGTTTACTATCTTCATTCGGGCCAGATGATTTGTTAGATCCTGGTGGTGTTTGTACTTGCAACTGCAATAAAATAAACATTATAAATGAGTGCTTGCCAAAACCAACTGGTGAGTAGATCAAATTATTGCAATGTAATTAAAAGGGTAGGCGAATCTTGCATTATGATTGACAAGTACAGTTTTTCTATTCTTTATAATTACTTTTTACTTGTACGAATTAAATTTAAAGTTTTTAAAAGTGTTTAACATTTGTCTAAAAAGAATATCATTTGCAAGAGAAACTCGTCAGACATTCAATAATTTCAATATTCTTAAATTAAATTTATAATTTTAGAGCACATTTTGACAATTTTACATTTATAGAAATTAATTATGTCAGACTTTCCTTGAGTTACAATAAAAACAATTTTGATACATATTTATATTTCCGAAACGTTGTATATTGAATTAAATAGATTAAAATAGGCTTCATTCCTGAGATTTTGAACTCTTTTCACATTTTAATATTTCAGTCAAGAAACAAGCAAATTTAAATAATTAATTATATTTCTTAATTATTCCATTAGTATTTAAGAGTTTTTACTAAACTGTTATACTGCGTATAAGTCGAATGCAGAACACTTTAGGTTTTTTATTGATATACTTACAGCTTCGTCGCTACTTGTATCATCTGAATTATCAAATATTTGATCTAAATCTTTATAAGAAGGTTGTAATCCTTCACTTGTAAATAGATTCCCAGCCGGACACTTTTTTATATTTTCTTTCCCTTCTTCCTTTACAATTTGGCCTCGTTTAAAACCGTCCATATTTACGTTACCACCGCCTTCTTCTTCAAATTCATACGGATCGCCAGGTCGTTTCATACCACATGGATTTGGAGTTGATGTCATGCATCCTTCATTCTCCATCTAAAATACGTAAATAAATAAATAAATGTAAATATGTGTGTGTTTATGTAGTCTGAGATGGAAAATCGGGAGTAAGCCCATAGTAATAAAATCTTTAAATAATCTTAAAAAAAAAAAAATCAAAATACGAAAGAAAAAAATTTTGTTTGTGAATTAAATAAAATATTTTTAAAGCAATCTACATAGTCCACTTTATTTGGACAAATAATATTTTGTGAAACACTACTAGTGCAATTTGTATGATGCACGCTAGGAAGATCTATTGATACATTAAAATGCCAATAAACACGAAATTATTTTGCCTTGCTTCTTTATATTTGAAAATTATATAATATTTTATTTAATGCGTGAAATGTATCTTTTTGTAAGCATGTGTGACAAACAAATAATATTAATTTTATAATTATCTGTAAATCTAATATTGCAACATTAATCTAGCGAGTAAAAGATAACGAGATAATATTCCTCAAACTTATCCCATTCCGTAAATCTCGCAATAACGTTCAGAAATAGAAATGAACAATTAAGTAACACGCACCATACAGTTAGTTCCTGGTTCTTGTTTAATTTCTTGTTTGATAAATAATTGTTGGTTATTCATGTTTGTTAAATTGGCATCATTGTTAGGTAACGGTACACCATTTGGTGTATTACCATATAACGAGTAAATATCACCAGTTTTACCCATTTTCTGCATTTTACTCTCTCTTGAGTCAGGTTTGAATCGCTTAACAGGATGATTCAACCTAAAATAATAAAATACATATATAACCCAAATATGATCTAAATATAATTACATTTATTCTCTAATGGGTCAACAAATCATTTAAATTAAATTCAATTTAATTATTTTTGTATAACGTAATTTTTAAGCTATTATTTCAGAGATTATTGCCTAAAGAAAAACTTACCACGCATCTAAAGTAGAATAGTCATATAATAAATCCAAAGTTTGTTCTTCTTCCAACACAGCATTCTCATATTCTTTTGATGACAATACGGGTCGTTTGAGCGTCACAACCGTTGGAGGATTTTGATTGGTATTGGTGCCTTCCATCCGACACGGATCGCCACTGGATTGTGGCTGTTGTGGACTAGGTGGAGAGCCAGTACTCTTCGGCGCTTCATTCGGCGTCGCCACCGACTTGTCTACCGGTGACGTAGGTTGCGCTGGCGGATGTGGTGATAGTGTAGGCATGATTTGATCGCCAGGTGGTACGGATGCGGGCTGCGAATGCGGATTGAGTAGTGGTGATGGTGCAGCCGATGGTGGAGACCCCACTGACGGCACTGTAAGAGATTCCTGAGTACGCGGATACGAGGGAGGGCCACCTTGAGGAGTACATGACCCTTGATGATATCTAAGGAGAAATAACATGTGATAAATTAGTGAATGCACTGTGGTATTAACGGGAGATTTAGCCTGTTAATAATTCGATAAATGTTAGAATCAAATGCAATTGATTGGTTTGCTCATTTTATTATTTGCATTTATTGTTTTCTTATTGCCGAATTTGCTTCACCATTTCATATTATAATAACAACAACGAATAGAAATAATAGTTTTTATAAATTATAATAAAAGTAGTAATAAGTTCTATATTAAATATTTTACTAAAATAATCACTATAAGAATTATTTGTTGTATTTTCTTACACCAACAAATTTTGAATGATCAGTTTTCAAAAACATAACAAGATGTATGTTTTTCTATTCGCGACTCCTAATGGCTTTGCAACCAATATATATGTATGAGTAGGTGCATTTAATGATTATTATTGTTATCGAAAATAAACATTTTAAATTGCCATAAATTGAGTCTTGTTATTTTTGGTACAACTGTGTGTGTCTATGAACGCTACAGCTAAAACTATATTCATGAAGCTAAAAAGTTTTATATGGCCTAATTAAAACTTATTTTTGAAAAAAAAATTCATAATAGAAGTACATGTTTACTCTAGATGATTTATGTTATTTCAGCAATAATTGCACTTATGTATATAAAAGCTATTAATATTAGCAGCTATTTTTAAAAAAAATTCTTCAACACGTATTCTAGATACTATAAAATTAATATTAAAATGCTAAAATTTCTTACTTATGTTGTCATAGTTATAGAAATTTAGTTTTAATATATCATATCAACTATTCCTATCAATATTTGAACAGGAAAGCAAAATAGACTAACAGAAAGGTTCGTGACGTGTTCACAAGCCGTCAATTGTTTGTCAGCCCGACAGGGATAAAATTCTCATACATTTTTGATCCTTGACGGAATTTTAGACAGTTGACGGTTTGTTAGTGTTTGACGAATTTTTCCGCAACCGGGCATAAAATAATTTTAGATTTGATATCAATTGTGCAAAATACCTTGATAAAGGTAAAAGGTTAGTGATATATTTAAAATATTTAAATATTGGAGAATATAGACTCTGTAAGGTATTTAATTGAAAATGAACAAATTTCTATTTATAATCATTACTAACATAAAATGAATACTTCCTTGAATTTTAAAAAATATATATTTTATTATCTTTCCTATCCTATGTATAATAATTTTTTATTCTACTCAAAATATATTAATAATGATAACAAACAGTATACAATAAATGCTTAACTAAATTTGTAGATAAAATGGAAGCGACTGTTTCTGTAACTAAACATATATGGTGACAGAAATCAATTTACTTATCGTCGTTTGTTATTTATTTTGATTTTTCGATATTTGTTTAGTATTACAAATCAAAATGTCTTTTCATATTGCTGCCAATTTTTTTGCCCAACCGAAAAATAACTTTGATCACATTACACAAATTACGTAAGACCAAATTAGGCTCATACCAACAATAAAATTTCACTAAATGCAAAATAATAAAACAAACAGACCTGTATAAGACAAATTAAAAATAAAAGTTTTTTAAATCATCAATCCACATCAACAAAACATGCTACGACAGGCCACTGTTAAATATAATATCATCCTCAGAAACACCTTAGTATATTTTTAAAGCACCCTGCCCTATATACCAAGCAACCCACAAACCACACTCGTTTTTTTTTTTTTTTTTCATTAAATTTTATTTTGGTTGTGTTTGTGTGTACACTGGGCTAAACCAACCTGTCATCGGCCAGGGGTACCGGGGAGCGCCGATGGAATGGGACTCTGCCCCGGGCCCCCTTGCTGGGCTTGCTTGACATACTTCCCCCTTTACTGCTACATGATTTGTTCGGCCCCAAATATTTTCTACACCTGTAAATGCATCAGAAAAAGAACAAAAATACACTAATCAATCATTCGCTAATTCCCGCTAAAGTAAAAAAAAATAATCAAAACAATTGGCGTTGATGTGTATACGGTGCTGTAAGAAAAAATATTTAATCTTAAGTGTTGCATCATTCGCTAACATCTACATAACTATTACAATATTTTATAGTGAAATTTAGGTGAAATACGTCTTGTAAAACGAGTAGATATTTCCTACATGTAACTTGCTCCGCATGTGTAAATATGTATAATACAGGGTGTAACAGCGAAACGAGCTACCTCGAATAACTTCTATGTTATTAAAGATACAATAAAATAGTATAAGACAATCTTATGCAGGACCAAGGGGGACATCCAACTATAAAAGAAAATATTTTTTTAAACCAGTGGTTCTCAAGCAACAACACAAAGTTATGTTTTTTTCAAATGAGATGCTATATATTTTTTAAGCCCATTCGATAGAGAATTTTTTTCTGAATTCCATTATGTATTCGTTTTATACCCTTACATAAGTAAAATATTGAGAAAAATGCGATTGAAAGTTAAATAAATTTTATTTTTATTGTTATTTTTCAGTAGGCTATGAAACAAAATTGAGCTTAAATACAACGAAACATAAATTAAA
Organism: Nebria brevicollis; assembly: GCA_944738965.1. NCBI lineage: Eukaryota > Metazoa > Arthropoda > Insecta > Coleoptera > Carabidae > Nebria > Nebria brevicollis. The sequence continues at coordinate 2,930,974 of OX122911.1, read as the reverse complement.
TACATTAAATTATTTGTTATTTACTTTATGAATAGTGTTATAAAGAAAATAACAAATAATTTCATGTATTTAAGCTCAATTTTGTTTCATAGCCTACTGAAAAATAACAATAAAAATAAAATTTATTTAACTTTCAATCGCATTTTTCTCAATATTTTACTTATGTAAGGGTATAAAACAAATACATAATGGAATTCAGAAAAAAATTCTCTATCGAATGGGCTTAAAAAATATATAGTATCTCATTTGAAAAAACATAGCTTTGTGTTGTTGCTTGAGAACCACTGGTTTAAAAAAATATTTTCTTTTATAGTTGGATGTCCCCCTTGGTCCTGCATAAGATTGTCTTATACTATTTTATTGTATCTTTAATAACATAGAAGTTATTCGAGGTAGCTCGTTTCGCTGTTACACCCTGTATATGTATTAGATCTATATGTGTAATTATAAATAAGAAATATTTCATAAACACCAATTTTAAATTAAATATAAATCATTAAATTTCTTCTATAAATCCAGCATTTAATTAAACTAAAAGTATAACTGCAAATTTCAAATAATAAATTATAGTTTAGTAATGTTTCATAGCTAATCGATATTTTCCAATTTGCATACGATTAAACATAGCAATAATAATAAAATATGTATTTGAAATGTCTGCTATTCGATAACTCATTGTTACTATTAATTATTAACGTATCCTATTTTGAGTTACTATAAATGTTCATATATTAAACTGTACGAATTTTTATTTGATGATTAAAATGTTTGTTCAAAACTATAGCGCTGTGGCTACGCGTGTATTTTATAGTGTACAGAGTTTCTTACAATTAGAGTTACGTTTTTTAACCAATTACTTAATTTATTCCCATAAAGTAAATATTGCACCTAAAATCCACCGTAAAATCTACTGAACATAAAAGATAGCAATTTTCAACCAAAATGTATATTCTTTTTTTTGAACATTGATCAGGTTGAAAAACACTACAACTACAATCCATTTAAAAAATAATTGCTTGCGTTGCAACATCTAGAAACATTCTACGAGCTAATACGAACATTGAATAATATACGCAATAGTAACAAATTATAAATAAATAAACAACGATCGTCATGCATAATGAACGAATGAATGGTAAAGAATTAAGACGAGATCATACTTTGAACATGAGCACGATGTTCGCTTGGTCGGATCAACAAAATCCCATTGGCCAGAACAGTCGTGTGGTTGGTTGGACGGCGGACCGCCTAGTACACACTCTTGCCACACGCGTTCTGGTAATAGTGTCGCTGCTGTCGGCGGCCGTTGCATGGAAGCCATATGCTCCACCGAAACGGTAAGCGGACCGGATTGAGGTACACGGCTGTTTATTGCAACGGGTGAAGGTGGTGGTGTTTGGAGTCCGACTGGTGTTGCTACAAAACGTGATTTTATTATAAAAAATACTTAAAACTATTTATTCACACTACCAAATTTCACAATAAACATTTGAAATAATAGAAATTAATAATATTGTAAAGATATATAATACAATACTAAATAATATTCTGATTTTTTTTTTGGTTAAAAGAAATTTAAATAAAAGTAATCATGAACTTACTATTTCCGTTGCTTTTCTGATTGCCACCGGATACCGTTAACAAACCAGTTGTATTGGTATTCACCGAATCGTCCATATCAGTAACGAGAACATAACAAGAAGGGTAGCGCATTTTAATACCGCCAACAACGACTTCAACCGCCGGCGGTACCCCAAGACATTCGCCATCCAGACCAGCCGCAAATTTCTCCACCGGATAGAAATGGCCCCAGTCCTCCAGAATTCTAGTCGCAACATCGGGCGATTTGAACGATTGGCCTGTCAAACTTCCTGAGAGGCCGAACGGTGCTAAGATAACTAAAAACAACCGACATAAATTATAATTTGCAAAACAAGCCGAGAGTAAGAGTGATGGTTGGTTAAAGTTACCTTGTAAGTCTGCCGTGGAAGATTGTGCTTGTAATAAGTGAGTTTTTGCAAGACGTCTAACGGGAGGATGTTGCCGAACATCTACACTTGCACATACTGTACTTTCTCCATGCACGAAGAACGCGAATGAGAAAGATAAATGGGTAGTACTGGAATACAAATTTATTACTTATTAACTCTTATATTCATACCTATATTCATAATAAATTACAGCTTTTAATGCAAATCACCCTTAAGTTTCAACTGTTTAATGAGACATTTTTAAATTTTGGAATACATATATAAACTAGTGAAAAAAGTTTCTACAATTTTGTAACTTTTTGATTTTAAACGTCTTAAATCTAAATGCACTATTCAATATTATTAATATTAATTTAAAATTTATTTTTAACAGAATTTACTCCTAAATTGTGACATATAGGTATAACACAAAGCATATTTACCTAGCTCCCATGTTTTTCTTCGGACCATCGTACGGTTGAACGAACCATTTTCCTAATCGTACAAAATCTCTTGACAGAAGACATCTAAAAATACAATCCATAATTATATATACAACACACAATTACTTAAGATTAGTAAAGTATGGAAATTCAGTGACTCAAAGGAAAAACAAAAAAAAAATAATGTTATTTAATAATATCTCACCTTTCGATTAAATTGTGTAAAGCTTTGAATAGCAAAGAACGACATTCATACGAAAGACCACTTTCCCAAGATCCTTGTTCGCCATCTATAACAAAATATTATATTTAGAATAAGCATTTCGAAATAAATTAAGACATGAACCATAATTGTTTGCTTAACAGGATTAGGATTAGTTATTAGGTTTAAGAATTTTGTGTTTTGGTATTTATGGCTATTGTGCAATTTTTACAAAACGCTATCATAAAAAGGTTTACAATCACAATCACACACTTAGCGTCACTTATTAAACAAAATATGTATAATTCGGAACAATTAACCTGATAACGGAAATGTACTCTACATATGGCTCTAAAAGTCTACTTGCCACTATTATAATTATAAATAAATTCGAATACAACAATAAAAATTGTAGTTCATAATATAATTAGTTGAATTACGTATTATTTTATTACTTGCAAATTAAATTAATTACTTGATGAAATATCAATTTGTGCTACGCACCATAATATAAATTCTTGTCGAGTAATAATTTTGTAAATAGGTCAAACACTAATTAATATGACTAGAAACTTATTGCTTCTGATTTAATAATTAATTATTCACGAAGGATATGTAAATTTCTAAGCAAAAACAATGTATAACGGAGTACGATCATATTACAAGGTCAAAAAAATTACAATCACTTAAATGACAATAAAACAAGCTTCTTTACGTCGATCATTTCATCAAAGTAAAATTATCTTATATTTAATAGTAATAGGGGTAATTTTACATATTTATGTTTACTAGTACAGTATTAGAAATATATACTAATATTAATAAGATCAGTTGAAGTAACCCGGGCAAGCAGATTTTAAAGTATTCTAAATTCGTATATTTGAATTGAAGAACGCTGCTATTATAATTGAATTTCTTACAGTTAGAATAGCGCTGATTGGACGTATAAATGTTTGCAATTTTCGTCTATGACGTAATATTCTGGAGACAACGTACAACCTACGCACGATTTAATCATATTTTTAAAGTTCTTAAGCAAATTTAATTTTCTGGATTGTCAGATTGAATTTCACAATTACAAAATTAAATTCATCATGATTAACATATAAATTTTTGAAAAAAAGTGTGAACCATTATTTAAATGGTGTCCAAAAACATTATAAGCGAACGCTGCATTAATGTCACAATAATGTTGAATAATTTAACGGAAGCTTAGGTTCCATTAGTTTCACACACATGACTAAAAATGACGTTTATATATGTATATAGAAAAAAAGATTTAAAATATATATTTAATGGTTGATATTTTAAAACCTATTGTGTTAAACGTTACTATTTTAGACCACAGTTATCCAGTAAATTAAGTTAGAAATGAAGAGTAGAAGTAACATAAATTAAAAACACGTAATTCATACATTTAAAGCAGAAATTAATTTTGGAATGAATTCATCCAATTCAGCAATGAAAACGAACTAATTATTATTTGCCATTGTCTATTAAAATGAATACGGCTTTCTTACATACATTCATACCGAGTAATATTTTCATAAGTGTCCTGCTTAACAGTAGCATGATTAGATACATATGGAAATTTTTCTTTATAAAGAAATACAAAATACAACGTAAAGAACATTTTCTCGAGCATAAGTGGAATTGTCCCTTATGCCTTACAACTTTAAGTATAATTTAAAACAAAACAAAAATTTTCGAATATTTTGATTCTCTAGAGTGGTCTAACCCCTTAATATATTTTAATCTAAAATATGTATATAAGGATTTATATAATATAGTAGATAAAATGGTTGTATTTCGTGTTAACTAATACTTCAGCATTTCTATTTTTGCTTTAAATGATTGTTATTGTGCTTTCCAGTCGACAGTATCATAGGTAATCGAAAATGACTCTCTGTTCCTTTTGTGAAAGCTTTTTTTTTTATAAACGCTAGCGACAGAAACAAGTGCTGACCTCTAGAACCATTCTGTATACACGACCCCCGATTGCCATGGCAACCAGTGCTAAAAGCTCGATCGCACGTGGTTGTTACCGACGCGACAACGCCATCATGCATTTATCGGCTGACGGTCACGCGAACTTACATTTATATTATAACGAATGAAAAATTATCATCTATATTTCTACGAATATTATTCTATTATTAGCTGCAAAATACGTTACTCAAAAATTACAGTTTAATAAATCAATTCACAAGAAATATGCGATACTATACCACCGAAGTTATTCTTGACACAAGCATGCAAGGAGACTAACTAAAACTAGAACTAAAACGTAGTCAAACAACGATTCTTAGATGTGACGCCATCATACTGTTATATGTAAAAGTGTGTTCACTTGGGAATGGTATCGAGATCTAAGATTAGAGTTTTTAGGCACGATTATTACTGGGATGAATGGAAAAAAGTCTCCCAGGTGCACTTGTTTTACTTTCTCATATTCCTGGATGAAAATCTACTTGTGTCGAATAAGCCACTGGTGTATGATTTCCAGAATTAAATAAACTCAAGCTTCTCAAATATCACAAATGCTTTAATTTCAGATAAATTTTCTCATTGATATGAAATATGTTTTTGTACAAAAATACAATGTTAGTGTGTCTAAGGGCTACAGCCTAAACAGTTGAAGGTAAAATGAACGTTAAACATATGAGATTTGAATATGTCTGTCAAAGATTGTTCAAATCGGAAGTGCATGTTTACTCGGGAAATTTTTGTCTTATTTATTTTACCATAGTCATATAGGTATTTAAAAGATTGCATATAATAAATCGTATCAACTATACCAGACAATTTTTTAACCAAATAAAAAACAAAATACACCCAAATAATTTGACATTTAACATTTACTGTCACAAAAAGATTTGAAGAAAAGCGTTTTAAAGGTTAGGAAAGTATAAAAAATATTATATAAAAATATTTTGTTTGTTTTGGTTTTAAGTTCATTTAAAAACTAAAAATCGTCGGACCAAAATAATTTCTAATTATATTTTCTGGAATGTTTAAATGATATATCTTTCTTATTTAAACAAAGTATACCTACTACGTATAAGAAAGTCCAGTGCAATAAAAATATTTAGATAATGGAACAATCTTAGGAATGCAGTCGATTTAAAAGATATAGGAATATAATATTCACTCTACGTTTCGGCATCCATGTTTCCAAAAAGTCGACTGCATTCCGAAGAAACTTTATCCAATAATTTAGATGTTAAAAATGTAACTATTGACATTAAAAACATCAATAAAAACTAGGTAACGATAAAAATTGATCTAGATAAATAAAATTGTAATCATCTAAAAACAAGTTAACAAATAACAATATATAATAGGCACTTTCACCACTATGATTGTTTACAGTTTGACGAACTGCCAATAGCCTACACGTAACCTGAACTATATTGTACTAACAATAAGTTTCAAAAGACACGAAAATCCTCTTAATATATAAATAAAAACAATTTCATTAAATCTGCCATTACAATATTATACATTAGTCGTATAATAATAAACATGACATTGACATTTGGAATATTAGCAACAGTGTTATCAAATATGATAAGATATATTTTGAATAATACAAACTATTATAACAAAATATATATTTAATACATAAAGCACATATTACAATTACAGATTTGGTAGTAGCATGGCTTTTGCTCTGTAGTAAACGACATAAAATTGCACCTTTATAATCACAATCAACCATATTATTTATTTTAAAATGCTAAAAATCAATATTTATTTTATATTGAAATTTCGCCTTTATGATAGAAACATCGTTGCCAATGAAGCGAGTTTCAACACAATAGTCGGTAATAATTATTGTAGAGGCTGATGTTAACTGTCAACATTTATTTACTTGTCATCAATTTTACTAAATGAAATTAGTTTTGCTGTTCTTGTAAAAAAATTCATTAATTAAAACACCGCAAAAAATCATCTATGTATGTTGACATTGACTACTACATACTATTGTGACAGTTAACAGTTTCCGAATTAAGAACTACATAATTCGTTACTAACTTCATGTAATATCATTATTACCCATTAAATGAATATTATAGCAAAACACTAAATTCAAATATAAAGTTTAAAGTGAAAAAAAAAACGCATAGCTTAAAATAATATAGCTCTTCCTCTCTCTCACACCCGCACCTACTCGCATAGACAGTCGGACAGACAGACATACATACAAACACGGACAGATGTCAGGATCGATTCAGGGAAGGTCAAAATGTATATTTCCTTTAGAATCTTGAGATAGAATTTTTTCATGATTACTTATTACTTCGTATAAGAAAGTAAATATTAACTGTATGCACAATATGTATTTCTGCGACAACATATAATAAAATAAATGAATCTATTTAATATTCTGAATAATCGTAGTATTTCTGAACTATAACCGCGATACACCAATTTAAACTCGTCACTTGTGAAATTAAAAGCTTTGAATAAATTTCGAACATGTTAAGTAATACGCAATTTCTATTATACGTATATCCACCATTACTGTGGATATGCGTATTATAGAAGCACGATCGGACCGTTACAGCGAAATTAAAATGTTAATGTTGATAATAACATAAAATTATTACACTTCTGTTAATGTTTTCGATTTACATTTAGTATTAAATGGCATTTGCTGAAAATAAGCTTCGTTGATACCCCATTCTTGTAGCGACTCGTATTTAATTGTTTAATTAAATGTCGGAAGAGGAACGAGGTGATAGGCTACAAGCGCACCGTCACTCAGATTTCTTCCGTTTTACTTTACTGTGTGGAAGTGGTGTAAGGACTTCAGTGTATAGAAATCCCCGGAGTGAACAGAGTAAGCCATTGATATAAAGCTACTAGTTACTCGACTTCCTTAAGTATATATACCAAAGATGACCAAACAATACATTCTAACGGGCCACTTGTTGCACATGAACATTGTTTTCTATTTCTTTGCAATTCAACTATGGACCTCAAGTTATTGTAATCGGCTGGAAATGCAATTTCTAGATAGAACTTTATAATACATAGGAATATTGCTTTACTTTATGTTACACCCACCCTCTTACAATATGGGAGTTTTATTTCTGCGACAGTAACATATAAATTAACACGATCATAATTTAGTTACGTAGTCAATTTAGCTAAAAAAAAATCAGCAGTAAACATAAAATTACGATAATTTCTCAGAACATAAAACTTTATTCCATTCATAAAACTTGAAATGAATCGCTTGTAAAATTTATATTTTACAGTCATCATTTTTATTCATCGTTAATTTAAGTATGTATACTTATTTCACAATAAATACAATTAATACATGTATATATATAACAATTGAAATTTCATAAACAAAAGCAACATTCACAATTGATACGCAATTTCCAATTACTAAATATTTAATTACTTTTCTATACGTAATAATAAGTGAGTATTGTTATCAAGATCTCGAGTTACCTTTTAACCTTCCCTGCCTCGATTCTGACTATTTTTGGAATGATTTATGTACAAAAGTTGTTTGAAATGTGAATGTCTTTCTTTTTTATTATAACTCTTTTACATTCTTATACGAAGTAATAAATATTGTTACGTTAAATGTAGTCGTTTCCGAAATATTGCAAGAACCGCGAAAAATAACTAGAATAAGATGCACTTCCGGTTTGTATAATTTTATCAAAAGTACCTTTTATTGCCAGGTATATATAAATATTAAGATTTAAAATTTTAATTTGTGCGTTCATACACACCCACACACTCGATTCATGTTATTACTACGTATAAGAAAGTAAAATGATTATGGCTGATGGTAAGCTGCACTTGGTGTACGTAAAATTGAAGAGAATATTGGCAGAGATGCTGTATAGGAGTATTTATTATTAATTTACAATGATGTAAACGTGGTTGCATGCGTAACAGGCGAAATAAAAGTATCTAAGGTCAAACTAAAGAATTTCTAGATTGCATTATATTTGTAGTATATTTTGTAAAATGATTGTAAAACATATTTGTTTATCAGTCGTCTACTAGTAGTTTAAGAACTTATATACAAATAATTGGATTTCAATTCGGAGTACAATATAATGCTTGTTGACGCAAATGAGAGATCCTAGATTTTAGTAACACCACCTGTATGAATATAGTGAATAGTGATTTGATTTGTAAATCAAGTTTAGGATTATAGTACCTAATACAATGCACAAGTCCACTTAACAGCGAATGCGTAATATGAGTCGTTTAACTATTATTATGCAATTTTAAATAAACCTAAAACGTATACCATTTTTCGTATTAATATGTGCGTGGCTACAGGGGGAATGTTCCCTCTTTAGCGTGTTTGTGTGGTGTCAGAGTGCGTAGCCGATATTTAACGTGATTAATGCACCTTAAAAGCTAACCTAACCGAGCCAGACGCCTATACTTGTCTGTATAGTATGGAATTCTGAAATTATCGAGTCGCATGTATGTGTGCTAAAGAGCACCCCAGACTACCCGTAGAAACTTTTACATTTTTTGCAATAATTTCCTCTGTAACGACTAATGAAACGTACCTTTTAAACACTTTTTCACTAAATATATTTCTGACAATTATATATTGAAGCTTAAATTGCAAATAATTTGAGTCAATTTTGTTTTTCTGTTAAACAATTGACAGTCATAGTTCCTAAGATTTATCTAATAATTCCTATACGTAAGTTACTATGGTAATATAAATGAGATGAGGGAAAAAATCGATTTTCTAGTAACCGGTACAATTTTTACTTTCTTATACGCAGTATAAGTATTGTAATCATGAAAAATTTGTATATGCCTGGTCAGAAAAACTCCTATTTTTTAAAACAATATTCAAACCGGAAGTGCATGTTTACTCTAGTCATGTTTTGCGGTTTCTGCAATTACTCAAAAATGGATGCACTTACAGAAAAACTTTTGGGGTACAAATTATAGATATTAGCATTTTGTATACCCTTTATTTGAAACTTTTTTTCAAAAAAGGTACCCGAAATAAGAAAAATTCTATTAAAATTTGTTCTTATTATAATTATTTTTACATAGATCGTATCTACTGTGCCTGTCAATTATTTAACAAAAAAACAAAAAATTGAAATAAATTGGCTTTTGACATTTAATATTTATTATAAGAAATAATTTAGTGTAAAGGGGTTCCGAAGGTTTGTAAAATATTATAAATTAGAAAAATAGTGCAAATATGATATGATCTAACCCAAAAGCGTATAAGAAATGTCGGTGCATGATGTTTGAAAAAAAGTTGAACAAAAATTGTGCAAAATATTAATATTTTTCATTTTCATTATTTTTTTTTTCTGTTAATTCAACCGTGTTTGAGTTATTACAGAAACCACAGAAACTGTACCTGTCACTTGTTTAAAAGAAAAACAAAATAGACTCAAAGAATTTGACATTTAATATCTATTGTAGGAAAATATATTTAGTGAAAAAGAGTTTCAAAGGTTAGTAAAATATTCTAAATCAATAAAAGAATAAAAATAGTTTATTTTAAAAATAATATTTGCACTATTCAAAATTTGTATTTTAATATCACTCTTGTCTAAAAAATACGTATAAGAAAGTTTAGTGCCATTGCGGATATATTTTTAAATTGAGCAATTTTAGTTTTTAAAACCAATTCGTACTACTGAATTTTTATTAAACATATTCACAAAAAATAATTGTGCAAGATAATTCTAGGGTAATATAAATGTGAAACTGTAAAATTTAACAAAATTGTTCTCTTCTGTCTGATATTTTGATTGTTCTAAAATGTGTTCGCTATTCATTGCTCCCAAAAATATTTCTATATAATCTACCCTAGACATTTGTATATATTTGGTATAAATGCATCAAGTATTAATATCGGTGGAAGTATGCTTGTATACCTGTCACGAAATATGTCTTTGAATATGGTGAGCTGTCTCAATTGGTCGGTACATAACCGGATTTCCTTGATTGAGGACTATCAATTTCGATTGATATTTACTATATGCAAAACCTAACCTATTTAGCAGTTTGGTGAACAATCGCTGAGTCATACATAGTTGTAGATATAAAAAATAACCGCCAAAGTTATCATTGCCGTACAGCTTTATATTTAAAAATAAGAAAAAATCAATTGCACCTAGTCTAATAGGTATTCAACTCAGCTGGTACCGATTAAGTTATGTAAATTGCACCAAGTAATGACGCTTGTAATCATTTAGAAATAAGTTAATAGAACTACTTATTGATTAAAGATATATTGCGACGTTTTGGAGACTGCATTTCTGTATAAATATAGACAAGTGTTTGTAGAGGTTTTCGAACTGAAATACATAGGCGCATCGACATCGCACGCTCTCATGACGACGGCGGGTTGATGAACTCATAGTGAAATTTTTCTAGAATTGCACGCCACACTGGACTGAATGTACTCTTTCCTCAACCAGTCAAATTACTTTACATACACTACAATTTGCATCATACCCACTTGTTTCTATTTCAACTTGAATATGCACACTGAACATAAACGATTCATGTTACATGACGTTTTTTTTGGAGTATTTGCCGCTCTATAGTATATCTATACCGCGTAGTGTGCTGCCATCTGTTACTTGCTGTTATCACTAGATATTGTCGTTAGTAAACTTGACCTTCTTGCAAATTAGTGCTACGTACTATCATGCTAATGAAACATTATTTTAAACGTCTGCACACATAATTGATTACATAAAGTCAATTTCTTATACTTTCCTTACCGATATTCAAAAACAATATTTTATATTATTACAATTGACAGGCACAGTTGATACGATTTATGTAATATTTCATATACCTACGTAACTAAAGGCAAAATAAATAAGACGAGAAAATATTTCAATAGCCATTTCCTTGTAACCAAATTGTTTTAATAATAAAAATTCAAAAAATTATTGTGCTAAATATTAATTTCTTTAATTTTTATTGGAACTATTTTACCATAAATGTAGCCGTTTCGGTGATATTGTAGAAATTGGAAAAAAAACTACTGAAGCAAACAAGCACTTCCGGTTTAAATATTTTGCCAGGGATTTACAAAATTTAAGTTACACAGAGACAGACAGGCACGCAGACAGAAAGGCGAAAATAATCGGATTCGACCTTCTTTGGTCAAAAGAAATATTTCCATTAAATGATTTTTATTTCATGACTATGAAAATATTTTATTTTATCGAAAATTATGATTAAAAATAACAGCATTTGTGAAAAGAAATGATTTGTTTATTTGCAATATTTGAAATTTCCTCAAAGTTCCACCATCAGATGGTTAAAATGTTTATTGCATCATTAAATTGCACGTGTTGGTTAATTGCTTATATATTCCGCACTAATTATATTAAACAGACCTACAACTATAATAATAATAATTAATATAAACATAAATAATCAAACGAAAATTAAAACATTCAAAGAAATCCGAAACAAATAGCTGCAGCAGCTAATTTTAGTCCCAAATAAAAGCCGTATAGCATTAAAAATAGAGATCTATACGACGTAAGATCAAATGTCAAGCTATAAAAGTCATCACTGCAGCTATGAATGAAAATGAAATAATAATAATTAGCGAACGTAAAAATACCGTAATCGTTCAATGGTTCCAGAGCGCCGCAGAAAACTAAACATGTAAACGTTGCATACAATTTTGATGTGATTGCGCACGCGCGAAATTTTATCGTATGACGCTTGCGGAGTACGAATGGAGAATCGACTTACTACGTCACTGTGACGTAACGTGACGTAACAAATCGCGGGAAACGCAAGCACACAGCATAACAGCGTTGCCAGATCGTACAAATGCTTAGGGTAATTAGTATACGTCGGCAGATTCTAGAGCCCCCGATTTGTCTGTCTACGGAAACACACACACACACACGTGATTAGATATTTTCGAGACCCCATCATACAGACAAAACAGAGAGGAGGCAGGGCTTGATTTAATTGGCTTAGGTACACTAGTCGCGGCAAATATCGGTCCCGCACACTGACAGCACGCTGAAAAGGGAACATTCCCCATAGCGGCGCACACGATGATAATATAATTAGTACATAACGCATGTTGAAATCCTATACCATATCTATATCGCCTTATACTATGAACATAGGTATATACAAGCTGCTTGGACCGCGACCTTGATGTATGCAGAAGATTGTTGCCGCCACCACTATATAAGCCATGTTATTTATATTATTTTTTACAAAATGTCGTTGTACTCACAAACATATTTAATCTTATAGCGACTAGCCTATACATATATATGCAGGTAAATCATTACAAAAATAGTCAGAATCGTTTCAGGGAACTTCAAAAGTTATTTTCGTTAAAATCGAGAGATCGAATTTTTTTATGATTACAACTAAAGCAAAATTAAGAAATAATGTGTTCTTACAGACAACCAGTGTCTACTATTCTGATTAGTCTGTAAGCAAAGATTTCTTTTTCATTTTTACTTTCTTATTTAAATATTTATCTATATCTGAACCGGTACTGGCAACAGTGTTATTAGAGCACTGCAGCAATTATTTATCATGTATTTCTGTATCATTTATGATAAGAAGTTTAAACAGATAATATTCGGTAGAGGGGGGAAATTTATCTAAATTGTAACACTTTTTTTTATAAGATCGATGGTCACGAACTCGCAGTCTGCATGCGATCGATATTGTTGTGATTGCGAGTCGCATGCGTTCACAAAATATAATTATTGTATAAAGAAAACAAAAATCTTTTTTCATATAATTAATAATTGCTATAATTACGAGATTTTATTAATTAAATAATAATTTCCTTGTTGCGTATGTGTTGCTTTATATGAATTGGCGAAGTATGTTATAAAATATAACAAGACATATAAAATCACTGCTTTTTACTAATAAAGTCTGTTGCGGCAACACATTTTTAGTAACTGCATCTTTACACGTATTATAATTACAAAAATATTGTTGTACTTAATAAAAATGAGTTGCCGCAACCGATTTTTATTAGTGAAAAATGAAACGCTTAGTAATAGTAACATTGCGTAGTGTAGTGTTATGGTAAATATATAATATTTGTCCCCACATACATTTGATGGTCTCAACGCGTTACTTTCGATTGATATTTAATATTTGATGATGTAAATGCATATAGACAGTACTAATTGGTGTTAAAGCAAATATGCATTAGCGACCCTTATGTCAAATGATGTAAGTTTATCTTTTTCATTGTTAATTTGGAAGCACATTTGCCAGTGATGATATATGGGTGTATATTAAAAGGCACTTCTATTTTTGATGTAAGTTTGCGCCCAATGTGTAACTTTAATTTAACCGACAGTTAAAAGCCGCGTAAAGAACCTGTCTACATGTTTTTACATGATGATGCACGCGCGCACCGAACAGATTATTATACACATTTTTTCGTCGGTCTGTTTTTCTCAGAAAGAGGAAGACTTGTTGTCGGTAGTGGTACAGTGCTGCCTTATCGTAGTTTACTGATGAAATCTGCTCTTGTCTTGATCTTGGAAAAGAGTCAAGCTGAAACCGAAACGGTGCCGCGCGAACAGATGTTTGTCGATAACCGCATGATAAGAACACAGGACTATAGGCGGAATGTGGAAGAGAGACGGCATGTAAGTGAGCATCCGGCATCGCATTGGCACACCCGCCGTCCCACGGTCACCCATGGCAACCGGCCCTAGACCGTCAACAGCACCATACGACGATCACCTCGACGGAACCACCACTAACAATAAAAAATATTTAGATTTTTTTTACTTTTTTAACAAGAATGTAACAGCCTCAATTGATATTTTCCTTAAATTAAAATCGATTCCTAGTTTACTCTCTCTACTCTATAGGGTTGCGAATTCAATTGAAATCAACAAAAAAATTGATAATGTCACTGTTAACTAAAATATTTTTAAATAGAAATAGCTTCTTGTTGACATGAAACGATATTTTGGGTTTTTCTTCGTATTTCTTTTCACTGGGACGCACTCGTGCTTTACATAATTTTAATTGATCCTCATTAAGTTTGTCGCATACAGAATAACCCATGTTCATTATCTCGAGTGAACACAGCAATAGTAAAGCGCCGGCAATGCTCGGCATAGCCCTACCGTTCGATGTAGGCGTGCGCGTTGCGCAAGAATAGTTTAATGTAAAAGCGATAATAGTCGATTTCTAACCACGTGTGTCTTGTCTAAATTAATATAAATAAGAATTATATATATGATATTCTTTTATTTGCGAAAATGTTATTGAACCTTTTCATTAACACACAATAATTTCTTTAACGCCTGTTTTAAACGCTGCAATAAATTGATCAAGTTGACTTGAAATTGTATGATCCAATTCATTGGCAAATGTACATTTTACACACATCAAGTTTTCATAAATTTATTTTGTAAATTTATGTATAACCAACATAGCGATACTTAATGCCAACACTATAACTTTTGACAGGTAATATTAACTTGGTCTGTGATTGTTTTAATTTTAAAATGGATAATGTGCGACGAATTAATATTGTTATTGAAAACTAAGCTAGTATGCAAATGTTGGAAACGACGAAATTTTACCAGTTCTGAGGAAACTTATGATTTTTTATTTAAAAATAATTATACTTACTGTTAGTAGTAAAATGTACTACTCTAATTTATTTTATAAATTATTGAAAAACATATCATTGACAGTATTTTAGAGAAAAAAATTTAATGGCAATTAGGTACATATATTTCTATTTGTTTAAGTCTATTTTATCTTTCCTATGAAAGGAAATAATAATCGAGTATACATTTCGAATTGGATATTTACAGTAATTTCTTTAAAACAATATGCTTGTTTAGAAAAGTACACAAGCAGTGTTTGTGCCAAAATCTAAAATTTGAAATGGCGAATTTGTTCAATTTCAGTTCTTGCGCACGCCTACGTCGAACTGTAGGACTATGTAGCGTAGTAGCTTTACCGTTGTTCTCTTCACGCACGTTTCGATTATACACATGGAATCAGCGTTTGAAAAACATAGACGTTTTATTTAGCAAAAACGAATAAAAATTGAATGAGTTATTTCACAAATCAGTTTAAATTTTTTATTTTTTTTCCTAAAATTTTATCCTATTTGATCATATATGTCCTATAAAATTGCGTTTGAGTGCTACAGTAGTTAATGTGCGAGAAAATGCGATGTATTCTGTTGCTGCCGAGTGACGTTGGGTGCAGAGTTGAGTTGAGTCGAGTTGCTCCGCAGACGAGCCACGACGCGACGCCCGCCAACAAACGTCGAGTGGTGCGAAGGGAGTGCTTGCTTGTTGCGCGTACACAAATCCGATATT
The DNA here is from genome assembly GCA_944738965.1 of Nebria brevicollis. Lineage (NCBI taxonomy): Eukaryota > Metazoa > Arthropoda > Insecta > Coleoptera > Carabidae > Nebria > Nebria brevicollis. Next base: position 2,915,004 of record OX122911.1, on the reverse strand, counting down.
GATCTATAAGTAGCACCTTATTAGGAGCGCGTCTTGCCCGACGCGACATGTGTTCAGACCGTTCAGCTCCGGACATATCATCATGCCATGCGTCCTCATCCACAAATCAATAACACACAAAAGCGCACGATGTTCGTTTTACAGAAAATTTCGCATGAACATTGGCTAGAATACTGTACGGCTTTAATAGTTTTCAAACCAGTATAGTCGCCAATATTACTCAATTTATTTACTTATTATATATTGTACAAATAAATTAAATATTATTTTATAAATTGTAAATTACGGAAAGTTCATATTTTACATTATGAAGAAATGTCGAATGGGTGTGAAAATCAGTAAATAATCAAGATAGAGATGCATGTAGATGAATGATAGTATTACCTTACCTAACTACGTCAGTAAACATTCCTACATCCCTGTAGAGTGTCCAACAAATTACTAATTGTCCATTCCCGCGCGACTCATTTCTTGCTTAGGTACGACTTTTTATGCGATAACGAAAACCTTATCGTAACTTGTAGTCCAATTATATCTCGAGACGAAATAAACAATTCAATTTCAATCTTCTCTTGAAGTCGAGGCATTACGTGCAACGTACACGCTATACGCACATGTTGCTATCCTGTTTCGAGTTACAGTAAGGCAGTCATTGACCTGGTTTACACTGCGGATATAGCACTCGTGTTATATACTATAATCCGACAAATAGTGCACAGAGCAACCGCTTGAAAATGGACACTACCTTCCACTAGAGATTTTATCTCTATCGATGCTAAACCAAATAAGAACTAACACTAAAACGCTTTATATAACCACATCCTAGACTACAATAATAGTCCAAAGAAGGCCGGATTAAACGGTTTATTGTCTTTGAATCGTTACCTTTCACGTTCTGTTGACGCGTTAACCAAAATAGGAATCTTGGTCGCAAGTTCACACAATATATTCTCCTGTAGGATATGCCGCGTTATTTTCGTAAATCGCTTTCGATTCCTAATACAGATGTGATGATAACAGATGAAAAATAGTTTTTAATAGTAATTATTTCTGGATGAATTTGTAATAAATTCTATAACACTCATTATGACAGTGGCAGAATTTATATTTCGATTAAATATATTTCCGTGTTACTAGAATGGTAAACACACCCAAATATTGGGCTAAGAAAGTGTTAAAACCATTGTATATGTATAATGTATCTGCTTGAATAAATATAGCAATGTAAAATATTTGCTTGTGGCTAATTACTTGCTAATACAACAAAAAAAAATGTCGAGGTTTCATGAATGAGTGAACCACAAAAAAAGGTAAAGAAATATCAATACACGATGACTCAGCGTGTCACAGTTTGATAATACAAAACTACCAACGTTTATTTTTCACAATTTTATACATAAAACACTAAAAATGACAGTTTTTATAATTTTTTCTAACTTACGATAATAAAAACCAGTACAGATAACAGTTTATACTATAGTTGTTTTTCTTTAAACCGTTCTTCGGACAAAAGAATATCTGTTATTGTTGTGGCAGATTACGCAACAATATCAGATATTCGTATAAAGGAAATCAGTAAATCATTTATTCTATCATACCCATCAAGCACACACTTACAGAAGAAAGTATTATTTACTCTAAATGAAATTTTGTTTTATTATTTACGAAATTTATTGAATAAATTTAATTAGGAAGAAATATAATGGCGCACATTAAATTAAAAACTATTTGAAAGTATACTTTCATACAAACTTCCATTTGAGTATACTGTTACTGTTTTTCTAATTAAAGTTTAGCATTATTTTCGTGTGCACGTTATAGTTCGTTCTACCGTATTTTAATTAAAACAAAAGGTTGCTATATACAAAATGATTTTAGTTTACTAAACTGCGAAATTTATCTTGAGGCTTCGTCTATTATTAATATTTTTAATTGCAATTTCTGCTTCCGACTTATGAAATTACTAAAATAAGACTCTGACATGTATCAAATGATGACCAACAAAATTGCGGTTTTTAGACATCATTTATTAACAATTTTTTAGAAATGTTTACCCAATTTAAATTGTGTCGTAAATGCATAAGTTGTTTACTTTCATTATTGTATTTTAAAGTCACAATTTAAAATTGTAAAGACTCAAAGAAAAATACGTCTTTTAATCAAATCGAATTTAATTTACAATTTTGTATTCAGGACGATTTAAGTAAAACATTTAATAATTTTTAATTTAGTGAATTAATAGTAGTACATTATTACACTTTTATCGTGTAAAGCCTTACCTTCTTATACGAAGTAATAAGTATTATAAACATGAAAACACTCGATCTCGAGATTGATGAAAAAATTCTATCTCGAGATTGATGAAAAACTTATCTTAAGATTTGTATATACCTGTTAAAAATCCTATTTTTGAAAAGAATATTCCAACGAAATTGCATTTTTTGAGGTGTCAGCAATAACCTTTATAGAAATATGGTAATGAATTGTATATGAATGAATTTTGTTATGAATACGAGTATGCTTAATTTGTTATAATTCCATAATTACATTTAACCTATTATTCTAAATATTCAAAGCTAAACCATTCAATCATAGTGTTTAATATAGGCACTTTCTAATTATAGGTATTCAATTATCAATAAATAAGTGAAATAAACCTCATCGATATGTACACATACTGAAATAGTTCTCCTTTTGGTCCTAAACGTATCATTTATTTGAAACCCAAACAACACCAATGCACATTTCATTGAAAGAAGAAATATTTACTGTGTCAATAATAATACCAACAGATCGATAATTATCAGAGAAAGTTGTACAATACAAATAGAGTAGGAGTAGGTGAACGACATTGTGACAACATTACTATAGTACTGTGCCAAACAAAGTTCCCCAGAAAAAGTTTGTCTAGTTACATTTTTACTCAAAAGTTATCCTGGTGCAATTAAGAAAGTTTAGTAGCATAAGTTGAAAATTCATTTACTTTGTCGATTATATAAAAAGATGCACATTTTAAAAACAAAATGATGAACTTTGCATTCAAATTGTTATGACATACGTCGGTCATTACAATACGGGGATTGACTGCTTTTTGTTATCCAAAACAATTCCAAGAAATAGGTTTAGTAAATTAGTTATTTTTACTTTCTATACGCATTAATAAGTAAGTAGTGTGATCATGAAAAAATCGATCTCGAGATTTTAACGGAAATATACCTTTAGACTTCCTTAAATTGATTCTGATTATTTTTGGAATTACGTCTGTCTGTCTGTGTGCATGAGAGAGAGTGCTTTATAACTTCAGTTAATAATATTCGCTAATCTTAATATTAGTTAGACAGAAATGTTCATCATGAAACGCATCTAAATGGACAAATAAACCTAAACTTGTGCTCTTTTTCAAGAACCTGCCCCGTAACGTTTTGTGCACCCGAAGCCAGAACATAACTACAAACTAAACACCAAATGAGAGTGCGTTGAAGTGCTTTGTATCGACCGTACACTCAACGTGGAGAGCCACAGCCACCCCGTCACTGGGTTAGTCCTAATTATCGATTAAAGTCGCGCATTGGTCGAACGTCCTCAATGCGACCAACGCATCGATCAGGCAATATGTGTCTAGGTGCGTAATGCCACTCTTTTTATTTTACATACTCTGCTTAGATATAAACATAACTGCACCAAATGCGCCCTTACAAATGAGCAATTATTGGCATCATGAGTAGCTGTTTTATTTGTAAACAATAAAATCAAATATAAAGAATTACATAATTATACAATTTAATGCAATGACGAAATCCTATTTAGCACTACTAGCAATACAGAACGAAAACATTTATCATATTATTAACCATTTACATACTCAAATGTATCATTGTCAAGTATTATTATTTTTATTTGTATTAATCAAGAACTATGGGAAATTTAAATTCAATTTGTACTTTAATATTACCTATAGATAGCAAAGTAAATTAATATTAAGTCTTGTTAAATTATACCTATTTTCCTTTGGTTATAGTATATTTTAAAACCACTGCAGTTACATCATCGATTTTAATTTACTGTTAGCTTTTTATTAATTCGTACAAATTACAATATTATAAAAAATAAATAGATTTTTTCAAATTCTTAATTCATAATGTTTTTGATGACTGCTTTCCAAATTAGCTGCATAAAAAAATTGTATTTGTTGATGTTATTTAATATATTTTTTAATTGCCACTTTCGAAACTTTCAAAGTTCGTCAAATAGCCCCTATATTCTAGTAAGTTAATCACGCCTAAAATAAATCTTGCGCGCACGAACTAAACGTTGCTTTATATGTGGTTGATGAAACGTATCCATTCATAGAATATTAATTTTAAAGTAATACATTCGTAATGGTTATATCTATTAATTATGCATACAAGTAAATTAATTATTAAAATATACATATGTTCACATTTGGTTAAACCAGTGCCGGGTTATCTTTTGTCGTTAATATGATTCAAATGTTAAATAAAATGTACAGGCTACTCGGAATAGCTTGGACGCGATCTTGACTGCCGAAGAGTCTGTTACGACAAAAACTGTGCAATTCTTGTTTTTTTCTATATCATAGTACCGCTCACTTTTCGTTCTGCGCATATTGCGGTTCAAGCTATTCCGAGTAGACTGCATGTCTTATGAGGAGCAGTGTTGCCAAGTATTTCCATCTTGTTCTGGCATTGAACCTACTTTATTGCCGTAAACAAGATATGTTTTTGGTGGATAAAACCCGCTAATTTAATTCATTCAACAATTAATAATTATTCATGAATTATGTATAAAAATTAATATCAACGAAGTATTAACAAAATATAACCGAGAGATAACATATAAAAAAAATTAGTACATAAATATATTTTGGTGGAGTATTAAACCTAAAACTAAAGCTCAGCATATATGCGTTCGCAACGCAGACTATTTTCAATATCTGCGTAATCGTGTATGTCTATTACGCCTTCGTGTTTCATCGCTGAATTACTACAACCATATTTACGCACAGGTATTTACTATTTGTTTTTGTTTACCCTACTTCTTCCCGATACTATATAACGAATTCGCTGCACATCACGCGTAAACACAAAGGTAGCTTATCACGCAGTTAGGCACAGAACGTGTAAAATACTCCTAGATAGTAGTTCTTTAGTAATTTATATCTATTGCATAAAATAAAAAAATGATCTGAATATAGTAAGCTACTTTTGTCACCCACGTCACTTTCTTATAAAAGATAAGAAAGAATACTCTTTGTACATTGCGATAACAGCGTAACCATTGCATATTCAATATTTCTATTCCCGCGACGTGTTCGTTGCAGCGGCGTACTGTATGTAAATTATAATTCGACCTTAAGACATTTCAACTATAGTGCGTAATAATTTGTAATGTTACAACCAGAAACGTAAACGCTCTATTGTTATCCAAATCGCTTAGGGCGCTGCAATTTGTTGAACCGGTGCTGGATGTAACGGATATGATGAAATAGTTATTAATAATTTAAATTCCTAACGCACAGATGTATTATTTCATGTAACAACAACAATTTGCATAACAGAAAGCAATATATAATATCTTTTATGATAACCGCAAGTAAACGTACATTGCAATAAACAAATTGTTATTTAATATTTTAATATGTTATGAAGATACAAATCTAGTGAATTATACGTTTAATTGACCCATCAAAAACATGTATTGTATAACGAAACGTATACACAATGTGTCATATATACTATAGATCAGTCTATGATAGAAATAGTAAATTAAATGTAGACATTTTCCTTTTAGGAAGAAAATTATATATAAATTTTCAAATACTGATTGCTATGCAATTTTAAAACATTATAGTTTTTATTTTTGGATAAATAAATCAATATTAAAACTACTGTTATCAGTAACAAAAATGCGTAAATAAAATTTTTTATGTTTTGTTGATATTTATTATAGTCATTTATCAAATAAAACTGTTAATTATAACGGCGTATGTTATGCGGTTCTCTCTAATCTTACCTAAGTTGAGATCAACTAGGTCATACATACACGAGTGTATTCACTGGAATATTTAACTTTTGTTTGCAAACAGATTTTTTAAATCTACAATATAAGTACTTGTCTTGTTCTAATAAAACAAAAATTCGAAATTTAAAATGTATTTTTAATTTCTTATACGAAGTAATAATAAAGTATTACAATTCGATGTCGCATTTTGACGGAAATATGCCTTTTGACCTTCTCTGAATCAAATCTACATCTGTCTCTCTCTCTCTCTCTGTGCGAGTGGAGCGCACGCGCACTCTACACCCTAAACGGTTGAAAGTTAAACTGTGAAACATTAAACTTGAGCGTTGTATATGCCTGGCAAAGAAACTCCAATTTTTGAAAAAAAAAATTCAAGTGCATGTCAACTCATGAATTTTGTTTGCGATTTCAGCTATAAGTAACTCAAAAACGGTTGCACATAATAAAAAACAATAAATAAAAAAAATGAAAGATATTAATTTGGTACAACCGTCATTAATTAATAATCAATGAATCATTCGAGTTTCAAATTTTTAAAATCAGATATAAATTAGCATTAGTTTTATAATTTCATAAATTATATAAGCAATGATTCAAATCTTTAAAAAATCAAGGTTACATTGTTCTTAAATAAAAGTATTTTTTAAGTATGTGTAAATGCAGATTACATTTGAATATTTAAAAGTGAAGTTAATGTCAAATATAACTTTTAAACAAATTTTAACTACGGTACTTCCTGCTATTACAATATTTAAAAAACCTTTCATAAAATACTTGTTTAATAATTTACAAAAATTTACTTTATATTGTCGCATGAATAAAAATAAAAGCTTTCGCTTTCAGTATTTGGGCTTGTCAAATTTAGCTTTTGCTTTTTGTTTGTTGTCGTGGTTCCTAGAATGACTAGATAGACTAGAATGTGATTATTTTTAGCGATTCATTCTATTATAGAAAGACATAAGCTGTCACGAAATTTATAGAGGAGTGACATAAAAATACGGGGTGCAATTATCTTATGTGGTCTTCCAGATTTATAGAGTATAAGCAAATATGAGCCGCGCACTCCATATAACGCAATGCATTTCGTTCGAATATTTAGTAAAATAATGGCGGCGACCAATCATTGACAAGGAAGTCCACACTCTAGTATAGTCAACTCGACAAAACAATCTACGAAAAATATAAAATTACCATTGCCCAGTAACCTCCTACAGATCTATTATTTATTTAGCATTAAAAGTGTGAAGCAAAAACAATTGGTTCTATTAGAAACATAAACACATTTTATATTACATTATCCGGACTCAATCACTATTTACGCACCGGCGGTATTCTATATTAGAAACATCCATCCCCTATTGTCAAAAGACGTAGGGTACTACGCACACTACCTTTATCGTCGTTAGCCGCTTCGGTCATGTTGTGGTTCGTATACGAGCGACATGTCACTGTATTAGTGAGCGCGCGACGCTCAGTAAAAGGGGGCGGGGCATCAGTTAGCTTCTGTCGCACACGTGATCAATACCACAACCTTGTGCATATTCATCCCTCTCCGTTGGACGTGCACACACGCGTCATCAACCCCTCCTTGTCACACATACTCTTCTTTACACCGGCCTGCTTGTAATGCGATATACACCGCGCGAACTGAGTGAGATGGGTTCAACCGACTTGACTTGAAGATAGCGAGTGAATAACGCGCAGGGCGACTTGCACGCAGAAGGGATGGACAAGGGTGCCTTCGTCAGTAAATATAGGGCATCGAGTCTCACAACGACCGTGTTGCCGTTTTTATATTCGTATGGTTCCTATATAGAGTGGCTTTTGTTCAAAAATATGTTAGGTTTTGTTTGAGAAACAGTCGGCCATTATTTGAAACGTATTCCTGACAAATAAGAGGCGTGTAGTTTATCGATCAAAATCACAATTTTATTAAAAAAAAAAAATGAACCAATTAATGATAGTCATTGATGCTTAAACGAACTACTGTGGAATGATTGTTTGATATTTGTATTTTTTTTTACGGTACTAGCTTACAAGTAAAAAAAAATCATTTTAAAATTATTTCAATCATTTTAATTAAGTAGATTTTAAAAATTAAGGATTGTCATGCGTAATATTATTCTAATTTTTTCTTTAAACCTGACGAAATCTACGTGAAAAGTATTATTATTAATTTTGATGATACACATATGACATAGTCAAAGATTATATTGAGTTAAACTTAGAGGTATTCTTACCGAAAGAATATTACTTTTCACAAGCACTTCCGGTTTATTATTCTTTTAAAAATAGGAAGTGTTCTTGGCAGATATATACAAATCTAAAGTTTGAAGATTCATAATTTTATCTTCAACCATTTAGGCTATAGCTCTCTGTCTTTCTCTCTCTCTCGCGCGCACACACAGAAAGAGAGAGAGAGATAGAGAGACACAGCTAAACAAATATCCAGACGCTATTTCAAAAATAGTCCTACTCGATTCAGGGAAGGTCAAAAAGTATATTTTTGCTAAAATCTCGAGATCAAATCTTTCTATGATCATAATATTTATTTATTGCATCATATAAGAAAGTAAAATATATATGTAGTGTAATTTATTGAACAAGAATTAAATATTAGAAATGATTTATAATTCTACTTGTATGTTTCATAATTTGATAGATTTCCCTCCAAATAAAACAGCATAATATATTTAATAAGAAGGTTACGGGTAGTAAGAGTAAAATATTTGGCTCAAACACTAACATCACAGCTGTGTTTCGTCTGCCGCTGTTCTTGTTGTGCTGTTTGTTGTGTTGCCTGCTTGGTTACAAACTGATGGGGTGTAACGCTTTAGTGTTCTGGACGGGTGCCGAATATTGAACTAAAACCTGAGTCAAGGACACGAGACACACACACATTTTATAGTCATACAAACAAATAATACACATATCAACGACGCCACACTGCCACGCTCGTTATTGGAATGCACACGCATCTAATCGGAACTTCATTTTGAATGTATCTTCCCATTTAGCTCTTTTAAACGAAACCACTTACCGCTCTTCTTATTATGTACATAGGCGTAATACACTTCATGTAGATTTTATATTAGCCAAACTTTCAAAGGATCTACTTCGGATGTAAATTATCAAGAGATGGCACTGTATGTTCATCAAATCATATACAAACATACGTTGAAAGGTTTACTTGCCGTATTCTGATGCAACATTGCTTTTACATATTTTTACTAGATATTCTGATTTAACTAGATATTTGTTTGAAAATACTTTTTATTTTTTATTTTATATTATATCCTAGGTGTGTAGTTTCCGCAGTATTTTGAATTTCAATAAAATTAGAACAATTACTATGTTTTTAGTTTCACTTTATTTGTTATATACACAAATAAAGTGAAACTAAAAACATAGTAATTGTTCTAATTTTATTAATTATGGAGTTTCACATAGTAAAGGCTTCAACCATTGATTTTTTAATTTTGAATTTCGTTAAATTTATCTACAAACACTGTCGTTTGGATGTTGTCTATCTTTTTAAAATTCAATTCATTAATAAAACTCTGTTCATTTGAAGTGCACTTTCTGCTTCTGTAGAATACCCGTAATAATTAAAATCCAGATTGTTTTCATAATTTGAATATTTTAATCCAACTGTAGATTTCTAAGAATTCTTAATTTATTTTACAAGTTCAGTATGCGTTATCAAAAAAACGTGATAATGGGTATAGATTTTTTATTGCCCCTCATAAATAAACAATGAAAATTCTGGCTTTTTATAACAATACCACAAATTTCTAGAAATATTTCAGTATCTCAACTAAACAAACGTATAAAATATTTGTAGCATATTTAATGCTGATAATTTCTTGAGAAAATATTCTGTTTAAACATATAATTCATTAGTTTTTTTTTTAAATACTCATAGCATAATTTATCAAATCGTTAGAAGTCGAAATGCTGAAAAAATGAGCAAACACTTCATCCCTACTTAAGTTGTGACGGCAGTCACAACTAGAATTAGTTCGAATGAATAGAATAGCACCGATTTAAAGGGTTACTGCCCTATGAAACCCCTCAATAAAAATGTTTATTCTAAACGAAACTCCGCGACAAATGACCGTAAAACCTTACGGTTGATGTGATGCCCGTTATCAATACATATAGTCTAGAGCGGCATGGCATGATTGTATGTATCTAACGCTGGTCAGGGTCAAGAACCTATGCGGCTCGTAAGTACATTATCGGCGGCCGGCGGTGGACCTTCTGCAGCAGTCAGTAGTGCGCGTGTGCTCAAGCACTCATCGAACAGTCCCGGTTCAGAACGAACTCACGAAGCGAACAACACAACGGCCTTGAATCTATACGAACCGCAACTATTGAACGAAGCCGGTGCGGTGCGGTGCCGTGCCGGTGGGTCGGGTCGGGTCCCCTCCGGTCTCTACGGGTTTTCGTTTTGTAGGCCAACCAAAACACAACATGTTCCTCAACGATTCTCGATACTTGCTATGCAGTGTTTGACAACGAGTAAGTAGCCATTGCGCAGCTTGTGTTTTTGTTTTGGCGTATCCGCACGCGCATTATTAGCCCATTGAGATTTGATCGTATTACATACCAGAGATCGCTTGGAATCTCTTGCGATAAAAGTGAAATTATTGGTTACGCTTAGTTTTTTTTGCCAAGTTTCTTTCAAATTATTTAAATTTTCACTTTTTTTGCGTAAAAATTATTGTTTCACAATTTTAAATACTATTATATCTGCACTGAACGTATTTCGTTTAGATAAACAGGATATTAAAATACAAATTTTGTACATGTTTTAACTAATTAAAATAGTACATATTTATTAAAAATTTAAATCTATTTTATTTCAGCATTAATAAAAACAATATTAACGTATCTTATATATTATAATCATTTCTTTGCTTGATAGTGAACAATGCGTTTTTTAATAAAAAAGCTATTAAAAATGTCGACCTTTTATACAAGCTTATAAAATTTAATTATGCATTTCTGATTGTAAAGCCCGTCTCCAAGATATTTTAAAGCTGGTATAATAAAGACTTTATAGAAAAAAAGGAATGAGTGTTTATTCTTTGCAAGTTTTCTTTATTAATTAAGTCATAGGCCAATTACAAACTAATAATTCAAATAAATACTTTAATGAGCAATAAAAGTTTGTTTCAAATGACTTTATGAGCAATTAAGCTTGTGTTCTACACGTATTTTGTACAACCCTTGTTACAAAAAACACCAGACACATTCTTAAATATAGTACAGTCTACATCTGTTCTTTTAGGGACTGGGGTTTGAAAATGTTTAGTAAATACGTAAGGTAGGTAGGTAGATAGATAAGCAGGTAGGTACTCACCAGGTGCAATAAGTTCTGGCGCAACTAGTTCCGATAGATCAGGTTCCTCGCCGTACCAGAAGATCCACAACTCTTTGGCGGCGGCCAGCGAGAGTGGCGGATGGGCTTGCGGCGGCGGTGGACACGGCAGACCCAGATCGTAAAGGTTCGCGGCATTCGCGGATTGCACCGAGGCACCGGCGACCCGACGCCACACGCACAAGATATCATTGGCGATACAATGCGAATAACTACGCAACACTGGATCGTCGAGAGGATCTGCACCGTTTCCGCATCCACCACCGCCGCCACCCTCGCCCCAGACCAGTTTACGCCATTTTATACCACATAAGTCCGTCTGGAACAGAAATTCAAAACATTCAACTATCACATTTCATTACGCAATTAAATATATAAGTTACGTATCAAATTTCATTTTAAAATTTATATATATGAAAATGCGACAATGATTATCTGACGATATTTCGTCGGGATGTGTTTCGGAAACTTGCCAATCAAAGTATTGTCAGGAATTTACGAAATTTACAAATAAATAATTATTTTAAGCAAGAATTTTATATAAACACAATTTTACATTTTACACTCAGTAAACATCACATTTTTATGGAAAACCATAAAATCTCGAAATGAGTACTTGTGACGTAAAAGCGTAGCAACAGTACAGAGCCACATGTTCCAAGGTCAATTGCAATTTTTAATAGGAGAACATTATTAGCATAATTCGAAATAATCTAATTAGAACTTTATTAGATATTTGATTTTTTTATGTTAACAATATAATTATTAAAGGTATACAATTGACATAACTCAACACGTATATAAACGTAACGAAAATGATAAATATTGTAACATATACAATGTATGAAACAAAAACATTTTCTAATAGTAGGATCAGAAAAATGTCCGCCGACAGAAATGACAAGAACTGCGTAAATAGTAATGTCACAACTTAAATTATATTTCTTATTATAATAGTTTAAAAGCCCGACATGAATGCATATCGCATATGAATACTTAGTTTAATATTTACGACATATTACTTATTTGCATAAATACGAATTGTACATATATATGCATACATCATTCCCATCAATGGGGTGGCAGAACACCCTATACATTCTTTCACATATTGACAATCTTTCACCATTCAACTCTATCCTTACACACTTCATACGCGCTCTTGTATCGTCTGCTTACAACTATTATTTCAGGAAGTATATAAGTGGTAATTTTGGTGGAGGCGCGCAACATAGACGCTTATAAAATAGACTACAGAAAAATGAATGCTATGTATATGTTGTATAATACATATAATGTAGTAGTGAATCTATATATGGATAAATAGGATAAGTGCCCCAGGCTCTGCGGTCCTACGAAGGGTCCATAATCTAAGAGATCTTCTTAGGGTTTGTGTCTATGGAAAAGCACCCGTTTAAAATTTAACATCATTAAAATAAATGCAAAATGTATACTTGTGCAAAGCATATAATAATTATTTTTGACATCTCCGACCTTGATGCTCTTTTTTAAAACGTATAATTTAAAATGAAAATAAACGAGTTCATAAATAACTAAAATGACAATTTTAATATTCATTTTCCAAAGGAACTAATATGACTGAAAACCTCAGGGTTTAAATTACATAAATTAATTTTTAGATTAAAAATAAATGTAGTCATCTTTTAATTTTCTTGTATAATTTATTTTCTACTACAGCAGGCTGCTCTGCGAATATAGAAAAACTATTTCCAGTATTTAATTTAGTTCACTCTAAATTTAAAATTGCATTAGGGCCAGATGAAGCTGCTTAATTAGTTTTTTACTATCAAACATTAAAAACCAATAGAAAATATTAAATAGATTCATTTATTGCACCCATTGTTCGCTTAAATTTAACGCTTTCATGTTCAATATATTTCTAGTTAAACTTGAGTCTGTTTTGGTTTGATCAGTTCAGCTATGCGGATTATTAGTTTAATCAATTAGTTAGATATTCATAGAATATATTTGACTCCACTACTCAGCAGTATAACATTCATAGCAGTCTACCATTTCCTGCATGTCTTTAAACTAAACCATATCAGCAATCATGATAATTCAAGTTTTACACTATAATTGTGTCTGTATTTGATAAAAAGTATTGACGAATATAACATTTTATCACGAAGGATTTATTACGAACAAAATTGAAAATATGAAATTTCTCCACGAATACCCCAGGATTCTCTAAACTTATTTGAGATTTCCTGAAGATTGTCCCAAGATTACTCCTAAATTACATCAAGATTTCCCAGTACTGTACACAAGAAAACCTTTGATCTCTCATATAATAGAAGAAGAAGTGATTTATCGTTCACTCCTAGAAGGAGATTGAAGAAGTTGATGTATTTATCTAGTTTTTCAATATGTCTTTTCGTACATGTACATATATAATATAAAGTGACGGTTTTGTTTGGGATTGGCTATTGAAAAATAGATGCAATCTTTGTACGTATGTGTGTATAGTTTTTTCTAAGGGACAGAATTGTTACATTATTGATAATGCTGGCAAAGATGTACGCACAAGTTTCTAAATAATTGATTCGTTTAACTTGCACATTTACCGCAAAGCAAAAACAGAAGAGGTTTCTAGGTCACTTTTTGCGGAAAGCCACTGAAGCTTATATAGTTTAGGGATTGAATTACCAATCACCGAACCCACATTATTTATTTCACCTTGTGCTTTTATTGCATTTATGAATTAATTTTTATTATTTGAAATAGAATTTATTTTATTTAAATTGAATTACAAACAGATTACACATTTATTATATAAGGAAACACATCCTAACTAATATGCTTAAAGCAAAAAAAACCTATAAAAATGATAAAATAAGAAATCGAAACGGTCAACATTAGAAAACATTTCTGTCTATCGTCTCGCCATTTATATATTATAAAAATTTAAAAAGTACAATTGTCATATATTTGTATTTCGTGAGTTACCTCTATATGGTATGATAAAATTGTACGATACAAAAAAGTATCGCATATAATAAAACACTGTTTAGTAGATTACAAATTGCCTTTTATATTCCGTAAAATTTAATTAACTCTGCGATACTGTGGTTTAATATGATATTATTGTTGTGTGCGTCGCTACAGGAAGTGTTCCTAATTCAGCGTGTTGTTTGATGTCAGTGTGCGTGGCCGATATTTGCCGTGACTAGTGTGTGTAAGCTAATCTGATTGAGCTCTGAACCCCTGTAATTGTCTGTATGGTATGGAATTACAAAATTATCGAATCGCATGTATGTGTTCCGCGACAGGGAAACCGAAGTGCCAGGAGAAACCTGCCGATATACTTGATTTAATAATATATGCTCTATTATGGAGTGTGGAGATATTTAAAAAAAATATTTTCTATACATATATAAAATTAAAACAGCAGTTTTCAAACCATACACACATATTAGACAAGAATTGACACATATATGTATTCAAGGTTGAAATAAATTGTACCTTATTTACCAATTATTTGACTAACTTATCATTAAAATGCACTAAATAAAATTTTATAGTTGCTTTTAAATCAAACTATTAGTTACTAAGAAAAAAAATGACGACCTCTATGTAATTCGAAACGAAATTAGGTTCTTACTTTTTTTAATTTATATATAAGGCCTTTTAAAAAATGTATTAAATTAACTATATAATTAAGGCGCATAAAAGTACCGCTTTTAAAAAAAAATCTATTCACACACTTTTAAAGCAAAATTTAACTGGCTATTAAAAAGGCTCGTAGTGCTGCTTTTAAAGCGCAAATAAAAGATTAAAATTTATCTTTATTCGTCTCCTACAAATATGTTGTCCTTCGTCAGAAATATAAAAAATAAATATTTAGTAAAAGATATTTCTCGCAGAAATGTAGAACACCTGTTAATTTAGTTTATTTCTAAGAACAAATTACAGAACTCATCTAAAATCCCGTGTGATACATATTATGTTGGAACATTAAATTAACTCATCAAGTAGTATTTATCCCACATACTGCAGCACATTCGACCTTCATTCGTACTCGTAGAATCTGGATGCACACAAGTGTCTCATATATCAATGTGTGTTACAAGTTTTTTTTTTATGTTTCACCAATATGACCACATTTTACTGTAACTGCAAGTGTAATAGTTACAACTTCCTTATATGCATTATGCCAAGCACAAGCAACTATTTCTCACACTACATAAACCTTGGCTTATTTTACAACACCAGTGGCTCTCAACCCTTGACATTTGCTGAATTAAATTATCTTTGCAAATTTTTATAAGTTGCCAAAATAATTATATATTATGAAATATTATGTACTCATTTACAAAATAAAAACTAATCATTATTTTCTACACATACTGTAGAGATACCATCAAGATTCGGAAAAATGATAAATAAAAAATCTAGTTTTTACTTTCTTACACGAAGTAATAAATAATCGTAGAAAAATCGATTTCGATATTTTAACGGAAATGTATCTTTTGATTTTTCCTAAATCGAATCTGACTATTTTTGGAATGACGTCTCTCTCTCTCTCATTTATCATATATCGTTTAATGTTTCGTTCGAGATTCTTTGAATATGTTCAAATATGACAAATAATTTCGACCTCTCGCTCGACCCGTAAAACTAGTGACTGTAATCTGATTGATTGTTAACTCTGTTGTGGATAAGAAACATTGTGACTGAACGAATTAAAAAAACTTTGGTATATGCGGATTTCACAAAGGGCAATTTGAGACAGAAAGCTCTGGCGTCACGACGACTGACAGGTGGTGCGCGCGCCAACATCTAGGCCAAGGCTGTACCGAACTATCCAGAATTATACCTAGATTCTTAATCGCGCGTGTACGCGAAATCACTAATATTTCGTTCGATTTCTCGCTGCAATATTATATTCGTTATATTATTACAAAATTAAGGCATATTATAATAGTAACGAATTTTTAATCTTAACATATTCTGGTTTAATTTTAAATATTATTCAACAGCTGGAAAAAAGCAAAACGTCTCTAGTTACATTTATACCAGCCTTGTCTATAGGTCACTTGACAATATTTATTTATAGATTAAGATTGACGTACTGCAAAATGAGCAGCGAAAATTGTAAAATTGAAGCTGTTACATCAATAATATTTTGATACTGTTACGATTGTTGACAATTTTGCAGAATACTGATATCAGGAGACACCTACTAATTTACAACAAATTGTTCTTAAAAACCGAAAACGTAATTTTAAAATAAATTATTTGTTTGTTTTACTCACATTAAATTTAACGATAAATTATATTATGTTACGGGAAAACACTAATAAATGGACTCTTTCAAGTGGTTTTTTTTTTGTTGACTTATTTCATTACAAAACGTTTACTAAATGAAACTATCCAAATGCTACTTGACAATGTATCACAGTTCGTATAATTCATGTATAGCCAGCCTATTGACTATATAGTAAGGGGTAGGTATGCATCAAATACGCAACAGTACTACTCTATTACATGTTTCAGATTTCACTACGTAGTTAACAGTAAACCGGGAACTCTCCACAATAGCTTGTGCAGCAGTTTCTAGTGGTCATGCGACCTACACGCTCTTCCAGAAACTTCCAGGCTACTCACGTACTTCCCCTTTTAAACTGTGACAACAGTTCGTTTATACCTGACATCAGATAATACGCAAACATACCCACCATATTTGTTGACGATATATGGTATACTTCTGATCACATAGGTATGACGTCATAACGAACATTTTGCTCTCAAACAACAGAATTGTTTAGCTTCACTGTCTTACATAGAAAAATACACATAAGTCCATATTTTGTACGTGGATCTTCAATGTCATAAAAAATATTCAATACTAAAACTGTAATTTGACGCACTTTTTATGACGTAATACCTTTGTGATCAAGAATAGACCATACATATATCTACAGAATTTGTGAGCTGAACTATACCAATATGGTAGTGGAGATATACATGCGCATAAAATATAATGTGTCCAACACAGAATAGAGTAACCTATCACCTTTGCAAATAATGCGTCAAAACTTCATGTAAGCTGGGGATGAAAAACGTGGGTGGTACAAACAAGATTGTAATGTGTTATATATTGAATTTAGTCAATAAAATACATTTTATATACTATTTCATTTAAAATTTATGTAAAAGACTTTAATTCTATTTGGATTTTTTTTATGTGGAGTTGATAAACATACCTAACGATGGTTGCATTCACAATTGTAGGTAACGTCCATTGCATTGTATAATTTCTCGATGTGATGATGTTGCACGTTTCGTATAATGTAAATCGACCTAATAAAATATATGGCATGATTTTGTGCATATTTACATTTCTGCGAAATGAATTTGTAAATGTTTAAAAGGTCTACCAATAATGGCTAAAGGGATCAATAAATTTGTATATATAAATGAGGAATTATGATCGATACATATATTAAAATCAATGGACGATTGCTTTGCATTGCCATTAACATATAGTTTGTTTTATATACTTGTACAAATTTTCTTTACTGAATTACTTGTTATCATACATATTTAGAATAAGAATATTCAACGAACACTACAGTAGAATTGTGAATGATTTAAATATGTTTAGTTAAATAAATAATATTATTCTAGTGTCTCCAATCGTTTATTAAGATTATCACAGAAATCATCAAAAGTTAAACAATGTTAAACCATTACAAAGATAATCAAAAGTAAAAAGCAAATAACGCATTTTAAATTATAATTTATGTGTAATGTATATTTGAATAAATTTCAATAAAAATAAAATCCTAGAATAAACAGAAGTTTTCGTTTTAGTTTTGTTTTCCAAGAAAATACGTCAACACATAAATATAACATTATTACAAATAAATCATTGTATTATACGAAATAATTCAACTGGACCGTGCATACATAATATACTCAAAAGTTTTCGAAATTTCTAGAATCATCGCACAAGTGAAACTCCAGATAGTCAAGAAAACAATGCGTTGTACATTTGGCAACGATGTTTTGTAACGGGCGGCGACGGCGCGAGTATGCCAAAGGCTCGGTTCGGCTCGTTGACCGTATGGGAGAGTAAAGTAAACGCGCGCGCAGTGTCGTGTGAACGAAGCGCGTACAGTTCGGCGATGGTAGGCGTGTGCCTCGGCCAACGACCGACACCACATCGAATGCACGACTGCACGGGGGGACCGGACCGCACCGTACCGCCAAGTATCGGTAGAAC
This sequence comes from Nebria brevicollis, assembly GCA_944738965.1. Classification (NCBI taxonomy): domain Eukaryota; kingdom Metazoa; phylum Arthropoda; class Insecta; order Coleoptera; family Carabidae; genus Nebria; species Nebria brevicollis. The sequence continues at coordinate 2,896,327 of OX122911.1, read as the reverse complement.
GGCCGGTCTCTTTCGCGCTCGTTCAAGCCGGCTCCCCGGTCTCCATGCCGGTTGCAGCATGCTATACACCACGAACAAGCTGTTTTCTCTCATCACCTCAAATGAAGTGTGCGGCTTTTTTGGTGTACCGTTTGTTAGACATGCAATTCCACTCTAGCCATTATATTCGAATCTGTTTCAAATTGAGAATGTCCTTCTATCCACAACCCTTAATTCCCTAATTTTTTACTTTCTTATAACAAAAATACACCTTATAACCTTTCCTGCATCAACTCTGACTATTTTCGGAATCACGAGAGTCCTCTAATCCCAAATATGAGTAGATAAACATATCTGCCCTTTCCACTAGGGTCTCAAATCTTGAGATATTCATTTCATTTCGTGTACGAATCATAAAAAATATTCTCAAACGAATAAAACGCGTTCGCATGAGTATAGATCGTCCACGCTTTGATTTTAGAAGCACAACTTCTAAATTATAGCATATTTTACATCGATTCTGCCTATTTCGTTATTCAGGTTGATTGAAGTACCATTTTTTCCCAACGATTGGCTTGTGAGCGCAAGTCAGCATGCGCCCAGCGAACTCATGGATCATGATTCGGTGCCCAGAGACTATTCTTTGTGTATTTTGATGACAGTTGAGGTCGTTTTACTTTACCCAGGATATTATAATTCGACACTAGTGAACTTGAAAAATGTTTTATGTCTTATTTCACATCTAGATACTTTTTGATCAGATAAGTATACTCAAAACACACCAATACGAGACATTTCGTACAGTTTCACAATAATTATAACTTATTTTATTTCTGTGAAAATGATAAGCAATATTTAAAATATGTCAATTATAATCAGAGAACTGAACAGTTGTCGAGAATTTGTATCGAGTAATTCAAAATTTGTTTTAAAACGAATTAATACATTGATTTTAAAAGAAATTATCGAATTTTAAGCAAAATTACCAAATATCGTTCTTTGATCATAATATGGCAAATACACTTGTGCAAACCAGTTTGATTGTTTTTTTTTTGGTCTGAGTGAGCCCTCACTATCCGAACCATTATTAATTTTGTCACCAATATTAAACTGCTGGTTCTATTCCTCAAATTCGTTACTGACTGGTTGTGCTTTTGCCACTAATGTCAAACTGTTGCCCTACCTTACCTTGGTGTAGGTCATGAGTTAAAAATATCAGTAATACTGACGCAATAATAAAACTGAAGACGTTGGCATGACCCTGATATAAATCAATAAGAAATATTATAATACACTAACAAATTCTATCAATAGCCACCAATCGTTGTATGTACCTACATCTTACTTAATCTGTACCATCTGTTCTAAAATCAAGAATATTTTGTTGGTTTTAATTAAATAGTGAATTAAATTAACTAGAATAATCGTAGTTGAAATATTGCCAGCGAAATTCTGGGAATGCGATGTATATAAGAAGAATTCGGATACTTCATTTATATTGCAAGATTAAAATTAAAACAGCGAACGCTGCATCCAAAAATGCAGCGTTTTTGAATAGTTTGCGTCTCGGTGTTTATGAAAAACCAAGAAAAATGTTTAGCCATCAATATTACGTATGTATGTTCTACTTATGACATGTATATATTAGTTAAGTTATATTTAAGCAAGGATCTGGTATTTGCTATGCAATAAATTACAATAATACAGTGCCAGAAATCATAAAGTTTAAAAAAAATCATTGCAAAAGCTCTTTGTTTAGTACAATAATAAACTAGTTTCCTCGAGATATATTCTGAAATGGGAACTAGATTACTTTTTAGGTATTATTATTATTAATCAGAGTACACTATTGTAGTCACGAAAATTTGCTTATTTTCTTGTAGCAATAATATTTACATTCTTATACGAAGTAATAAGTACGTATTGTCATCATGAAATATTTCGGTTTTGAGATTTTAACGGAAATATAACTTTTGACCTTCCCTGAATCGAGCGTGATAATACTGCAATAACTTAATAATATAATCGATAAAAATCAAAATGCAGTACAAATTGGTTCACTATTAAGCAAAAACTTATTGGATGTATATAACGAATTGAAATTTGTTTCGCAGTGATGCCATCCATTGATACTGAATTTTATTGGCGTAATAATAAGTGAACCGAATATAATTTTCAGCATTCCAAAGATGGCAATTATATTGCTTAACCAAAGCTAATCTATACAACCTTCAGCACGTAAATATAAATAGTTTGCTTGCTTCGTAAATCGTATTTACACAAATAATGTTTCCATCTAGTGAGTTTCTGCTACTATGACCATCATTATAGTAAACCTACAAATATTTACTAAGCTTTGCATGTGTGACCTTGAGTTTTTTTTTTTTTTTATAATAAAGAAAAGTTTTTATTCATTTTAGAATGCTAATCTTGAGAATCATATATGTTTGTATTACTTTCTCACACAAACAATTTTGAAAGTTTCAAACTACTACATAATTCGACACTCACATGACATAAGGTCGTACCTATTGCGTTTCCCAAATATTCGACATGCTTAAACCTTGTCCTGGAGAACCATTTATGTTCATTCTATGCTAACAATAGTTTATAATCATTAGTTAAATTTTGTTTTCTGTTTACACATTTTAGTAATAAAATCCGATATATGTAGAATTATTCAATTTATTATTTTCTTGCATTCTACACATATGTATGTGAATTCAAGCATATTTTACTGATAAAGGAGATTTAAAAATTACCTTAATATAAAACGTTCGTATTTATTCATATTAAAATGCAATAATTCAAGAAAATATAATTATTCAGAATGTTATTTGTTTGTTTTAAAATAAACGTTACCTACAATATACATATATAGCAAATCTATCGTATTAGTTCAGTTATGTGGAATTTTGAATGGCATTCGGTTGAATTTTGATTTGATGAAATAGTATTAGCTAGAGATATTGTGGTTGAAATTATTGATAGAATCAATATCGCCCAATTGCTTTCCCTAATTTAGCTGTATAGCAACATTCCCAACAGAGACGAGACTACTAATTTACGGTAAATTCCAAACTCATAAGTAGAGAAACAGAGTATTTTGTTGATATTTGGAACAGTTAATAATTAGACATTGATAATTAAAAGGGTTTTATACAAATTACTGGCTTTTGGTAAATAGAATTAGAGGTTTTTCATCTGTATGTCAACGTTTCAAAAATCACTAGCGAACTAAATTATAGATTGATTGTCTATAAAACTCGCGAATTTTTATGATTTGTTTTATATGAAATAAAGTGAAATGATGCGATAATAGAATTTTATATAAAGCATCGTGCAGTACATTTACGATGTGCTGATTCAATGTCATAAATCTATAATGAATATGGCTTATTAAGTATCGTGAAAAATCTATATTATTTTCCCATACGAACAATAAGATATTTAAATCATATTAGTGGCGTTTAAAAACGTTAGACTATTTAAATTCGTTAAATTTATGGTATAGTTAATTTAATATAGATGTTTTCATATTTTGGAATTAAGATGTTATTATAATTTCTCGAAGAATCTTAATCTGAAGTACAATGTAATTAGTATCCGTTACTTCCTTGTGCTGTGAAATTAATTAAGATTTAACGTAGCAAAACACCGAAATACATAATTTAATTTACCCATACCTACGACGAAAACTGCCAAAAATGACGGCGAAAACTACACTGTGCTGTCAATCAAAATGATATACCGTACGGAATATTAGAAACGTTTGAATTGTCCAGTCATTTACGCCAACATGTACAATAACGGTTCACTTTTAAAAGCAACACATTTTGATGTTTAATTATAAATCTGTGGACATGTTTCTATTTGAGGTGAATGTAAATTTAAATGAGAAACCCATTTCGATTTTTTACTTTCTTATACGAAGTAATAAGTTATCATGAACAAATCGCTCTCTAGATTTTAACGGAATATTTCTTTTGACCTTCCCTGCATCTACTTTTGGAATGGTGGGTGTGAGTGTGTGTGAGTGTGTGTGTGTTTGTGTGTGTGTTCTACAAATTAGATGATTGAAGGTAAAATTATGAAACTTAAAATTTAAGCTTTGTATATGCCTGGCAAGATACCTTCCTATTTTTGAAAATAATATTCAAACCGGAAGTGCATGTTTACTTTAGTAATACAATAACTCAAAAATAGTTACAATAAAAATTAGATATATTTATATTTCGCGCAAATTTTGTTTGAATAGAAATTGCTTTTGAAAATTTATAATATTTATGTTGCAATAATTACATAAAGTAAAGGAAATTTTTATTACTGTGCCTGATTAGTAAAATATTAAAAATATGAGTTAGTGCTCAAGTCATGGATATTTAAGTTACGCATATTTTAATTCTGTAAGTGTTATTTTGAACTACAAACCTTTAATTAACCTGTTTAAAAAAAACACTAACTTTGCTAGTGCTTGAGAAAAGAAACTATTAAAAAACATCCCTTTTCGATATACTATTATTGAATTTAATGTCAACTGATGCCTAATTTAAATAATAAATATATTATATGTTGTACCAACAACGTCTTTGTTACAATTGCCTTAAGAAATATTTTATTTCTCACGTATACTAAATAAAAATAAAAAATATTACTACTCCATTAATAAACGTAGTCTTTATCGAATAGACTAGAAACATAGCATTGTTAGAACAATAAATGCAGGTAAGCACACCATCCATAAAACTAAACAGATTTATGAAGTCATGAACAAAATGCTTTCGTTATTGTGAAATTTACTAGATAATGATTACGTATTCTCTTTCTTATCGCAATTCTACTGTTGTATTTATTCTTCGCAATCCTGCAACCAGCTGGGTGCAGTTATGACGCCATTGCAGTGAAATTTAAGGTAGATATACATCACAGCTTTTAGATAAAATAAAAAAACAAACTCATATTTTTCGATGAAGCGGTAAGAAGCTTCGGGTTTTGTTGGTAGATTGTGGCAAGTTCGAAGTTCACAAACTGTGTTCGATGTTCTTATGGCGCAAACGCTGTATAACTAAGAGTTAATTTAGCGTATCGTGGGAGGATTCTATGAATTGTGCATTGCGCACACCGGCTTTCTACAGAGAAACATTTTCTGCGGAAACTGCTGCATTGTCTCGCTTAAAAGTACCGTGTATTTACCGTTGAAAATATTCATTTTCGATCAAGATATCAACAGAACGTGCCTACCTATTCTTAATCTATATTTAATGGCGTTTTTTATAAATTATTTTACATTCCTCACACTATAAGATTCACCCGCTAATAATGGTAATTATTCATTCACTGTCTTATTACTCATAAGGTGATGATCATAATATTATAAATCCTCCTCGATCGACATATGAATTTTAAGCAGAATCGGAACCGAGCATATTTTTTTAAAGCACATTAATTAAAGAGTATATTTAGAAATAAATTTAAATATAATTATTAATTATCGCTTTAATACAGGATCCCAGTTCAGGTCAAGTAGCATCGATTTTACTTCTTGTAGTAACATGTTGGTTGCTCGCTCGCTAGACCAAATTTTGTCGCCTTTTCTCCTCTGAAGGTATTAAACCGATTTCAACCAAATTTCGCAAACATATTGTTTAAGTGTATGATTGAATCCATTCGCTTTTTAAATCAAACCAGTAACGTACTTCAGGAGATATAGAGCCCCGAATTTTTAAAAATATTGATTCTATTAAAACAAAACCATGTACAAATACGGTCTAAAGTTTATTCCGGTGTGTGTGTGTGATGTTTTGTCAAATATATATAATCAAGTCTCAAATTGAAGTGCATATTTTACTATAGTGTTATAAAGAATATAATGTGAATCAGGCGATCTATAAATGCAACATGCACTTACTCTGGATTGTGTGCATGCGCACATGCGTGTGACAGGAAATGTGTAAACATGATCAAGTAAAAATGTGGAATTTCAACAAACACCATAGTGGAAACTACAAGTTCATTTAGCACTGCAGTTTTACAAATTACAACAGTATACACACCACAAAATAAATTGCTTTGTAAATTATTAACAATTATAATATAAACAAACAAATTATTATCTTGTTTTATTATGGTCATTTATAAGCACCACCAATATATCAAATTTTCATTTGCGCAAAAGCGCAGAAATACTTTCTATGAAATAGCAATCTAATAAACACATTAAAATAAGAAACCAATATATGAAATATTACGTTTTTAAACATTCTTTAATCACTATTTTGCTCAACTTTACGAATTAAGAGGTTGAAGATATAACAAATTTTTATAAAAACAAACATGTACTTTAAATCTGTATATTTGAGAACATAACTTGTAACCTTTCCAAAATATATTTCTAGCAACAAAGGTCTCGCAAAGGTATACGATATTTAAAAGTATACGAACAAGGCGGAAGTTGGGAATGAGTCTGAAGTAATAGAGACTCGAATAAATTAAATTGATTTGGTCAAAAAGCGCAACGCTAATCCCAAAGTCGTGTAGCGATGCTATTATATAAACATTTAAATACTATCGTGGACATTAAGCCCACATTTGAATTCGTTATTCAGCACAGTTCCAGTGCATTAATACACCACGTGACCTGCGCAAATGTTTTATTTAATATGTTTATATTTAGCAATTCGCCAAATGCAATATATGAAATAGGCTAAAATAGAAAAATGTAACATAAATCATTGTATTTGCGCGCGATATGTTCTTCCAATAAAATCTATACATATGCTATCGCTGAACCACAAACTGAAAGTACTGGGTGTGATTTACGAAATGTATAAATATACTTAAAATTGAAGCGCGCGCTTTTGTATGTTTTGCAACTTTTGGCAGCCGCGCGTCTATTGTCCACATTCTATTATATATATTTAGTAATCATACACTACACTTAACTTGTGGTATGCGAAATAGAGTAAAAGAAAATGACTAATTAAACGAAAGAAGGTTTTGATGAAGCATGAATTTCGTGAAAGAAAAGTTATAAGCAAGCGGAATATTAGAGTGTGCATGAAGTGTGTAAAGAAATAGTTTGTGTGTGTGTGTGTGTGTGTAAGCGCGTGTAGTTCTAAAATTGTAGAATACTGGAAATAATACGTTATCGTAAAGTTGAATTATAGGAACTGATATGTTTTTATTGCAATTTAAAGAATTTAAAAGTTTTTACGAGTTTTTATTGATAAGAATAAGTACGTTTGAAATTTTTACCCATACAAATAGTTTTACTCGAACGGAATAATTTTTATTTCTTCATTATTCATCACTAAAGTCTGTTAAAGGTGCAATTGATGACGTTTAATTATAATGGGTGCTAAATGTGGATAAAATTCAAAATCTATCGCAAACACATTTTAATATTGTATCCGTTCTGTATTATATTTTTTTTACAAAATATTACAAAACAACTAATATACATAAATTTGCCGATATAACCGATAATACGAACCTTGGTTAAAACAAGTCTATTCAATATTTGATGTCGTGCTTTACTCACATATGAACAAACACAAACAAATCACAAATATTTGCTAATTTACAATATAAGTGAGATATTAAAAGACTAACGCGCGTATTCATAGAGAAAATATACATATACTAAAGTAATACTAAATTTTTATCCTCTTTTACTGCATAAGTTTATCTATTTTTATGAAGTTTAGTATTGGTCTAAATTTAATCCTGGACTATGAATAAGGTATATATTCAAGATATGCGACCATTATTCCAAAATTATACTTCGGATATTATGTTGTATGTGATAGGTAAAACCACCGCTGGGCTTATTGACCACACGTGGGCCTTATCTATCACACGTAAAGTAAAAATGTGAAAGTATCTACATATGAGTACAAACTCTGTACACAAATTTATTTCAAGAGAACATAGACTTCTAAAGACACTTTTTTACCCTAATCTTTTAATCTTCTCATTTAGAGGAAGTTTTGAAGCAAAATGTTTTGCAATTTGTATGATTTCGCAAAGTTTGTAACCGAACCCCTTCATTCGACGCTGCCTGCGGACTTAGTATGACTAATATAATAACAATCAGCATTGAAGATGACACATTAATTACGTAAACACGATAGGCGCTTTCGTTTCCTTCACGGAAAATTATAGTTTACTGCAATTAAATTATGGTTACACTTGTTACCCAAAGCAATGCGTTAATTGTCCCTAATTTATTTTATTCAACAATATATAGTAATGAACAGATCATGAACAGAATTCTGTACTTGTATCAGTATTACAAATTTTTATTTTACGAAATATGTTGAATTCGAGATTTTAATGAAAATTTCATATTTATTTAATTTATGGGGTTTAAAATAAAAAGAAGAAAACTAAACCAATAATGATCTATTTTTACTTTCTTATACGAGGTAAATATTGTACTCATGAATAAAATAGATCTCGAAATATTAACGAATTAACTTTATGACTTTCCCTGGGTCGAGAGTGTGTTTGTGTGAGAGAGATGCATTATAAAATTAGGGATATACATTGCTATGTCAATCATATATATGGTAGAAAAAACTAGAATTCTAACAAGAATGTATAAGAAAGACTTGTGCTGGTCATATCAGATATGTTATAGCTGAATTAGCAACCAAGAAAAAAATTAATAGAATAAGAAGAGATGTAAATATCCTTTTCCGAAATCCCTAGAATAGCTATCGACAATTATTATATTTAAGATTAATAAAGGTAGCTAGTTCATGCATTTAAAGAAAATTTACTAAAACACTTTTTACCTAAAACTGAATTTTTATGTAAATGTTAAAAGTATGTGTTCAGATAAAGCAAAAAAAAATTCGGTAAAATCGAGCCCAAGCTCCGCGAAAAAATGCAAAAATGTGCTTTTTTATGCATTTTCAGTGCATCGCTACACTAATTTTTTTAATATCTCCGGCTCTGTCCGTCGTAAAAGGAAATATTAACAAAAGCAAAATACTTGTAAATGGCTATCGAACTGATCTAGTATAAATACTTTAAAAATGAATATTAACCTCAAAGAATCAAAATGTATGGAATTTCGGCTTTTTTTACTATAAATGCAATAAATAACAAGAAAATCGTCGGATTTTCATAAAAATTGGATAAAATATGTATTTTTATTTCATATACATTTGGATAAAATTTTAAAAAATCAAAATTCCGCCATATATAATGATCGTATATATTTATTGCACAAAGTAAATCACAAAATATGTAAAAAAAAATTAATAATTCTTAACAAGCATAAGTAAAACTATAAGCGCGCTTATCTGAAACATAACCTAGGTGTTCGCTATGATGATTGCGCACAACCGGCTCTCATAGTAGACGAGTCCAAGTAAGGGGCGGCGTCAGAGGGGAAGTTGGTAGAGAAAGTGTTGAGGCTCCAGCCGGGCACACACAATAACACTCCAAGTCCACACACTTTTCGAGTTTTCATAATATAAGTACAAGTGTAGCACCAACAACACATTTCAAAACCGGCTAATTGACATTGAACAAGTACCCATACAGAAATTCATGCATTCTTCACAACAGCGTATCTCGGGCTGGAGTAACGTAAGTCTGCGCTTGTACTGAGGAGCATGTTTCGTATACCGTTGTGAATGAATTACGTTTTGATTCGTAATTACTGTTTACAGCAATAAATATTAGTTCTACGGTTTACTATGGCTTTAACATTTTGAACATTTCTAATACAATATTGTACATTTGTAGTTCATTTAAAAAAAAAATTGTATGCTTAAAACTTGGCATCATGCAAAGAAACAACTAGAATTTGGAGTCAATTCGCAATGAACTATAACCATAACGCAAATTATTATTAATTATAGTAACAAAAATAATCAAATATATGTCTATGGTGCTGGTAATTTCAATTTCAGAGTTGTATCCAAGATGAGAGGCAATAAATAAACTCATAGACCTAAATTTAAGAACTGGTTGCAATTCCAAGATGCAGATCTCAAAAAAAAAACAATACGATAAATTTAATTTTGAGTCTGAATCTAAAATCCTAAATTTATATTTTAGCAATCAAACCGTTGAATAAAAACGCGTATGTGAAGAATTTGAATGAAACAAAACAAATATATAAGGATAGAGAGTAGAATGACGAAAGTGTCAAAATGGCAGTAAGTGTAAAAGGGTTTCTGCCACCCCATTTGATAAAAATAGGCACAAAGTTGTGTAGGTCAAATTTGCAAACAGATAGTGTTAGCTCATTAGGTCAGTGCCAAAAATGTGCAATGTGATTGAGCTCAATGTGAACTGCACTTCTTAATAAAGCAAGCAGGTTTTATTCAGTGTGTACTATAAATGCCCATATAGAACTCCTAATATGCAAATATTTCCTAATTGGGCAGTGCTGGACAATCGTGAAAATAACTTCTAAATAACAACTGCGTTTTTTAGAAAACAAACTAAACCAAACATTTTTTCACATTACAACTACCACGATTATCGTTTTACAACTATAACTAGGATTATAGTATACCATAAAGCTTCCGAATAAACCAACTAAATTTCACACTGGGGACTAGTATGCGATAAAAAAAAATGTAATTCAATAAAACATAAACTTTTTATAGGTTCATCGAGAAAAAAATTACACCGACTTTTAAATAATAGCTCATATTGTTGAAATAAGCTTCTGGCTGGTGAAGTTACGTAAGTATATTAACATACCCAAACCGCAAAATAAAATATTCTTACATAACCACAAAACAAATATTTGTTCAATGTATTTGTGGTATAAAAGTAAACTTAATGTTGTATGTAACTAGTTTACTTAAAAAACAATCTAAACTACTTAATATAAGTAGGTTTCTAGGTTAACCTTTTCACATATAAGTAAGTTAGATATCATGATATACTTTATTTATATATGATAATTGTTGATGCGGTTACATGATTTTGTTGTATTTTATAAAATAATACACATATACTATTATGCTTATTCCCATAAAATGGGGTGGTAATAAACCCTATATTTTTATTATATATACTTCTATTGTAATTGACAAAGCAAAAGCGACATTTTCATCCTTTGCCAGATAAATTTGGATGAAATTATAAACTGTTGTTTACAGTGGATCTATATAATTAAATCTATGAATGTAATGAGTTGACTGTACTCCTGTTTCACAAAGTCTAATTAATCAACTAATTATGCTTTAAGCCTAATAAATACGGAATTAAAGGACCTAGTGGATTTAAAATGCGAACAGCACGAATTATGTACCTAGAGACTATGTAAACCAAATTTGGTGACAATTCGTTCAGTATCTTCGGAGAAGAAGAAATGCCAAATTTAGGTCTTACGAGCGACGATTGAACATCCAATGGGTATATGTGTAATTTTTTTTGGGGTTCGATAGCGATGATAGGCGATCTTAATGTAAAATGTGATTTTCAATTCGAGTACACATTGAGTTTTTCTAACCGAGTACATAAAGGAAAATAAAGATAAGTCATCATAGCAGGTGCAACAATAGTTATCATATTATGATAATATCTTATGATGTATGAAATATTACACTTACATTTAATTAAACAATAATTGTTCACAGGAAATAGTCAGTTGCTTTGATAATGCTTTGTTTATTGTTTATTTAGTATAAAATGTGTCGCATATACTTTCAAAGACTACAATTAAATAATATATACATTATCCTATACAATCACTAATTGAGTCAGCGTGGTCCAGGAGACATATAAGACAAAATTCATGTAACTCAACGCGCTGGTTTTTTAAATGTCAATTTGTGTAATTAAATTAAATAAACAAATGTGGTTAAATTGTAATATTTGCTTATCGTGTATTAAAGAAACAATACTAATTGAGTTCATTCTGATTAATCTAGATAATTGTATAAAAATACTTATAATCTTTAAATTATCAAATTCCAATTGATATTTTCTCGCATTAGTAACTATTTTGAATTACTCAGAATATATCTATTAACAGTAGCTACATCAAAAAGCTTAATCCAGATCAATGAATTGATCTAGATTAAACATTAATACTAATCGTATTGCGGTTATATCATATTCATTCATTCCGTTATGAAAATGCATTTAATGCCTATTTAAAATATGATTAATAATGTCAGTAGACATACAGAAAATATTGTAAAATACTAAAAATAGATTTAAATTATTGTTTTAAATGTCTAAATGTTATTTAACAGATTTTATACTATTATAAAAAATTGACATCGAGAATTTAACAGAACCTTTCGACCTTCCGTGAATCTAATCTACATATTTTTGGAACGGAACCTGTCATTTACCTCTCTCTCTCTAACTGTGTTTATTTGCGGTAGTGTGTGTGTGTGTGTGTGTTTGAGTGTGTGTGTGATGATTCAAATCAAATTGGAATGAGTATACAATAATAATTTATAAATTTCAATATAATTCAGTTTTACTAATATAGGAAATATTATAATAAAATTGCTTTCATTGGTTTGAAGTGATTGTATGCATATAGCATATAATACGTCAACATTATACCAACTAGTTACATCCATATGTAGTTAATTATACGGCTAATCACATTTTACGTTTTGTTAGTACCAATGTAATACGCGTGCGCAAATCACAATCGGTAGGGGACCCTAATAATCAAGAGAGAAGAGAATCGTGCGCACTTGCTAGCAAAGCATGCGTCAGTAAAAGAGGGAGAGAACGAGAGCGTCCGCGAATACACACAACCTGTTGAACAGAACAGAATGGCTAGGCGAAAACGTATGAAATTATTTCAATTGAGCGGCAAAAGCATTTATTCAAAGCCGTAATCATAAACCCAAAACTATTAACACCTAAACATGTGTCCTTCCATGATATTCATTATATATTTACATTATAAATATACACGAATACAAATCATGCTTCCAAAATAACAGTTTTTAATAAAAAAAATTATTTTTATTAGGTAAAGTAAAAACGTAATTAAGATTAATATACTTTAGTTAAGCGCTTATAATTTGATGTATAATTACAAAGTAAAATAACCCAAAAGATGATTAATTTCAATTTTCTACGCCATTTCCTAAAAATACATGCCATTATTTGCAAGGTCTTCATGATTTAGAACAATATTGTTACTATTTACTTATAAACAAATCAAATAACGATCATATTTGAAACACATACATTTTTAGATTTCAACATGATTCATTTAGTTTAATTCCTATTTACAATTGTAAATTCATATATTTCGAAATAAATTTTATTTTTGTTAATATAATTTTGATTTCACGTACAAATGTTTTTATTTTGTTTGTTTTTGTTTATTAGCAACACAAAACAATGAAAATATAAAAATACAACACAAAGACCAAACAAACCCAGTTCCATTTATCTCAATGCGCATGTGCAAAAATGCACACATAAAATAATATGCATTTTCAATTTGGAAATGATACCTTTACGTTTGCCATTATTCGCACAAAATATCATAAGGTTTATTCGATTACCGCTAACGGATTTATTTCTCGATTTAATTAAGCCCCACACAGGCGTAATGTCTCACGGTAAACGCGCCACCGATTCTCGTCATAAGAATAACAATCTCTCAGCATTGAACCCGTTCATTTTGCTATTCCCGCGCTGTTTTTCCCGGTAAAGACGTACCCATTTTCTTTTGTTTATTGGCACAAATATATTTAACGAAATAACGTATTAAATATTAAAATTATATGTAATTTTAATAAGTTTTAAGTTCTTTTGAAACCAAAAACTCACCCGTACTTAATAAATTCGAATATTTATTCTACGTAATAAAATACGTATAAGAAAGTTTAGTACAAGGCATTACAGATATTTAAATACATAATATATTCCTACAACTTATTAGTGCTGCATTTATTAAAATTAATGTAATAAATGTGTTTCGTAATTATAAATATATATAAAGATGAAAATACTCGTATTACCTAATTTACTTATGCACCCTTACCACAATCAAATTGGTAATATTCGTTAAATGTAAATCAACTGTGAATTAAATCGTATTACTTCGAACGGACATCCTCAATGCATTCCAATCTTTCCAAAAAATATTTAGTCACTGCCACCCTGGTTAGACAATATTTTCTAGAAGATTGTGTAGTGGTTTACATGTACTGAAAACAAACTTATGTGATGAATATTGCATGTCCTTGAGAACATTTATAAAACTGAATTTATGAAAACATGGAATTTAAATTCTCGGCAAATTCGCACATCGTCACAAGGAAGTAAATTCGCAATTTCCTTATTTACCTATCATTTCCGAATAAAATTATAAACACTTTTATAAATATGCACAAACAATAATTTAATGCTGATTGGAAACTACGCCGTATATGTTCACAAGAAGTACGTTGGTCCTTAATAGATTTCGCAGATGGACATTAAAAGCACTGAGAAAAGACATTTTTAGCTCATCAAAATAACTATAGATATCCTTAGCTAGTTATTTAGATTTTTTACATATTAAAATATTAGGCCCGTATGCAATTATACAGACAAGTAAATTTATAGCTAAGCCAGTGATTATCAAAATCATTGCCGCACGACTGCAATAAATATTAAATAACGATAAGATGTGCCACTGTGGTTACGTGTAAATCCACTATCAGACATTATGTTTGTTAGTGCAAAATCAGTGGTAAGAATTTAATACTAATTGTAAGAAAAATATAAGAACTGCAACGATTTTGAACACATTTTATTTGTCACCCAAGTCAAACGTATAGTTAGTATAGAGTTGATTATTTGAAACATCATACTTCGCTATCAATATACCTTATAACTGGAGACTACTCAATTTTAACGAAATGGTAACAAAAATATCCGCAATCTCTCTCTCTCTCTCTCTCTTTCACACACACACAACTTTTTAGAAAAATTCAATTTTGTTTTAAAAAAAAGCTAGGCTCTGTATTTGGTGTTCAATATCTCTTGAAATATAAAGCCTATTTAACGAGGAAGGCAAATTTATGGGATAAATACATCGAGCACCAAATATTGATAAAATCCCATATGGGAAAAGCTACAAATTACAAGCGTACGATATATGCATTCAAATATGCATATCAATATGTGCCTATTCTTGCACTTAGAACATAGTAAAGTAAAACCATCAAATTCTTAGTTCTGGAACTCTTTTCTAAGTACGTATGATTCTGTGCAAGGATATTTCAATCCTGAGAATCTTATAAAAATAAGATCGAATAAGATCGTATGTGCTATGTACAGCGAGAAAAACTATAAAAGTTGTGAGTGGTATTACTTTTATTGATTCATAAGTTTCGTCGCGAGTATCCAAGGTCACCATCTAAAGATGACTTATTTATACAAAATATTATAATCTTAGATATAAAATCCCACTCCAGAAGTACAGTGCATATTACAACTTAAAATGAGCATAGTGCTTTTATTGTACACAACCGTGTACGTTATTAAATTAAAACAACCGTGAAAGTTATTAAATTATTATTTATACTCCTATGTCTAAGTAAATATGAGCTCAGTGGTTTTAATAGGTCGTCATATATGTACTTAAAATACAACCTACCACCATGCTAATGAAATTCCATTTGAAGGAGTAGCAAGAATAAGAAGAACACGTAATGTATAAACATGTTGAGATCCTCTACATCAAATTTATTTCGCATCTACCTAATAACGGAAACTTATACGCAAATCCGTCGCATTTTCACGAATTTGATCAATAATACGTACTTTATTTTATATCTAGCATTTTTATATTACCGGAATTATAGAACTCTATCTAATCGAATAGACAGTAGTTTTGGGCCAAAAGGTGAATTATATAAAAAAATATTTAATGGTTCTAGAGCAACTTAGGATCATTTTGTGATAATCTGACAAAATATTTCTCGGTGATATTTCATGTAAATGTAAATTCGTATTTAATAAATAACAAAGATAACTACTAAAATTACAACATATTAAATTTACTATTTTATTAAATGTGAGTGGTTGTATATTATATTATCCGATAATTCGACAGAGTACCTAAGAACTCAAGATTTCCTTAGATGACTTGAGATGTCTCTAAGATTACCCGAAGATTACATCAAGATATCCCCAGTATTATACAACAGAATTCCTTTGTGGTTAACCCCTCAGTTAAATCACCGCAATAACCTAAAGAATCACTGTAACAACTTCTTAACAAACTAACATTTTTGGCGAATCCACGCTTAGTATATTATAGAAGTAGATTTTTTAGTCAATTATCGACATTTATCCCTAATATTAATTATAGCGCTTATTACTCACAATACTTGCTAACTAATGTAATTGTTACAGTTACGTTAATTAAATAGTTCGGTAATATATTAAATTTAGAAATCAATTAGTACAACGGAAATTATGTAATTATTCTATTATTATGAATTGAAGTGACGTTTTACTCATTTAATAATAGTTCTAAAGCAATCGAGGATCATTTTGTGATAATTTGAGGTGATCCGGTAATATCTCATGTAAAGGACTTTTTTTGTTTCGTATCTAATAATTAGCAAAGAAACCTACAACAACTACAACATTTCAAATTGGCTATTTTATTTATTGTGAGAAATTAAAATTTTTATTTACAATAAAGTACATATAAATTGTTGAATTGCAATTTGTTGTAATATTCTTGGAATAAAAAGAAAGAATTTAAGTATAAAACTGCTCGCTGAAAATGTCAGTGTTTCGGTATTAGTTGTAACATTTCCAAATGTATTGCGTTAGGTTTGACAACAGTGTATAGCATTGCACCGGTATATCGGTGTAGTATACGTATTACTGGTAGTACCGGTGTTCGCTCCTTGACCCGACCATCACGGCAACCAGCAAGTGTGTCAGGGCGGCACTGATAACACAAATGTTCTATGCTCAACGCTTATTGTAGTAAACAACCATTATTCATATTTATACTATTTCAACTACCGCATATTCTGTACACAGGAAAGGACCATATTTTATTACAACATTTACATAGGTATCGCTGTTTTAAACTGTTGTCTACAACAGCGCCCTATAGTGCTCTAGAACTTTTATGTCGCGCAACCAAACTTGCATGTTATTTTACATCGCAATACTTCCACGTACTTTTAACTATAAATTTAGTAGAATTCATCAAATATTATCATTTATGTTGTAATTGTTGCTTTCGGAATAAATTATGTTTCCACAAATCGAGTTAAAATCAAATTTATATATAAATACGATAATTTCTCGATATAATAAAATTTTGTTTATAGACCAAATATTCAAATGCTGTAAACAGTATGAATTTTATATTTGTGGTTTGGTATGCGAGTGTCTTGCTAGAAATATAAATAATGTCGGATAGGATCTCTATGTTCTAAAAATAAGAGTCGATAAATTGCAAATAATGAATAAAATTAGCATGAAATCATCGTTTATACTTCTTATGCATTCTGCCATGCGATTGTATCTAGTCATGCGCAACTTATAACTCGATCAACTATACTTCGTTTAGATTACTTCTAAACTCGCCAATAACTCACTAACTAGATTACTATTTACTTCCCATAGTTCTAAGAGTACAATGGCTATAGATAGAGCTGTTTGCATAAAATTTACCACAGCATTCAGTATATTTTAAATAATTACAATTATAAAGTTACTTTGTTTGACATTAGATAAAGAGCGTAGATTGATTTATATTTAAAAAAAAAAACCGTTTTTTGGTGCAGTGGTACATGGAACAACGAATAATAGTAAACAGTAAATAGTTGTAAAATCAAAGTCGAATTGAATTTGTAAGAAGTGAAACATTATTGAGATAGAAATATAGCGATTTTACTATTAAATTTTTATTTATAACTAGGATAAACTTAAGAAACATCAAAAGAATTGTAACGTTATGTATATTTTTTTGGTAAAATAATAAATAAATAAATGTATTTTAAGACTTTTCCTAACCTAACCTTTAGTTTGAAGTATGGGACTGATTAAATTTAAAATGTGGATAGATTCAATAAGGCACCTACACAATATGTGTACCAAATATGGTTAAAATTGGTTTAGTATCTTCAGAGCAGAATAAGCGACAAATTTTGGCGAGCCAGTGTTCAATATACTATACTACTATAATAATGGTGCTATTCTTTAAAATTCTATAAGTACTAGAACCTTTAAAAGAATAAACAATTTAGTATGGATCAAGAGCTTACGTAAAATAACAGAATGACACCATTAAAATGGCATTTCAATTATCCTCTTATATAGTTTCAAGTTATCCCGTTGTTAAAAGTTATAATATGATTTTTCCAATAATTTTGGCCGTATTGAATCGAATACAAACAATGTATGCCAAACATATTATTGTAGTAAAATTAATACGAATTTCCTGGTGTCCCAAACCACCATTTCACAATAAAGTCTATTGGTTTCTTTGTATGCAGAATATTCTAGGCCAGATTTCAATCTTGTTCCGTGAATATTTCTCGCCAGGGAGACCGTTCCGTTCATATTCTAACCCTATAGGGGACGGTTGACTCTGGTACGGGGCACGCTCCTCAACGTATTGATTGATGGTGCCGACACCGGGAGAGTACACTCACACGCAGATACACAGCTACAGCGGGACGGGACACGGGACTGTTCTGCACAGGACACAAGGGTGCCAGACCCTAGCTCCCCACCACTATTACGCAAGACCGAGGGTAAGAAGTGACTTGATTTGAACCGGACCAAACGAGGGGTTGCTTACATCACACTGAGATCTATATGCATTACCGTAACGCAGATTTCCTTTACACAAAGAGAACATCGATGTTCATTTTCAAAGCATTTTAGATTACGTCATGATATTACGATTACACTGAGACATATTTACATCTAGCAAATATCCGGACGTTATAATCATTGCAACGACAGCGTAATAATTATTACTTCCTTATATAACTATTGTAATTATGAAAACAATCGATCTCGTTATTTTAACGGAAATATAGCTTTAAACCTTCCTTAAATCGAATCTACCCATTTTGGAATGACGTCTGGTCTGTCTGTGTGTCTGTCTGCCTGCCTGTCTCTCCCTCTCTCTCTGTGTGTATGTGTGTTTGTTTGTTTGTGTGTGTTTTTGTATGTATGTATGTATGTGTGTGTGTGTGTATTTTATGAAACATAAAACTTAAGATTTGTATATGCGTAGCAAGAAAACCTCCCATTTTTGAAAAGAATATTCAAACCGAAAATGCATGTTTACTCTAGTCATTTATTGCGATTTCTGCAACAACTCTACAATTGTGCACAAAAAATGTAAAAATCAAAATTAGAGATATCAATATTTCAAACAAGTGTAGTCTGAACTTCTTTTTCAAATAAATTTAAATAAAATGCGTACAAGAAAGTTCAGTATAAACCATTGCAGATATTTTTTTTGTGAAAAAAGTTTTCTTGTTACCATTGTATTCCCATTTGGAACGTATATAATTTTACCGTTTCGTGATTAATAATAAATTACGCCTGGGCGAATGCAACCAACGATGCATGTGAGCTGACTTGATATTAGTTACGCATTTAAACAGTTTACGGATTCAATGAATCGATAAATCAATCAATTACGTCGAATATTTTATTATTTGATTATACGAAAAACACGACTCACTCAAGCGACTACTTAAGCTATTTACAATGAACGTACAAGTAGTTAAAACAAATCGATTTTTTTTTATTTCGACGTCATTCAAAATCAGTTGTAGGATAGATTACACTCATTGTTTAGAATATTTAACATCTAATGCTCAACAAGCGCAAAACGGATGTAATTACCCGAGACGAAAAGGAATGTTTCTTATATCGTTGGTTCGGTTGGTACGCATGGAATGAAAATTGTTTGATTCTTATCAACACTCAACAGTGTGCTGTGCGCACAATAGACCCAACCGTGTTTCTGCAATCGTATATTAATCATTTTACAAGTATGACTACGAAGTACACATACATTTTTCTGTAACCTACTATAGACTCTCGTGTGAATATATATGTTTGCAAAATACCAAAATCTATCCAATATTATTATTGTTAAATTTAAAATATATTAAAATGATTTAAATTCACCTAAAAATTACGTCTATCAAATGTTTATAATAACATAACAAGGACATTCAAACCGGAAGTGCTTGTTTACTTTAGTTGTTTTTTGCTGCGAAACGGCTGCACTTACAGTAAAAAATAGTTATAATAAAAAATTAAAGATATGAATATTTGGCAGAACTTTTGTTTAAATTTTTTTCCATAAAGAGTACATTTACAAGTAAATCACTATTGTAATATTTTCTCATCATATTTATTTTACCATAAGTATGTAGGTATTTGAAGTATTAATACATAAACCTGTCAATTGTCCTTTGCATGCTTTTATGGACAAAAAATAATAATAATGTACTTTTTGCGAGAGTGTACCGTTTTGGTAGTGTTGAGAACAATCTTTTGCGCATCGCCACGTCAACATCATAGTTATTTTTGCTGAACTACATAGCTAGAGTACCTATTTGTTTCTTTTGATATAGATAAATTTCAGTGTAAACAAGTATTTTTACGCTTTTTGTTATCATCTGTTACAAAATAACATTATTGCACGTGCAAATCAGTGGTGGCTCACCAAGTAAATGAGGGCAACATAATACTTCAATTTTCTAAATAAACAATAATTATTATTAAATTGATAGTTCTAGTTTTGATTTTATGTTTAATACTAAAGTCTGTTTAGTTAGTTGTATTATATGTATTGCATTTTAAAGGTCCGTTTAATAGACGTACATTTAAAATAGCAATGAGAAAGATAAACACATCGTTTGGCATTACTCTTTAAACAATGTTTCCATGTAAAAATAAAACGTATTTTGAATTAATTATAAATTGTACATTTATGATTCGCGGCAAGGTTGAAAAGGGTCATGAAATGGTCATAAATATGTTTTTTTTTATATATATATAGCATAATATATGAATAAACATTACAGCTTAAACTATTCTAAGAGCAGAATCATAGATGCCGCCTTAAAACTGCCAATTATGTCGACATACATGACCATCCACTCGCTTATTCAAAGTACGATACACGCATACCATTCGGACTGTTTCGTATCAATGTCATACATTACATTCAGAGCAAGAGTTTGAGTATACGCAGCAAGCTGTATGTTAATATAGTCATTTATTCAACTTCTATGACGTCACATCCAACATTTCCATTACACTATCACTAGACACTCTACGATGCAACGAAAACATTCGCCAATTTCCCTACAGCCTATATCAGAATATCCAGTGTGAAAAGAACAAATAAATACAGTAAACAAACGATCCACAGCTTCATATAAAATTGTATCCATCGACATCACATTACGTATAAATTTAGACAATTTTGTTTGTATTGTAAAAAGTTATTAAAATAAATCGAATAAATTTTATTTGAAATCAAACAATTTTGCACAACTCTGTTTGTAATGAATTATTAGCAATAATGAAAAGAATACACATCAAATATTTTGCCAATAAAAGCAAACCAAAAAACAAAAAAACAAAATTCTTCTAAATTTAAACAAAACTAAATTAAGCGCGGTTACGGTTGGTCAAACCGAAAGTGTCAAATTACAGGCAAATTCTAGCGTAATAGAAAGCGCTTCTTGAAAGTTAGTTATCACACGCAACGCAAAGAAGAATTTCACTCTATTTATCAACTAAAACATGTATTAAAAACACGGATACGACATGCTCAAACGCCAAAGTTATGTTATCAGCAACTAATATAAAAAATTAAAATATTATAAAAAAAAAACTAGACTTATGTCCCATTATTTTACACCAATATGAACATACACAGCGTTGCAACATTTAACACGTGTGAACGTATTAATTGTCTTACGACCGCAACCCTCGCCGCAAGCACGATTACAATAAATAAAAGTACTATTTCGAAATACAATATTTAACTGACGAGTATTTGGTCCACCTGTTTTACACATGTTTTACATAAATTAACATAACGATAACCGGTTTTTCTTTTCGGTCGAAGAAATAAAAATAACAATGACCAATAATGAGATCAAATTTCTTCTAATGACAATATCAGTTTATATTATGTATTAGAATATATTAAATCATAATACGAATTGCATAGCATACATATTTTAATCATGAATCAATGTTGTTTCAGTTTGATTTATTTCCGAGCTTATTTCTAATCAAATTATTATTCCAATGTTAAATATATTTTCAAGGTTACACTAGAAATTTTCAAGCGTTTTAATTAGCGAAACTGATTGACAGAGTTTGACAAGTTGTTATCCAGATATTCTTATTTAATTTGAAATACTCAGAGCTCGTCTTCGGCGAGCAGTTAGATTTAAAGTGTAGCCTAATAACTTCGGACATGAAAGACCTAGTGGTTTAAAAATACGAACGGCACGAACTGTTTACTCATAGATTATGTATAGGAAATTTGGTGTCAATCCGTTTAGTATCTTCAAAGAAGAAGGAGCGACCAATTACAGTCTTACGAGCGAACATATAAGCAACTTATTTTTAATTATAGTATTTACTTTATTTGAAATGAATTGATAGCCATCCCAATAACATAGAATAAAATGGCGTCATTTTAATATGACCTCGCGCAACTTGAAACTTCACATATGATAGTAATTTCTATTTTATAACATATAGATAAGTTGCTAAGCCGCAAAAGTATGTAAAGTTAAACCGCAATTAAAATGCAGAAATTTACAAAATTATTAAAATGTGCTAAGTAATTCTAAACAATACAACCAGACTAATTTGAATATATTTTTATAAAATAACAATAGGGATTTATACTTAAACGTCAAGGTTTATTTACAAATGTAAGATTTGTAGTAAATACTTACAGTTA
Organism: Nebria brevicollis; assembly: GCA_944738965.1. Taxonomy (NCBI): domain Eukaryota; kingdom Metazoa; phylum Arthropoda; class Insecta; order Coleoptera; family Carabidae; genus Nebria; species Nebria brevicollis. Next base: position 2,873,400 of record OX122911.1, on the reverse strand, counting down.
AATCGTAATATTACAACTTATGCAAGTAGTGATTAAACAATAATTTATTGTTTATGGTATTCGGATATAACGGACGTTGGCTATATACAAATAATATTAATTAGGTACTAAATTATACTTTTAAATATGGTTTTCACACACATTTACCGTTAAATATAGGACAACAAAAGAAATTTACTAAATTATTAATAAGCGAAAAATACATTTTTGGGCGTTGGCTTTTGTATACACAAGCGGAACTTTAGTTTTAAAATTGGAAATAAATAATAAAAGCACAAATTTAATTAAATAAACCTTGATAAAAACAAACGATAAAATGTTATTTTGTAAAAACAAAACGGAAATAGATTAAATGGGGTCATACAACCCTTTGCAGCTATTCTCATTCTTTACTGTCTTTTCTCATTAAATTTAAACATGTAATTACCGAATCGACATGGATACATTGAAATAAATAATTAATATTAAAGCCCCTCTAATAGTAGATGAGGTTTTAGTTCGCCATACTTAATACGGAAAAGCTATGGATCATATGTGTGTAAATATGTCTGCTCAATGTTAATCGTCGCTCGTAAGACCAAAATTTGTCGCTATTTCTCCTCTGGAGATACTGAACGGATCGACACCAAATTTAGTAAATATAATCCATATGTACACAATTCATACCATTCACATTTTAAACCTACTGGACTCTTTAATTATATAGTTATTAGGCCCCAAACAGTAGCACTTTAAATACTAAAGAATTTTTTTGTCCATAAAATCTATATTAAAATCCAATATGTTTTTGGTAGTGACATTTTTTTTCCAAAATTTAAAAGTGACGTAAAACAAATTAATTAATTGTTAAAAAATTGATTTGATACTACGAGCGCCAGCTAGTCTTGTATAGATGAACTGAAATGTAAAAATACTTTTCAATCGACAGCTGTCAAAAACGTCAGTGATATTGATGATTGTAGTATAAATAATGAAAATAATTATTTTTATAATAAATCAATAAACTGAACTTTTATTTGTTTTTTCCGTTTGTGCGATCTTTTGACTAATACATATCTTAGATTGATTACTAAATCATTGGATTGTTTATGGCTTTGATCATTTTAATTATAGTACATATATTGTTTATTTCAACAGAAATGCGCCAGCCCAAACTTTAGGCATTGGCACAGGTAATGGAAAACCTAAGAGCCATAGGCGAGCTCTGATGCTTGATTACAAGTGAATTCGGAATTCATTCTACGCGTGAATTCATTTGATGTTCGTAGTTACACGATGTTCATTTCCTCATGAGTTCATTTGGATAATAACGATCAACCTGAGAACGCATAATTTTTTGTTTTGTGTTTGCGAATTGGTAATACATTGCAATCCACAAGAACTTAATATACAGTTTAAATGAGTGATATGTTGTACGTTTTATACCACGAAAACATGTTTACTTTTCATAACCCTATAACATCTTACAGCTCATATATGGCGGATACCAAGTTCACAGCATAATATTATGTTAGTAACCACTAGCAAACAACAAAAATTGCTTGAAATAACTAAAATTCAAGGGCGTTCACGAGCAAAATTAGAACATGCGTTAACAAGAGTAAAATAAGAAATTAATTCTTTTCTGAAATTATACACATTTTCTTAAATTTGCTAAAAATGCAATGTCAATTTATTTATTATTTCCTATAAATATTATCTAAATTAAATATTATTTTACCAAAAACGAAATTTTGAACTAGATCTACATACATTGGCAAAAAGTGTATCATTTAATTTAAAATATATAAGACTATTTATTTTTTTTACCAAGAACCCGATTTGATTCCTATATGAACTTTTTACGTAGACTGTACGTTTAATGAGACACATACCGTTTTTAGCTCGCTTTACGTAGTACCGAAGAGCTTACGTATTCGGTCGTGTGTAAGGATCAGAGACTGTAAAATATCATTAACAAAAAGTTCGTCCATTCATCCTGAATGCAGAAAAATGTATAACTTATATAAGCTAGCAACTCACTCGTTCGTAAGACCAAAATTTGTCGCTCTTTCTCTTCTGAAGATACTAAATCAATTAACAACAATTTTCATATACATAATCTATAAGGACGTAATTTGTGCCTGTCACATTTAAAATCTACTAGGTTCCCAAAATATTTTAGAAAATATAAAACATACATGAAATTCCAATGTACTTTTTTTTTAATTTATTTATTTCGAGAATGTATAACTATAAATAAAATCTATATGTATGTATGTATGTATAGAAAATTAATTTGACTAACAACTTCTAACTGACTCAGTCAGGTACGGATTTGAAATTTAAATTCAAGTTAAAGTTCAGGTAAAAAGACAGGCAATATATGCAAGGTCAGGTAAATAACTTGAAATGTGTATTGCCGACAAACCCATGACCCTTGCATCTTTGTCAAGGATGCACAAAATTGACTACCACTTTCTGGTCTCAGAAAAAAAACAGAATTGTGCGTTTGTACAATTTATATTGGACAGATTTATAAAAAGCAAGCCCTGAGATTAATTTGAGACAAATTTTTGAAAATCTACGATCATGAATCCTCGGTTCAATATAAATTTCGGTTAAAAACAGTCCCTATTTATGATTTAAAATATATAGACAAGGAAACGATCTATACAGAACTAATATCTCATAAATGATCACATTCCAATTGAATTCCGAAAGGAACAATGCGTGTTTGTAAACTATGTAAATAAGTACATGTGCAACAAATGGACAATCGTACTTTTAAATCCATGATAGTTCGTAGTGTTTCTCAAATACGACGTCAAAATGAATTATTATATCAAAATTATTACAAATATATTTTAATTTGTAATTACTTATTGTTTTAAAACACTTAAAAATAAAAGAATTTTACGCATAGCTTACTTTCTACAAATCTAGGTCCATGTGTTAACATAAAATACAAGTTTTTAAGTTCAAATAATAAGATCAAATCATACTCGTATAGCGCTGTGTAATGTATGAAGTTTTGTGCACAACCATCATTTTACCTCGCGGTTACTTAGATACCCTTTTAGATTACTAGTTTCGCCTAAAGTTTAAAAGTCAACTTAAATCAGCTAATATCAACCAAAAGTTTAATTAAAGCAGAAAATTTTTAAATAATATTCTTTTCATATAAAAATTCCAATTGGATACCCATTGGAATATTTATTTATTCATACAATTGTTCAAGTAAGACCCATTTAGTAACTATACGCTAATAGAACAAGCGCCAGTGCTTGAAAATACGAGAGGAAGAAATTATTTGCGAAGTAAAACAAATTAAAATACAAAATAACGGTGTAGTAAAAGAAATTGCAAAGCAACAGTGACACCAATCATAAAACCATTATTAACGTAATGGTTCGCTTTAAAAAAGGTGTGATAAATTAAATATAAATGGAATAGCATTAGCTCTATTTAAATCATGAATTTATTTCAAAATATTTTAGTAAATGGAGGATCAGTACGGCACTGGTTGACTAGTATAAATATATTACTCAATCTTTAAATATGCATGTTACGTTTTTATTGTATTGCTTCGAAAGAATTCATACAAGGTAAATTAACATAATTAATATGTATGTCAATTTCAACAATAAATTAATTATCAAATATGTTTAAAACATTTAAAATTTTCTAAATGAAACTTTTTAGAAAATATAACTCGCAAAATTTTTGAGGTATTTTTAGTAAGACATAAGGCAAGAGATTTGCTTCAATTAGGTATTTAAAATGTCTAACGTTACGTAACTACGTCTATTTTAATCTCATTCTTAGCATATTCCAGCACACATCTATTGTTGCTCGTTGTATATTCTAAGAAAATATACAGTAAGCCAAACATACAAAAAAATTTAACTTCTAGCCCCAATCTCCCCTAGTATGAAACTAAAAATATATAGATGGCAGAAACACTTTTGGACACCCTTCCTAAACTTGACTAGACGCATATATATAACTGGTTGGATACAACAAATAGACCGACAGGTTTTTACGCATGTTATATCCGTGAGAACGTAGCGTGTTCGAAGGAATTTCCGAGGGAATTTTACAAGATATGAACATCTTCTGCTTGTTTATATACGGTTACCTTATGGTTTTCTATATTTAAATAGATTTTAATTTCACCCCGACACAAATTAAATACGTAATGAAGTTTTTAAGCAGAAAATAAAACATTTAACAAAATTTTTTTTTATATTCACTATTCGTTACGGTGTACGAAATACGAATTATCTTTAGAGGAAACATGTTTAAATAAGATATCAATTTTCTATTTACCGGGAATACTTTATCGATCACAAAAACAATTTTGTGTAAATATAGATTTTTTTTCCTTCGTAGAATAGATATTGAATATTTAACGAGTCGAATTTTACCAGCGATATTTTACGCGAGTATATAAGTAAAATGGCATAAATAACTAATAATAATATACATATGGTAATTTTAAAATATAATATGGTACGCCACTGATGATTTTCAACAACACAAAAACAGGATAAAGTATTAAAACTATGAGCATTGGTGTTAGAAGTTTATTTTCAAATACTCGCCGTTATGTTTGTTTATCTACAAATTTTGTTATCGTTGTTATTGTTTTTTTATAAGGAACAAGTCTTCTCGAATGACAAATAATTTATATTTAAATAAAACAGGATACTTTGTTACTAGCAATATATATAATAATAATAAAAGAAGTATAACAAATTTATAATTAACGTCAATTTACACTGACACGTGAACTCAAAGTGTGAATTGAAGTAATTAAAGCAATTTAAAACAATACAAATTAATTTCGGCTAACGGAATTGCTAAAAATACATATATACGAACGAATACAGCCAAAAAGCGACGCATGAACACAACTACATTAAAAATAATCTATTATTTTATTATACTTTAGATTTATTACATTTTATCGAAATTTAAAATCAATATATTGTAAAAATTCTAATATAGTGCTCATATAATTATTATAGCTCTTTCAAGGTCACGACATCAAAAACATAAGTATATTATGATATACATTTTTGCACTGATAAGAGTTACTATAATATTAAAAAACAATTTCCAAACGTTTTATTTAACTAGCCTGGTTGGTATTCAACATTAGATACAGTTCAGTAAACGTTTACTGTTTGCAAAATACATTTAAAATAAGACGAAGTAAGCATAAAAACGGTGTACAAAAAATAATTGGTCCACTGTACTTGGCTACTAGTTTATTTCACTTTTACAACAGAGTGTACACCGCTGTCACCAGTCTCTAGAATGCGACGTTGCCAATTCGAACCGATTCAATAATAACATGTCAATGTCAGATAACTTATAATAAACATAGACGCGAATTTATCGCACTTTTTATTGAAAATGATAACTCAACCATCAACTAGCACTACATGATTGATAGTAGATGTTTAGAAAATGTGTAATTCATAAGTAGAGCGTGGTATTTAAAATAGTTTTGTACGAGCAACGCGGCAACAATGTACAAGTTGAGAGTTCAGAAAAGCGCGAGTCTGGGACCGCCCGCACTTACAAAATACTGTTTAAACCACAGGTTTTCTAATAAACAAACAACTTGGACTCGAAATAAAACAAAGTCATATAGTAAAGCTACGTCAATAGATAAGACGAGCACCCGAAAAAAAAACCGCTAATCAATAAATTGAACATGTGTGGTGATCAATAAGACATAACATACTTAGGAGGTGGGTAATCTTGAACGAATAAAAGGGCCATAAAGTTGCACATGGCTCGTAAAACAAGCGACCTGTCAATGTCAGAACCGAACGACGAGGTTCAGTTATTTACACGTGCGAGCCAAACTGCATTGTTTGGTTACGTAAATTGATAATCGCTCGAAACTATTTCAAAACAAACGAGGTATTCATTGCACTGGCTGCGATAGAATTAAATTGTAAACGTAGAAAGAAAGAAGAGCGTATGGATATAAGTGTGTATGTGTGTGTATGATTCGCCGTTAGGAAAAATTAGGCCAATCCTTGGGTCGGCAAGTGTTGTTTAGTAGATCGCGTAGAATGAATGAATGACAGAATAATAACCACTGAACATATGTCTGTATGCGGGCAATACAGTTAGGACGAATTTAGGCATATAGGCGAAAATAAAGGTAGGAATGTGTCGATGAATGACGAGTCCGTTGTAAATGTGCAACACATGAATTGAACGTAAAGTAAAAATGAACTTACCAAAGCAAAGAAGTTAGTGTGGCAATCCTCCAAACTGGCTCCGTTGGTCTGATGGTTTGGGTGCGTCATGTTTGATCCATTATATAGAAATTTGATAAAATCACGACACTGAACACACACAAATATTTAACGCGAAACACTTAAAACTTGGCGTTGAACGCGAACATTTAGAAGGATTTTCACCTTTCTATGGCGACTGCAAAATGGCGGATGGGAAACAACAAGCCACAACTAATTCAGCGCTTCCATTCGGGAGCGAAGCAAAGCAAAGCAAGGCATTTCACAGTTTCACGGTGCGCACCGATGACTGCGCACACACGGTCACACTACCGCTTGTCTCTTCCACACTTTATTAGAATAACACGCTTGAATCGAAGTCATGTCGTAACTTGGGCCACAACTGACACGATGGCGGCGCTCATGAGGCATGGTTTGTTCAAAACTGGGCACCAATTCACTGCTAAAAACGTAAATATTATACCTATCACTAGACTAAAATATTATTTAACTTGCACACCATCATTGCACACTTGTGTTTTACATTTGTCACACCAATCAACTAGTAAATTCCTTGAACTTTGTTTGGTACTATTGTCCGTACCATTTTACTTCACTTATTTATTTACATTTTTAACCGTACATTTTGTTACAGTTTGTTCGATTTTACATAAAACAGAAGAAGCCCAATCCTGATAAGAAATTTCCACCGAAAATTGACTCCACAGCGAAATCTTTGGCAGCTAAAGGGTGTGTACTCCTTCCACGATCAAAATCGTAACTGCCAAACTTGCTTTGACTCGGCACGGCTGCCATTAGTACATTTCAATCATGTGCACTAGTCGAGTGGCGCCACTAAGCAGGCTCGCACGGTCAATACATTTGATGCTGCGCGCAAATGATACAAAATACAAATTTATTTCCTACATTTCTAACAAATCTACCTTTATTAACACCATAGCTACTCATTTTTCTTATTTTATACAACCAACACTTACCATTTAACACAATTTATTAACAAAATAACTAATTTCATTATAATTCATACATTTCAATGAAAACACTGCGTAGCTTGTCAAAAATTTAATTTTCGTTACTTATATTTATTATTTACATACATATATTACATACCTATTCCCATCTAAATGGGGTGGCACACTTCTTGTACTTCATTCAAATTTTCCACAGACGCTATTTTACATATATATTTCATTTTTGTGAAACTGATATCGAATATTGAACATCTGCTGTACTACCAAACAGTATTAGGGCGAATTTTCAAAGATCGATCAATTCCGTTGCGATATTAGTTAACTTAAAATTCGTTTTAGAATCAATTTTAAATAAACTAACATTGCAATTGTAATTATCAATACAGGAAACTTATCCTCTAACACCATTCTCTAGTCGTAATATGATCAATTTTCAATATTGGGTTTCAATTTCACAAAAATTAACATTTACGCAATATAGGATAAAAAGTGATCTTTAATTTTATTATATTTTAATGCTAATGCAATTTTGATGAATGTATTTTGTATTGGATAAATTAGGATCGGCAAATTTAGTAATTTTAAAGTATGTTTGGTTGGAAATTCAATTATAATTTTTACGGATTCCTGTTACAGTATTACGAGTTTTGTTCCTAAAAGGTAGACCGTGTAATTACAGATTTCTTCGGTCACAAAAGGCGTATGCACCACCTGATGATGTAATGCCAAGATTCGAATCAATTTGTCAAACAGTCATTGGAAATGAAACTGAAGTAAACGATTTAAACAAGAAATTCGCAATACTCAATGCGTGCGAGAAAGAATTCAACCATGGAGTACCGAATTCGTTGTTACACACCATTGAAACAACAACAGATATTTTAGAGTTTTATAAAACACCAGTCGATACAAAAACCCCGCTCGATATGCTAAAACATATTGACTTACCTGAAAACGTTCATATTCAATTTGACTATCACAGATTTCATCCAGGTTAGTTATTTTTGTTTTAAATCTCCCAATTATCTAATTAATGAATTGTTATATTTATTCCAGAAACCGATCAAATGTTTAAAGGTGTAACAGCGTTCCCGAAAAGCTCAACTTTAGTTACAGGTTTGAAATATAAAAATAAATACCAAGGACATGAACAACGACAAACATGGCCATACAATTCATAGTATTTTTATTGAAACATTGTATAATTATTTAAACCACAGAATATCTTATAAATAAAACAATAAATATTAGAAAAATACATTTACATGTCTTATTATTTGCACTTACTCATTACAATAATTCACCTTGTTTGAATTCTGTATACAAAACAATTGATAAATATTAAAAGTAATATTTTAACACCCAATACTCATATAATTCTTTTTTATTTTAAATTCAACTAATTTTATCTCCATAGAAACAATAACTACGTATCTTCATGCCTATTCCCATTAAATGTAAAACAATAGATTATTAATCTAAAAACAAATACTGTATTTTAATCTATCTCATTGTTATTTTAAAATAACTTTAATTAAAAGCACCTATAACTTTTTCCATAAAAATGACTATCTTTTACAATTTGAGTGCAAAAATACAGTTATTTTTAATGCGTTCTTTACTGAAGCATCAATAAAAGATCAATGCATCAGGCTTACTACTCGCTAAAATACAGTCACAAATAAGTGTAACACCGTAAATTTATTTAAGTACTAAATAACACTATTTATTCGCACAAGCGAAAACAAAATACTGGGCTAGAGGTAGCACATAGTTTAACAATATTCGACTCAGTATTTTAATCAATAGAAATAAAATAGTCTAGTATTAAATAATTCTAGTTTGAGTGTGGATTGTGTAAACTTGAACAAAAATATATCCGCCACTAATTGTTTAAGGTGTAACTTAAATTTTCTTCACATACTTGCCTCGATTTTAATCTTACAATTAGTAGCGCTGTATTCTATTTAATATATAGGTGCGTAAACCTAGCAAGCATGTGAAATTATAATTATATTTAAAGGACACAGTGCCACTCTACATGTGTATGTTATATATATATATAATTTGGTACTTTAATTTAATAATTAGTTTATTTAATATTATCAATTTCTATTATCGATATTTGTCGTTTTGGTAAGTAGATTTATGATTATCAAAAACAATTTTTACATAGAACAAGATAATGAAATAAATAAATTCAATCCTTATAAACGCAAAAAAAAGTAGCTATTATGCTAATTAGAAGAGCTAAAAAAACATCTTCTTTACTTATAGTTTTCTAAATAAAAACTACACATTTTGTATCTTTAAATATCCACATAAGTCAAATACGATTTGTTTAAAAGATACAATTATAAAAATAAGTGTGTTTTTTTGATAATAATAAATGTTCCATTTTAATTTCTGAATCAAAATAATTTATTTTAGAATATTAACAAGGGATATTTAATTGAGAAAGGAAAATATGACCAAAAAACGTAACAGATGTAAAAATAACTCATGTAGAAAATATCAAAATAGGACCCAACCAAATGGTGTTTTACGCAAACTATGCCATAGTTGTCAACTAATTATAAACTATTTATTCAATCTGTCAGCACTAGAAACGACTGAATTAGTAAATATTTGTATACATTTAGTAGTGGGTGGCGTAAAAGATCTAAACATATTGAGAACATGCTTTGAAATATTTGCGTATATACATAGATACGCATATTTACTTGTGTAATTATTGGTCCAGGTAAATGTCTGCATACACTTAAGATGTATGGTGCAAAATATCTAAAAAATCTCAAGTATACGTTTAAAAATATTTGCGCATATAGTACGCACATTTATATATTTTACAACATACGGCTGGCGACTCTTGGTAACATTTTGATCAGTGACAATATATTACGGTGTGACTATTATTTTCTTGTTAATGTGGTCTTTTCTATTTGTATTTAATGATTATCGTATTTTGCACGAAATTACGAGAAATTTAACAAAAATAAATATTGACGTTAATATAATTTAAGTTGATACATTGGATTTCCAAACAAATCGCTTTAATTAAAAAATTATCGTACTCTCGACAGTTTAGAGTATTGACTCTCTTTCTTACGTCATTAAAGTGGATAAAATTATAAAATTGCTAATAATTAGTAAACACTAAGGAACACATGCGAAAAATTGAATTAGAATCTAATTGCATTGTATTGGTTTATATAAAATTTAGTGTAGCTGTATTATTGGTATAGCATAATTTTTTTCTATTTGATTGGAAAGATTTGAACGTATAATTTATTTTTATTTTATTAATTATTCATTCATTTTAAATTTATGGTAATTTTAGATAGTTTGACGCTTTTGAGTATTGACTAGATAGTGTATCAACTGATTCAATCAAACTACAGTTATAATTACTGTAATAATCAAAATGTAACACAATACATGAAAATTGTAGGAATATTAATTAAATAATATTTTAAGAATCCGTTACTTTAAGATTGTTTTAATTTTCATATATCTTGAAAAGAAAAGGTTTATGTGCAGTATGGGCCTAACTATATATTCCTGAAAAGAACGTTCTTATTTAATGAACGTAGCGTAAATCATTCATAAAACTTAAACCATTTAAAATATGAATGAAAAACATTTAAAAAAAAGACAGTTCGATAGATAACACTAATTGGTTAAATAAACAAACCGATTTTGAAATTTAATTTAATTTGCAAATAAACTATAAATTGTTAATAATCTTTTACGGAATTACTTTTAAATATACAACTAATTATTCTTTTCATGCTGTCTTTTTCTTATAATAGATTAAATTATCACAGTTTAACGTTAGATAAATATTCAGAGAATAATTAAACAGTGGTTTTTGTAATTCTGAATAGGGCACATCAAATATAATAATGACTCTTTGGTAACCATAAAAACAATCATTTCACTCTTGATAAATGTAGAGTTAGTACAGCTTGTCTTTTAACATCGATACGTGAGGTTTGTTCATTTGTCTTTCAATAGATGGATTATAATTGTCGTATTTATTGATTTAAATTTCTTTTTTGGCGAATAATACATAGATAATGGCACAATGTTATGTATTTTAACACTGGTGCAAGTGAGAGAGAAACGAATAGACCTTATATTTCATAATCAAATGATGTGCTTATAATTTGATATAATCATTTTAAAATTAATTACTAATGTGCCTCTTTCTTGAATGCTAATTTTTTATATATTAATCTTTGTTAATAAAAAAATATCCATATATTTTTATTAAGCTCTATTAACGATAATTAATTTTATATTAATTGTTGAAGTTTTAATTACGTCACACATGGGTAGCTTATATATTTGCAACTACATAGCAAAGCAGTATGATGAAAAAATAAAACATTTGTCACTTAAAACGGTGGCCACTAATAATTCAATTCCATCCATAATCGATCTATTATGGTTAAAATTTATATATTCAACTAAAACGTGTAGACATATAAAAATGATACATTACTGTGTATTGTAAAATATTTTATTTTTTACTTGACTAGCTGTATTACCTCAACAATTTAAATTTTGAAGTAACATACAAAATCACACACAATCTTAGTATTGAATTATTATGTATCTGTAATTCTCTGAGCTTAAAAATTATTTTTTGTTTACAGAATTCAACTTTCCCTAAAATAATTAGTGTCATTTATGGAATTTGAAAACCCCAGAAACTCCTTTTTTAAGGCTTTTATCACTTGGCTAAAATAAATATTAAAACATAATTATTTCCAAAACTATCGCTAGATTTTTATAACATTTAAGAATACGAAGAAATAACACGCAAGAGATATTAATATAAGTAATAATAAATTAATTTATTTAGTCTTAAAATAAAATTGATTTAATAAACATTTATTTCAAGTTTGAAGAGGTTGTTAATAAGTTTTTTCGATACATTATGCTAATAATAATAGGCAAAAATAGTGAGTACATGACAAAAGACGCGGGGTTCAAAAATGTTCGCGTTCAACGCTGAGAGACATGTTAACCTTATGGCGAGAATCGGCGGCTCATTTATTTTGAGACATTACACCTGTATTTGTCGATGAATCAATGAAAAAAATCAATATGTTAGAGGCAATAGAATAACCTTTATGCTATTTTATGTATGCAATAGCGAATATCTTTAATAAAGCTATATTTTCAAACTGAAAATACATTTTATGTTAAATTATACCATTATACCTTGCATGTTATATTCTTGTAATCTTAATTTAATTCCCCATTTGCATATACTTACAACATGTTTAGCACCAAACAGCATCCTTGCCTTGTCCTCTTCTTGAGGTAAAGCACTTTCATCCGCTGACCCCCTATTTCTATTTATTTGTAATTTTTGTTTAATTGCCTAGAAAGAACGAGAAAGAAAACAATGAATATATCTTAAAATTTTACATGTATATATAATAATTAGATTATAAAGCGTATATTTACAAAATTTCCGTTCATGACGGCCAAATTTATATTATCTTAGATTCCTGTGTTACCTAGTGATAAGTATGTTTTATAACTAATATTATTGTTACGCCTCTATTGTGTGCTAAATTTGAATACGCATTATACGCGAGTATATACAATATGAGAGAATTTACGGTAAGTTTCTTCGAGTTACGCTGCACAAACACATGCAAACACACGACATTTAGACAGAGGTTGTTTAAAATGCTCATTATGGCTTGAATGACACTTTCCGATAAAATTTTGGTTTCGAAAATGTTTATGATTACAATACTTTTATTATTTCGTAGTACAATAAAATGAGGACAAATTTTATACTATTATTGATGAGTAGATACCTTTAAATCATATCATATAATATATTTAATATGGTATAGTACGTTTAAATGTCATTTTAAAGTAGATTCCAAAGCGATAAGCTTTGAATTTTTTTTTATTTACTTTAGATGTTTGATATATTATATTATTAAAGTAATTTGTAAAATAAATGATATAGAATCCCATTTTTATAAAATAAAAACCAAGGTAACTTACTTGTGACAAGATAACTCTACGACTATCTGATTTCATAGCCAATAATAAATCCAACCATGTCCATGTAACATTATGATACTCCAAAGTAGGTATTACCAGTGAAAAATCACGAATATCTTCAATATTCTTCTCTTTATTTCCTTTATAACTGACTCTAACCGGAACTTCCGGTATTTTAATATAAATAAACAGCTTATTTTTCTCGGCACGCTCCTAAATATAAAATAAAAGAAACAGTAGAATGACAGCACTAAATATTTAATCAACATTCAAAGCAAACATAAACCAAATCACAGATTCAGATAGAAGAATTAAAATGTTGCGCCAATTAAATCAACACCATATGTAACAATCAGAAACAATCTTTATTCGTAAAAACAAAAAAAAGCTATTCCGTCCACCGATTAAAAAAATGATATAATTTCGATTAATAATTATCAAGAAATTGATTTTTTTAAAAGTTCTATAAGTTTTACTAATTAAATAAGAACTCACCTTCATTTTCTCAACATCGTCTTTTGGATCAATCCGCACATAAAAATTGGTATCTTTCGTGTGTTTTTTCACCGAAGTTCTTGTTTTCTTTCCGCGTGAATTTTCATCAATTTCTTCACCCGTTTCACCCTCAATATTATCTGGATCTCGTTCCGGAAAACAGAACCTCAGCATTGTATTGAAAAACTTCTTAGTTAAACCTATATTGGAAAAGAATTGCGATAATATATAAATCAACATACTCCGTAGCTTAATTACCTATCGTAATAGGTACAACATTAATTTCGAAATGTTCTTTAACCGAAATACCACCAACAGGAGGGCGTTCACGACAAAAAACACGCAACACTCGTTTATGATCTATTGGCATATTGCTCTGAATTTCAGTCGGACATAATACTTCGGTGTAAATTTGATTTGGTAACAAATTTGTCATACGAATATAGCCTAACTCTAATAAATGTTCCACTGAATCGTCGCTTCGCGAATTTTTTGTATATCTAAAATGGAAAAGCACTCATTAAAATTAACTCCCCGTATATTGTGTACGCTTATACTTACAAAAAGTTACTAAGTACCAAATCAGCGATGCCAAGTTGTCCATCTGCTTCCGTCAACCGCCATTGCGCATGTTTGAAACAAATTTCATTAGCTCTAACAGTTGCTAACGGCTTATCATTCCGCGTAGTTGCTAGCCGACTTGTTGCTAATAATTGTTTCTCTTTGTAGCACGATAACATAATATCTAACTCTTCACTTTCAGTAATCAATAAATCTTTACATTCATATACCTAGAAACAAAACTAGCATCTAAGAAACTATACTTCTCTTTTTTGAGCATTCTAAAAATTGTAACTTTAATGTCTTGTTGACTTGGAAAGATACTTTTACTTCATAAATCATTAAAATATGAATAAAGTAAGCTAGACCGACCTGTTTCTTGTAAATTAAATAAATTTTAATTAAAAATCAAAATTAAGCAACGAACGAAAACCAGTAAATATCTTATCACTCCAAAACAACACGGCAGACATTTTGAACGTAATTTTACCAATAGTTCTAGCCGTTTAATTTCTTGTAAAAGATCAACATTACTATGATCTTCCGCTAATGTTTTATGCACCAAATACCAATCCTTTTCTAGTCGTCGAATATGACTAACTAAAGCTCGAACTTTATTTTGGATATTCTGAATCGGCCGTTTTTGGTCCTCAATACTATGCAACTGTAACTGGAAACGCATGCGAGCAAGGCGCTCTAGTGCTTTTTTTCGATGGGGTTCCACGTAAAGAAGCAAATTATTTACCACATCCAAGAGCATTGCATACTAAAATTGGTATATAGTTTTAAAATTAGTATTGATGTGGTTCATTTGAAAACAAACCTGCAAAGAATTAGTGCAAACATCTAAGTCATGATGCATAAGAGTAAATGCATCAACAGCTGTTTCTTGGCGATCCCATGGGCTTACGTCTTCTTGTGGCGGTGGTGGGACTTCTCCTAAAGTTCCAGGATCTATGCTGCTATCTCCGTAACCAGCATAGAAAAATTCGCATTTACATCGTGAGACAATTCTTTGCAACTGGAATTTTCATATGAATAATTTATATTTTTGTAATGAATTTACTGTCAAATTATATATATATTTTTTTTTTGTACCCAATAATTGAAGTTGAAATATATAATAGCTCTTTATTTTTAAATTTTTTATTTCTTATACTCAATGTTCCAAAACCGTGAAGCATACAAATATGAAATTTAAGATGTGTTTAGTTGCTCTTATCGCTTTTCTACTATCTCCAAGATCTTTTACAATGCAGAATAAATAATGGCACATAAAATAAAAGTAATAAAATTTTTGCTAGAAAAGTTTTCTTAAAAAATATATCATTTTTAAGACAATCGCGTTTGAAATTCATTAATGTGCATATTCATTCAAACTAATATTTGCATTTATTTGTATAAAACAACGAAAACATTTGAGTTAAATATATGTGATGATCCACAACATGAATTATCGGTGAGTTTTTTCCCAATTATAGATTAATTAAATTTTTATATTTGCTATTTCGTATCAGTTTTATCTAAATTGAAATACTCTAATTAAACTGTTCAATGGGTGAATGTGAAATTACTATTTCATAACAATCCAATAAACAGAATCTCGTAAACAAATTAATTAGGTAAATAGATTGAACAAAATACATATTTTAAAACAAAGTTTATAATCTTATAATAAAATATTAGGCTCGATAGCCCTTGCTATTAAACTAAGCTTACTTGTATTGGAGATATTTCACCAATACTGCTAGCGCCAACGGTTTCACTGACTACTCCGCCAACAGACTGACCACTTCCGACTAAATCAGGAACATCTGGTATTTCTGCAATAACTGTAGAATCTTTTTCTTGAATATTATCAACCGTAAGCCACATAATGTTTTCTAGAACAATATAAAACAATCACTACACGTTTGTATAATTTTCTAATTAAAGTGTACCATCTAACGAATCAGTTTCCCCCGCACTAACGGTGGCATAATACTGCAAACATTCCAGTGATCCAACCCATGTTGTTTTTGACACTAGAGTATGATCTTTCCATACCGGTTTATGGACTCTTTGTAATATTTCTGCTTTTGCAGCACTTAAAATTACATATCCCTTCGTTTCACATCCTTTGAGAAGAACTTGCGAATTGACTAATGCAACTACAAATAACAAAATACATAAATAAGAAACCGTCTCAAATTAAGTATATACTAATGAGCAAAAGCGTACAAGGCAAAGCAGCATCCGTTCTAATTATCCACTGTTTTCAATCGCCTACACATGATTTTGAATAAATTAAAACGAACTTTGCAGAAATTAGATGAAAAAGAATTATTGTCTTTCTATTTAATGTATAATAATAATAAAACATACTGAGCCAATTTTTATGTTGGACATCATCTTCTTGGCACGCCTGTAAACCTTTCAAGTGTTGTTGGCGTGTCGCTGAAGACAAATCATCACTGAACACAACATTTTTGTTCTCTGCTTCAGCAATTAGTTGCTGCAACATTGTAGCTGCATGTCCAGATTGTAATTTACTAATTGGCGACGGTGTACCTTGTACAGATGAAGTGGTTTGTGCAACCTAAATGTAAATTGTTTTAAGAAACAACATAAATAAAATACTATTGTAGTTGATTTACTTGTATTGCAGCTGGGTTAGGTGGTGTTGATGGTGGATCTGCATTACGACGTGATTTCAACGGAGTTGAATTTGTTTCACAACGGAATCCTTTCAATGCTTCAGTTGATAAATTCTTTTTCAGTTGCTAATTACGACGAAATTTGGCGATTAAAATTAGCAACCCACATTCATTTAAAATAGTTTATTACTAACCTTCGTTTTCATAAATGTATCAAACAACGCAAATGCAACATTTCTGTTGCTTTTAGTCCAAGCACCTTTTAAATCGTATACAACCAAGCGATGTGTAGGTGTATCCTTACTTCCCGGTGCTGTCCTATCCGTGGCAGAATGTTCTCCTCTTGTAAATAATACTGTTTCACGTCCGTAAGTAACTTTACCAACTGATAAACAATAACATTTTTCAACTGGTTGCCTCAATGACATCACCTTTAAAAGAATATTATAATTTGATATATTAATTACTCTTTGTAATAATTTACTTCTCTCTCTGGGTTTTCTTCTTGGAATAGGGCACTTTGCAACCAAATTTCGGCGTCAGTTAGATCACAATTCATATACATTGTTGACCATTCGGCTCTTGGTCGATGTTTTAAACTATCATCTATTGGAACTAGAGCTAACGTGTGTTCTGCAAAATCGGCACGATAAAAATATGTTTTTATTATATAAAACCTACTGCGAGATTATAATGCGAAACTGGCAGAGTGAATTAACAAATAGCATTACTTACATATGCTCGTGCATGTTTTTCTAACTATGAATTTTGATGTGTATAAAGCGATAAAAGTATTTGTCAAAACTTAAAAATTCTAGAACTAAAAAAATGTATAATTTTATTTCATGATCTATTATATTATATAAACATATTTTTAAAGAAATGCCGGAACTGCATAGTGAAAAACAGAAAATTCAACAAAACTTGCAATTTCTGCTGTAAATATAAAATAGATTAAAAAATTTAAAAAAAAGGTCTCAAAGTACCATTGTTAAATCACTTTGCCAATAGCGATTGAAATTACCAGAAGAGGTAGACAATCTTCCACCTAATAACTCAAAACCACGTTGCATCGCAAAAGACATCCAATAGCAAATTTGAAATCGATGTAAACCTAAAGAAAGATGAACTTTCCGATAGTGTCGACTAAGTTGAATCTTACGAGGTCGAACATTATTAAAAATAGTGCCACGCTTTGTAGGACGCGTAACGCCAGACAAAATCAATTTTAAGTTCTCTATCCAACGCAAAGTACTTCCATATAACAGCAAAGTCGGAAAATCAAATTCATTCGGTGATTGGTTTGCTGTTGATTTGGTTTCCAACGCAATGCTTATATGAATATTTTGCGATCGAAACGCGCGGAATGAATCATGTTCCTAAAATAAACATCATTTAGAAACGAACTCTTATTAAAAAGTTTTATCTTAATTTTAACCTGATTACTGGAATATTCAGGTAATTTATCTGGTGCACATGGAATCACAGAATGATGATCGTTAGGATCAGATAAACAAACCCACTCGATTTTTTGTGTAAGCTTAAGATTTGGTAAGTGTAACAAGCGGCAATCATCGTATTTTGAAGCGGTTCGCACGTAGACGTTTAGATCTCCTTTGTACACAAATTTGGCTAAAAAAGTTTATATAATGAATATACACAATTATATTAATTATTATGTGTATTACTAGAAATGGTATAATAGAGATATAAAACAAACATACCATTAGTCCAATCCATGGCTACATCACTCCAAGTTAATTCCATCTCTTCCGTAGTATTATAAGGATCAAGAGAGGCGTGCAATAGAACCGTCAACTGATTTATCCACATTGTGAGTCGACCATGAAATAACAAACGCATCTTATCCCAAAATGGTAAGGGCGGCGATGGATCTCTTGAAGGCGCCGATATTTTTTCAAAATCTATAATTTAAATTAAACGAATATAAAAATTTAAATAAAACGAAATTTGAGAAAATATACTTACTAAGATTACATTGAGCGATTACAGGTTCCCAACACGGACCAAATGCATAGCTGTAATGTTGTACTTCACAATTGAAATCGTGATAAAATTTTAAAGCGGTCATACCACGTTCTATAGTTACAGAACCCCAAGGCTCACCGAGGTCTATTGATACGCCACGTTTAGCTAAAAGTTATTAAAATTAAAATGTGGATACACAAGTTAATTATATTCAACATAAATTGCCATTTCTTATTTATTGTAATTGTTTAATATTGGTACAAAAATTTATATACAGCGGGGTCAGTTTATTATCACCAACATGCTTAGGTCGATGTAGCAAATGATAGCAATCGCTGCATCGTGCATACGCCATACAAATTCAAGAGCTGGGTCTTGAATTAAATTAGAATCAACTATATTGTTATAAGCCTCGCAGACTTATAACAAGAATCCTACCTCTTCTAGGAGCTTCTTGTTCAGCGCCAACAAGCCGACCCCAAAGATGCAATTGACTGATATCAAGCAACGGTTGTGGAAAATCTCTCAACAAGTATTTCCATTCTTTGCAACTCATGGACACCGATCGACACCACAGTGTTGTAAAAACAAGGCCTTCTTCAGGCCATGGTGTTTCCGAATCGATGTCTTTCATTGTACGCACTACATTTTCAGTTCCGTGAATAGATGGATCTGCGAGCGCCATGATTTTAACATCATTCATACACCAAGCAAACAGACGAGTGCGAGCCGGTACTGCGCGGTACATTTGTTTCGAACGCTGAATGTAGATTTCAGCGTTTTTCTTATTTAAACTGGCGTACAATTCATCTACTTTCCCAGCGGGAAGATGTAAGTGTGTCTTACATAATTCCGCTACCTATTAAATTAATTAAAACTTTATTCGCATATTAAATTGTGAGTGTACAAGTGTGCTGTGCCACAGTTTCCCCGTCTTGTTCCATATTTTAGCTTTAACGCTAAACACTCGACCGTACATCTAAGATCTTCTATGCAACATACTTACTTTTGTATCCAACATCTTCTGTCTTTTTAAACTTTCTTTGTACTCATCTTCCAATAACTCATAATTGTCTCTCAATTTTACTTCAAATGGATCATCGCTCATTTCAAACAAATATTCTTCGATCTAAACACATTTTAAATATTTATTCAATTGATTACTTATAAAGAATAACTTACATTGATAAGTAAATCACTGGGCAATGGACTATCGATAGTAAAAGGTTTTTTAGAGCGTTTATGTACAATTTTCAACCATTTAAAAACTGAAAATAATTCATTTTGAACAGCTTCAGCATAATGGTGTCTGAATGGAAAACTAGCTTTTAGTAAACTAATTGAAACACCCCACGTTCTATTCCATGGCAACTGAAACCCCTCGGAATTATGTCTTTCTTCGCGGATTTCTAAGCTATCATTAATTCGGTTGAATGTCAGTCCTTTTATAGTAAAAATGTCTGCATGATCCACGGATATAACGGTTGTTGCGTTATTTATGGTGAAGTCGTCTTTTTTGTTTTGAATTGTCATATCATCTGCAACAAATATAAGAATACATGTCGCAAGCGTAGTCATATCACAAAAGTGGTATGGGTAAGAAGTCGCATCCACTAGTGCATAAAGTATCTTTCAAGGAGCATCTATTTTTTGTGTAATCTTAGCACGCGCCTAGATAATTTTTTTTACATGGGAGTGAATTGGTAACTCTCGTGTGCAAGTGCGCGTCAGGAACTCCTGGCTTTCTACGCGTTTTCCGACGCATCTTCCTCCAAAGGCAATCACATTCCTAACAAGCATATTAAACTCCTATTTCCTACTTGGCCATCATCATGAAAATTGGAAAAACGCAATCGTAATTATGATCCCTAAGTGGGGAAAAAATTCAAGATTTCCATCTTCCTAGTCAATTTTTCTGCTCAAAACTTTAAGCAAAATCTACTTAAGAATCTTATCCAACAAGCCAAACAGCTTTCTTCAAATTCACAACCTTCTCCCAAACTTCCAGTATAGATTTTGTCCCAAACGATCGCGTACTGTTGGATTCTTGTCATTGCAGAATATGATTAATATTAGGGGTGATAAGACAGATCCCTGAGGAACTCATGCTGCAATGTATCTTTTCTGATAAATGACCATGGCATTTTACGGATAGAGTGCGGTTCTTAAGGAACGTTGCTACAGCTTTGGTGCGAAGAAAGATACGGATAATAGTCACAGGGGTATTTCGTTTAAATATTTAGTAAAATAATGGCGATGACTAATCACAGGCGAGGAAATTATCGTCCACACTTTAGATAACTACTCATCGATTATCCAAACTATAATATATCTTTAGAAAATAAAACAATTGAGACTTTTCTTCACAAATTGTGAAGGAAAGTCTCAATTGTTTTATTTTCTAAATTTAACACACCTTCACGCAACTCAAACCGAAACGAATATAATATATCTAGTCACTCTAGTTACAGTCATAATCTACCACTAACTATCGGCAGTGTTATCTATTTTTTACTGCTAAATCTATTAAAATATTAGGATTAAAATGATTAATATCTATTAGAATATTTTTCAAACTACTAAAATAAAACAGCTCATTTTTTAAATTAACTTACTGCCAGCTATTTACGCAAAAAAACAAATTACATACTATCCTTTAAGTACTATGACTTTGCATTCCTAATATGTAACTGGTTTGAAAGTACAGTTTGTTACTTACCAACAGAAAACTTCATATTATGCCTTTCAGATATTTTAATATAAAGTCCAATATCTCCAGTTAGTTGTACTGTTAAATTATTATTACTATCGACTTGTTCAGTTGGTGTTTTCGACACCGGTCTCATCTTTTTCATCTTATTCCGAAAATCGGTCATTTCATCAATGAGATTCAATAACTTAAGATGCAGATTCGTTGACCATTTAAATATAACTTCATCTAAAAGTTGTAAGTTAGTTTCTTTTACAGCATTTTGTTTTTTTATTTCGTATCTGGCTAGATTTGTATAGCTAAAATAAGACTGCATAAAATATTAGTTATGTAGATATTTTTATTTAAAAGTGATAGAGTTATGTACCTTCATATCTTCAGCTCTGATGCATGTATAATAAGATTTATTTGGTTCCAATGTTGTTAATTTTAAGCCATTTGATGTAATGATTGATTTATGTGCACTGCGTTCCATTGAAATTGAATTTAGTCTCATAACAATAAATACTAAAACACATTTCTTCAATGTTGTTTATTTAACAATACATAGAGTATAATAATCATTCGGCCGAAATAGAACACTAATATGATCTTATATAATTTTGACATACTAGGTGCATTTTGGTCGAATATTCATACAGTATGTTCACAATTAAAAACGCATTCTAACGTAAAAACTTAAGTTACTATGTTTACAATAGTAATAGGCATGAGAAGCATCAGTGTGTGTGTGTGTGTGTGTGCTAAACAAAATACGTATAAGAAAGTTCAATGTACGCCACCGCAGATATTTTAAATTAGTGTTCATAGTTTGAGTTATGTCCATTGCTTCTTTAGAAATTATCCTCATGTTAGAATGCATTTTAAGTGAATCGATTGTATTTAAGCTTGTAAACAAATTTACCATTATTATCCGTAATGAAAAAGGAATTGAAATTCGATAGCGACATATTTATAAGGAACTTCAAATCCCCATTTTTAATTGGTTTAACTATATCATCACTTTGGTTTCGTTCTATTTTATACTCATTATAACATCTAAAATAACAGAATTCCTTTTTAAATACCATGCTTAAAATATAGACTAACAAATGCAATCTTACTTTAAAGCTTGTAACAGGAACTTTGAAAGTGAAGGACTCCATTCACACTGTAATGAATCAAGCATTGAGTCCATTTTCGTTTCTTTACTACCATGTGATCCAATTTTTAGTAAAAATACACCCAAAAACAACGGAGTTCCCCAAGGATGTTGTTTTTTTAAGATTGTCGTATCTGGTTCATGACTTGACAAATGCCACCATAACGATTCTACGAGTAGTTCTAGAGTCCAATGGCGGTTTGCAAGAAATATACGTGGCAGACCACTTTCGTACCTGTAACCTAAATAAAACATAACATCAATTGGCTTTATTGATGATAAACGATAATTCAAATTGCCGCTATTGTTTTGTATGGAGGAAAAGAAAATAAAGATTGACAAATAATTGAAAATTGCCCTGGCAAGTATTTAATATGGCACACCTACAGCATGGTTGCCAGAAGGATTGAAAATAAAGAAGCTATGGATAAAAACCAGAAAAAGAGCAGTAAAATATGAATAAAGAATATCAAAACTAAATCCTAACCGAATGTCAGAGAAATGAATATAAAAATAAAATAATTAAAAATAGGATCTTAAGCAGAAATCATAGATAAAAGAGGGCAAACGGATTCACAGCTTTTGATGAAAAGAGAGAACAGGAAAGATAAGATACTGTTGGACGAGGAAAAATGTAGAAAAATAAATGAAGTACAATAGAAGATACTAATAAAAATTAGAGATTATATTATCTTTAAATAAGATGCATGGATATTGTATTGTTTTCTTTTTATTATAAGGATTACCGATAAGAAGTATGATTCAAAGCCGAAAGATGAGGATAAAAAAATATATAAAATAAATCTAAGCGAATGTTACAAAAAAATTAATATAAAAATAAAATAATTAAAAAAAGGATCTTACGCAGAAATCATAGAAAAAAGAGAGCAAACGGATTCACAGCTTTTGATGAAAAAAGAGAACAGGACAGACAAGATACTGTTGGACGAGGAAAAATGTAGAAAAATAAATGAAGTACAAAACAAGATACTAATAAAAATTAGAGATTATATTATCTTTAAATAAGAGGCATGGATATTGTATTGTTTTCTTTTTATTATAAGGATTACCGATAAGAAGTATGATTCAAAGCCGAAAGATGAGGATAAAAAAATGTATAAAATAAATCTACTAAGAAAATGCATAGTGTCATCTTTTGATAATTCTCAAACCTTATTAGCAATATTTGGAATATTAAAAAATCATACATAACTTACTTCTAGTTTCAAATGATTGATCCAGGATCAGTTTCGTGTGATCAAACCCAACCGAAGCACTGGTATCGTCTTCATCCGATAATCGCAACAACGCAGAAACATGCCACAATTCAGCACAGCCGTTCACTATACACTGATTAACTAGTTTTTCCAGCCAACTAGTAGTCTTCATTTTAGACAATTGCTGATCATTGTTAAATGACCTCAAAAACTTATTTTGCAGGAAGTTCCAGTGCACCCATTTATGAATCATTGCATGATGGTAACAAATTGCCAATGTATTCAATTTAAAATATAAATTTACTATATTATTTTCCAACTGAAATAAATATTTAGTATTAAAAAAAAACAGATTAATTTTGTGATAAGTTTACCTTCGCATCTAACGATAACGTTCTCATCATTAAAAATTCTTCTTTATTGCTACGTATACTAAAATTATTTAACTGCACAGCAAAATAAACTTGCGGAAGATTTTCTGTTCCTTGAACATTGTAAGTAGAAAAAGAGTTAAATCTAACGTTTATTAAAAGCATCTCTACCATCGATACGAAATCGGTTCGAGAATTATTTTTTAAGCTTCTTAAAGACGTATCCTCGATTTTAAAAGTAAAATTCTAAAAATACAAAAAAAAAAATTCAACAAATGTCTAAAATTAAGAAATTGAATCTTCACATTAGTTTTAAGTTTGGTAACTAACTATCATTCCATTCCCATATTTTTCTTGTAATCTCACAACAAAATTCAACACCAATTTCAATTCGACCCTTTCATTTAATTTCAGTGTAATAAACTTAAATCCTAAATGGAACAGTGTTAAATTACCTTTGGTATGATTGGAGCAATTCGTCTATAGATATTAGTAGTATTATTTTCATTTACACTCGTAACTTTATTCGTAGATTTCTTCTCTTGTACAAACGTATAAAATCCTTCATTGATAACAGCATTGGTTTGCGCCATTCCTATATGTAATTTCTTCAAAAATAATTAAAAATTAAACACCTCTAAAACATAAAATATGTAAAATACCTCTACGGAGAGTGGTCCTTGAGCAATTAACGTCGCTTCCATTGATATCGCAAAACTAAGCTCCCCTAAACAAGTTTCGCCTGCATCATTCTTATTTTCAGCATGACGTAAAATTTTAACTTTAGCCTCTGTTAGATTAACATTAACGAGTAATGTTCGCGCATTTTGAACTACGCTTCCGTCCAAATGTAATTCGGAAGCTGTGATATGAACTAGACAACCAGGGGTCTCAGCTCGCAATAACATTGCAGAAATATTGTAAATATGAACAGCCATAAACTATAAATAATAACCAGTTTACGATTGAATTGCAGATTGACGATAGGTAAGTGGCCATTTTGCAAAATAATTAAATGGTATATCAATTGTCGAACGATTTAATTACAGAATGTGACCGTATATAATAAGAATCTAATTCATATGGGAAATGTATTAACAATATTATTAACATAATTTAAAAAAACTCGATTTGTTTTCAAATTTAAACATGATGACGCTATTAGTCAAATGCAATTTATTTCTTGGTAAGTATAACAATAATTAAATTTAAACGTGATGGAGAAAATATATAAATAGAAGAAAGTAATACAATAAATACCTGTGCAAATGTTGGAATAAAAGGTGGAATTTTCTTATTCTGAAAATCCAATTCAGGTTCTTGAATGTGTTTTGATGCAGAGCCATTGCGTTTGCTACATTTATTATCTCCAATATCTTTGTTAATACGGACATCTTTTACGACTAAAGTAACTAGCTTTGTAACTTCTGAATTTAAAAAGCTGCTTCTAAATCCAATCTCATCAACATGCTACGAAAAAGCAGAATATATTTAATTAAAACACTCGTTTCAGATAAACAACATACTTTTCGAGTGTAAGCCCGCAAATGCGCTACATATTTGTTAATGGAATCAAAAATTGTGTTTCGGGTTTTTGATATGGTTTTAATAAAGTTAGTATTTCATAATCAGTGTATATTCAAGGTTTTGTGCTTAGCAAAATTGTACAAATTATTATTATTACTGTTTGAATTTTTATACGAAGACAGTGTATCTAAATATGTTAAGTTATGCTATGAGTTACTAGGTGTAATAATGTTATGCTGCGAAGATGAAAATCGAAACTTAAGAAATTAATCGAGTGTCGCCGGGTTTCGAACCCAGAAATTGATGCTCTCATAGCAAAATTCGATTTTCAATAGTATCTAGTTTCCAATACTAATTATATATAATTAAATATTATTTTACAATATTCTTATCAAGAAAATTTATATTTCACTAAGGCGAAATATATATTTTAATATAAGTTAATTTGAAAGACAAATACATAATTTTATTATTATTTTACTTTTCTCTATTAAGGCTGTTCAGTTAAAATGCTGTTAACTTGTCAAAACTTAAACTAAATAAATAAAAACAATAAATACATTTTTAAAAACGAAGAAAACCGAAATTTGAGAAAATATTTTATCGAGTGTTGCCGGGACCAGAACCCAGAACTTACAGATTGACGCTCTGTCGCTCTATCGCTTGAGCGACGCCACTCACTGTGAGTTGCATGGCTCCAGTGGTAGAGTGTCAATCTGTCGGTTCTGAGTTCGGGTCCCGGCAACAGTCGATACATTTTTCTCAAGTTTCGATTTTCATCTTTATAGTGTAACAGTTTACACCTAGTAACTCCCAGCACAACTTAACATAATTCATTACATTCATATAATCATGGAAACATTGATCTGAATATTTTAATGGCAATGCACCATTTGACCTTTCCTAAATCGATTTTGACTAGTTTTGGAATGACGGCTGTCTTTCTATCTGCCTGTCTGTTTGCTACCTATTTATTTGTCTGTATTTTTGTCTATTTGGTTGTTTGCCTGTTTGTTTGTCTGTTTATTTTCCTGTTTGTTGACTTATCTGTTTGTTTGTATGTCTGTTTATTTGCCTGTTTGTTAGGTTGCCTGTGTGTGTTTGTATATCTATCAGTTTGTGTGTGCCTTGTTTGTCTGCTTATCTGTCTGTCTGTTAGGTTGCCTACTTGTCGGTTTGTTTGTTTGTCTGTTCATCTGTCTGTTTGTTTGTGTGTCTGTTTGTATGTGTGTGTGTGAGTATTATAAAGCCTAAATTGTTGAAGGTAAAATTATGATACTTTACGCTTAAGATATATGTCTGGCTTACTCCAGTAATATTTGTGGCAATATCTCCAAAACGGCTGCACTTATAGTAAAAATAGTAATAATTAAAAATAAAGATATTCATATTACGCAACTTTTGTTTTTATATTTTCTGCAACGTTTAAAATTGAATAAACAAACAAAGTATAAGCACTATATATAAGAAAGTCCAGTGTAATACACTGCAGATATTTTAAAATAAGTATATTATTAGTGTATTCATGACAAATTAAGTACTTGATGGCACAATAAAAATAGGCAATTATTTGAACTGCATAATAACAAAATTTTTTTGTGAATATGTTTTAAGGGTAAATATTTTCGTTGTTGTTCTATATTATTGCTCCTAATATTACTAATAATACAACATCTAGCACAGTTTGCCAGCTTAATTGGTTACTATAGTTAAATTATTCTGACAGTTTACCCATTTAGTCGATAAATTAGAACAGAACTTATATTATTTAATGCTACTTAAATTTATATACAAAGTGAATGAATATATCATATTTACCACAGAGATTCCATTTTTCAATATATGCACATCACATAATTTTAAATAAGGTATCCCAATACGACCAATACGTAATGTTATATTATATTTACGCTGAAAAAGCCAGGCTAATAATTTCGGTAGGATCCTAGAGAAATTTTGAGGTTATATACATAATAAAAATATACTCTAGTATTTATTACCATGATATCGTACAGTAGCAGATGATAAGAATAACACAGAAAGTAATAAAACTATTCATCTTATCCTAAATTAAATTATTTAACGCATCTGAAATATCATTAGTATTTTTTGACAGATGACATTTCAACAACCACTAAAGGTTGATTCAGAGTAGTACAAGGAACATCGTTAGGAATTATCTATGGTTAGGAATGATTGTTGCAGTTTACAACTCCATTATTTATGTGTGTATGCAAAAAATGCATTCCTTTTATGCGTTCCGAATACGATTGCTGTAAACATAAAGCGAAATATTTTATTGAACAACTTTGCGCTTTTGATGACGTCACAATACGAACTTGTAATAGTTTAAATAGTTTAGTGACGTCAGCTGGTCGAATGGTCAAAATATTTGCAATACTACACCGCTTAAAATCAATAATTAAAACATCATGAATGTAATTGTCGAATTTCAATCGGAATTCGAATTGTGCCAAAATTAGTTTTATTAAGTCCAAACCGCTAAAATCTGGAGAGTTGTCTATACAAATTTGCGACATAGATACTCGATCGAAATCTGGCGTCAACTTCGGCATTGGTATAAATCCTCTAAATAATCAAAAAAATTTTAATAGTGCATTCAAATACGCGTAACTTTTCAAGGGTTGGTATTACGGAAAAATATTATTAATAAAAGTGGTAGCCCTTTTATCATTTAACAACTTTTACTCTTCTGAAAAATGTTGAACTTGACCCAATTTCTGAAATAAATAGACTTTTATCTATTTGCTTCAAACATTCTCTTACTAATTACTAATTATATCAAAACCTAGACTAGTTAGACACTTTTTAAACTCTTGCAAAATTGTTAAAAAAGTATGATCTACAACTTTTATTTCACACATTTTCCTGTAAAATTACTACTTACAGAGTTATAGGTACGTATATAACAAATAGAATATCTCTATCAATGTTAGTGTGAATTGTTGTTCTAATTACTAATTATATCCGAAACTAGCCTAATTAGGCACTTTTTGCAAAATACTAAATCTGTTAATAATAAAATTAACTACAACATTTATATGAAACTTTTTTCTGTAAAGTGACCCATTGCAGAGATCAAGATTATGTTTGTGTAATCAATTAATAAATTACTAATTATTTCCAAAACTAGACTAACTAGGCACTTTTTGTAAAACACCAAAATTGTTAAAAATAATATGTTTTATAACTTTTATTCAATAGATTTTCCCATAGAATTACCCCATGAAGAGTTACGTTGTAATTAGTATCTTTAAGCGAAAATTATAATTAGAATTGCAGAGGTTTTCTTACCCATAACTATGAACTTTTTGAATAATCGGATGCAAAGGGTAACAATTTCCCAAAATTTCGGGTACTAGATTCTTGGAAGTGTAATAATAATCTGATTTAGTCTAAAATATCTTACGTAATTCAATCAAAAATTACAATTTAATAATTCTATGTTATTGGTCTAAAAGGTGGACATAGCACATTTGTGCCCTAAAAGAATGATGATAACCATCATTCGCCGATTTACACAGTAAGTTGTAATTAACTCTATTTTAATACTATCATCTTTGATCTAAAACAGAAAGAAGAATTACCGCGCCTCGGTGATCCACTGAAAGAGAACAAATCAAATTAAAAACGCAATTCAATCCCTGGAAAGAAATAGAAACGCGCCTAAGTTTTCCAACGGAAGGAACCCTGCCTATTAACTTAAACTTAAATACTCTCCCACCCCCTACCTACTACTTAAGAGACTTAAACTAATTGAGTGCTCGTGAGCATAGTTCACACTTAATTATGTGAGTGTGTGTGTGTGTGTGTGTAACATTGGGTACGACACAATGTTACACGTGGCGATAACTGTAAGACATGTGGATTAAAAGGCGAACTGCCAAAGGGGCAGTGTGCAAGGCTACTCTTACACACTGCGAAATACTTTAAAGTTGGACACCCAGCCAACTAGGACTGGGATGTCCGAAAACCTGTAAGGGTAATGGTACAGTTAGTTATTGGGGGCCCACGTAGCTCCTTTAGTGGGCCCTGAGCACGCGAACGAGTTTAATACCAATTTAGTAATCAATGCAAGACTTTTTAATTACGTTAATTCGCGCCACCCCCCGAAACACCCGATACGCGACTTTAACCCACCCATAAATACAAAACGCGAGAAGTTAAACAACGCGAGATTACTAATTAAAGACAATAAACGATTAACGAATTAGTTAAAAAGGGACAAATTGTTGTTTTCTTCGACGACTCCAACGGTGGGTGCTCCCACGATGTAAGAGGGGGGATGGATATTTAGGAATTTAACGAACGAGCGACAAGGAACTAGAGACAATACATGTTCCAATCGTAAGGACAGAGGCTACCGAATATATTTGAAACAAAAGCGCGTGTTTCAAACATATGCAGACATTTATTTATTTATTATTAAATGAACCATCAACAAGTTCTGTAAAATAACAGCAGGGTGGATTGGAACAAAATACTCTCTCAAGTTATACATACAATAGACAATGTTTCGTGCATGTGCTATTATTTTAATGACTTTAAATCAATACCATTTAATTAATAATGGTTTTATTAGTTATGAATATTATTTGTAGACAAATTTTATATTTCCCAGTGTGGTTTAACAATTTCTGAATACGCGCGTATTCAGAAACTGTTAAAGAAAAGAAGAAAGAAAGCATAAATAATATAAATACACCCGAAGACAGCGGATTCTCTTTCTATTTGACGACGTATAAGAGAACCACTGACCAAAACGTATGTTCGAAATATTAGGAGTCCAAAAGGTACTCACCAAACCCAAATCCAAACTTGTTCCTCTCCTACCACAGCTGAAGTTCTTGTTGTTCCTGTTTGGTGGCGAAGCGTAGCGAAGAACTTTATTTATTTAATTACCCGATATTATTTATTTAAAATTTGCACACGACCATTTTTTGTTTCACTCACCAACACTGATTTTTATTCGGAAAATTACTTTTTTAATTTTAAGACTTTCACTACTTTCACTTTTATGGCACAAATAAATAAATAAAGAAACACTCGCGAACTCAACACTTAATTCACTTTGTTACAAACGGCACAGTACATACATATAAATAAATACAGAAAGAAAGAAACTGGGAAATATAAAAATAGCACATGCTAGGTAATCAAAACAATCACTTACTTGTTCTAAATAAAAATGTAGAGTTGAGTTGAGTTGACTGGACCCCCCTAAAACATATGCAAATTAATTAGAAATCATTGAATATTTACAGTTGTGTGTGTGTGTTGGTAAATGTGTGTAGGGATTTGTGTGTGTTTGTATGTTTGTAGTGATGGGGCGGAGTGTGGATGAGTATGAATATATGGAAAAAAGTAATTAAAGTAAACTCCAAAATAAATATAAACAAAGTGTGACTGGGTGTATGTATTAATGTATGTGTGTATGGTTGCATGTGAAGGTTTGTAAATATTTGTAGGAATAGCTGTATATGGGTTCGTATGTATGTAGGGCAGGGGAGGGTTGGGTATGGGTGAGGGGGAACATATATGCGAATACAATATTATAGTAAACTTCAAAATAGAAACTGATATTAAGAAGTGTGTGTGAAAACTGAAATTTATGCTCTAAAATATGCTTTTAATTAAATCGGGGGTGCTCTACAACCCCTATATGGTCTTTTTTTCCGAATCTATCCTTTATTTGACCAGGATTCTCTACTTAAAGTTAGCCTCAAAATAAAATTTTGAATACCAATTTTACCCCTCAAAACTGAAATTTATGTCCTAAAATATGCTTTTAATTAAATTGGGGGTGGTCTAGAACCCCCGTACGGTCTTTTTTTCTCGAAACTCCCCTTTATTTGACCAGGATTCTCAACTTTATGTTAGTCTCATAAGAGTCCATAGTAAAATTTTAGATTATAAATTTTACCCCCTAAAACCGAATTATATCCCCTAAAATATGCTTTTAATTAAATCAGAAGTGCTCTAGAACCCTTAAATGGCCTTTTTGCCCCTAATCTCCCCTTTATTCAATCAGGATCCTGAATTGGATGTTACGTCTAGCAGACTCTATAGTAAAAGTTTATATTTAAGCTTTTTATCTATTTTAATCCCTTAAAACTAACATGTACCCCTTAGAAATAATCCGATTATCGATTTAGATTCGATATACATTGATTCCAAAGCTTAAATTAATCTAGTAATGGTTTTTATTCCAAAATTCTCAAATCCATATAATCACCCGCTATACATACTTGTATAGCGGCTGTTTATATGGATGAGTATATTGAGTTGGGAATCTTGGTACAAAAACCAATCGTAGACTAATTTAGGATTTGGAATCAATGTATATCGAATCGAAATCGATAATCAGATCTTTTCTAGGGAGTAAATGTTAGTTTCAGGGAGTAAAATAAATAAAAAGAGCTAAAATCTAAACTTTTACAATAGAGTTTGCTAAAGGTAACAACCGATTTAGGTTTCAGGTTATAAAAAGGGGAGATTTGGGGTAAAATGACCATTTAGGGGTATTATAACACCCCCGATTTAGTTAAAAGCCTTGTTTAGAGGATATATTTTGGATTTTGGGGATAAAATGTTACTAATTATTAGCTAAATTCAACCCCATTAGTAGTAATAGTTTAGATTTGAGCTTTTTTATTTATTTTACTCTCTGAAACTGACATTTACTCCCTATAAATGATTCGATTATCGATTTCGATTCGATATACATTGATTCCGAAGCCTAAATTAGTCTATGATTGGTTTTTGTGCAAAGATTCCTAACTCAATATACTCATCCATATAAACAACCGCTATACAAGTATGTATAGCGGGTGATTATATGGATTTGAGAATTTTGTAATAAAAACCATTAATAGATTAATTTTGGTTCTACAACCCCTATATGGTCTTTTTTTCCCGAATCTATCCTTTTTTTGACCAGGATTCTCTACTTAAAGTTAGCCTCAAAATAAACTTTTGAATACCAATCTTACCCCTCAAAACTGAAATTTATGCCCTAAAATATGCTTTTAATTAAATGGTCTTTTTGTCCTTAATTTTTCCTTTATTTAACCAGGATCTTAAATCGGGTGTTACCTCTAGCAAACTCTATAGTAAAAGTTTAGATTTGAGCTTTTTATCTATTTTAATCCCTTAAAAATAACATCTACCCCTTTAGAAATGATCCGATTATCGATTTCGATTCGATATACATTGATTCCGAAGCCAAAATTAATCTATTAATGGTTTTTATTCCAAAATTCTCAAATCCATATAATCACCCGCTGTACATACTTGTATAGCGGTTGTTTATATGGATGAGTATATTGAGTTAGGAATCTTGGCACAAAAACCAATCATAGACTAATTTAGGCTTCGGAATCGAATCGAAATCGATAATCGAATCATTTATAGGGAGTAAATGTCAGTTTCAGAGAGTAAAATAAATAAAAAAGCTCAAAGCTAAACTATTACTACTAATGGGGTTGAATTTAGCTAATAATTAGTAACATTTTATCCCGAAAATCCAAAATATATCCTCTAAACAAGGCTTTTAACTAAATCGGGGGTGTTATAATACCCCTAAATGGTCATTTTGCCCCAAATCTCTATTTTAAAAGTTAAAGTTTAAAAGTCTATTGTAAAAGTTTAGATTTTAGCTCTTTTTATTTATTTTACTCCCTGAAACTAACATTTACTCCCTAGAAAAGATCTGATTATCGATTTCGATTCGATATACATTGATTCCAAAGCCTAAATTAGTCTACGATTGGTTTTTGTACCAAGATTCCCAACTCAATATACTCATCCATATAAACAGCCGCTATACAAGTATGTATAGCGGATGATTATATGGATTTGAGAATTTTGGAATAAAAACCATTACTAGATTAATTTAAGCTTTGGAATCAATGTATATCGAATCTAAATCGATAATCGGATTATTTCTAAGGGGTACATGTTAGTTTTAAGGGATTAAAATAGATAAAAAGCTTAAATATAAACTTTTACTATAGAGTCTGCTAGACGTACCATCCAATTCAGGATCCTGATTGAATAAAGGGAAGATTAGGGGCAAAA